>JAVTVJ010001105.1:0-368484 GCA_034509425.1 Eopsaltria australis | reverse complement strand
CTCCCAAATTCCTGTGCACCCTCAGCCTCAGTGGGAGAACCAGAAAAGCTTTGATTGTTCAGCCCCAGCTCAACCCACCTTGTCACAAATCCAAACCAGAGCACCAGACAAGCCCCAGTGAAGGAAATGATGGAAATGAAGTGAATCCCAGGCAGAGGCAGTGCCCTGTGGAGTGCCACAGCTTGTGGTGGTGGCAGCCTGTGCCAGCTGTTTATTTGTGGTTTATGGTGGTGTTTCCTAAAGGTGGTGTTTGCATTTCAGTGTTTGAAAGCAAATATTGACCATTGTGCAATCCAGTTCGTTTCATGGTTTAGTCCTGCAGTTAGCACAGAGCTGATTCATGAAAAACACTCTGCTGTGTCTTTGCTCCTGGGTGATCACTGTCACTTTCTGTTTAATTAATTTTGTTACTCACTGCTGACAAAAAGCCCTTTTCAGTCCGCGGATCTCAGTGACAAAGCCAGTTTGGATTTTGTGCAGATCAGTGTTATAGTTTTGGGGCAGGTTCACTTTTCTGTGCCTGTTGTCATCACAGGGGGGTTGAAATTTGAGTTAAATTGAAGGTTCAAGGCCAGCTCAGTTGAGTTTTTGTGTCCAGCGCAGCTTTTGGGTCCTGCCACACTCACACACCATGAACCTCAAATTTAAGATGTGTAACTTCTCTCTAACTTCTTCCACCTTTAGGTGGAAGATCATTTATTTAGATCATTTATTCTGAGGTTGTTGCCATTTTTTAGGAAACCAGAATGCTGGAATGAAGAGTTTGCACAAAACCACTGCTCCTGCATACGAATAAATGTGCTGGTGCTTCCTTTAGACCTGCATCCTTTAACAAGGTGAAAGAATAGATGGAAAACCAGAGTAAGAACCACTCAAACCTTGCTGAAATGGAAAGTAACAACTCATTGCCAGAACACAACCAGCGTAAAATGGAATGTAAAATTCAGTGTGGGCAAAACAGATCAATGGGCTGGCATTTGTAAAGGCCAAGTGTTGATTGCAGAGATAAAATGCTCGCTGGGGACTCTGAGCCTGCCTGGTTATTTTTAGCATTTCCTCCCTGTGTTTCAGGATGTGCCTGTGCCTGCTCTCATGCTAGAATGACAAGATATTAATCCCTGAGCAAAGGCCTATTAATCACCTGCTTTATTCTGTTTATGTAATACAGTTAAATATACTCTGGGAGCAGGTGAGATTTGGGCCCTGGGAATGATTTCACCTCATGCAGGCTTTTTTATTTTTTTTTTGATAGATTATTTCCACCAGTGGCAGCTGCCCCACATCTGATTTTTTAATTTCAGCTCAGACTGATTTATCAGTAAAATGGATTCCTTTATCTGCTGTTGGTATTTAAGCCACGAAACCAGCATCTGCTCCTCTCTCCCTCCCTCCCTCCCTCCCTCCCTCCCTCCCTCCCTCCCCTGTGCCAGTGATGCCATTTCGCAAAATTTTAGACAAAACAGAATTCCTGACTGCACAAGGAGAAGGGAGGAAAAGTGTCATTGGGGCTTTGTGGCTTTGCAGGGGAATCCCATGGAATTCCAGGCTGGTTTGGGTTAGAAGGGACATTAAAGCCCATCCTGTTCATGGCAGGGACACCTTCCACTGTCCCAGGGTGCTCCAAGCCCCGTCCAACCTGGCCTTGGGCACTTCCAGGGATGGGACACCCGAATCAAGGCACTGTCCATGTGGTAGTGGCTCAAAAATACTGATTTACTGCAGGTTGTGCTTGTTTTCTGCTGTGTTTTTATCTAATAGTGACTAGATTTGAGGGAATTTAAGGTTTATTACCTTTGGTAATAAACTCAGCAGCTGTAAGCCTTGAGCAGAGGTATTTCATCCTAACTGTGTGTTATTAAAGAATACAAAGGTATTTATTTCTGGTTTCTAAGTAAGAAAATGGGTAGGGAACTTGTGGTGCAGGTGAGCTCTGGGCAGGCACTGAGCTGTGAAATTGGTGTCAGGAAAGGGGGAAAACCCTGCTGAGCCTTATTTCTGCAGGGAAATACTCACAGGAGCAGTGCAGAAAGTGGTACTGCTAAAAACCAGCAGTTTTTAAGTCAATATGAGCTGAGTTAATTCAACCATTACACCAAAGTTGTGTCTTGTGTTGATATTCTTGGTGTGAGGATATGGAAAATGAAGTCTTGAAGATTGAGAGTGGTGGTAGCTGATCAATCTACACTTCTAATGGCTTGGTAAAACTTTATTTAATGGCACTGGGAGAGTCCAGGAGAACAAAAAGAGTAAGAAATGGACAATGGTGTTATTTTCCAAATGCTCAGTGTAATGCTGGCTGCTTTGGGGGCTGATCAGTTGGGAAGGTCAGGAATTTCGGGGAAGTGTGTGATTTGCAATTGCCTGAGGAAGCATCCCCTGCATGGGCAAATCTCTCTAAAGTGGAGCCCTTCACCTCAGAAGACAATTCAAACTGCAAAATACGTGTAAAGGGAAGAAAAAAAGCTGCTTTTTCTTCCTTTTAAGCACTTCCTCTCTTTGCCTTGCTGTTCAAAGAATGTGATCACCACGTCCCAGGCACTGATTTTTGTCAGCTGCTCACAGCACTGGGTTCTGTTTGCTGTGGGGCCAGAGCAGCAGCAACCTTTGCCTCCCACGAGGTGGAAATTGGGCTGTCAGAGCCGAATATTGGCAGAAAGTTGCCACAGTTATTGCAGCTAAAATGCTGTGAGCTAAAAGCTGGGGTATTTTCCCTTCGTTCCAGTTATGTTTCAGTGGGATTTCCTAAAACTGGACTCACAGATTAAATCTAGGCTGCTCTTTCCTGTGTCACAGTAGGCAAGGTCAGAATGTTCGATGAGGATTCAGAAATCTGCTTTGTATAATGGATTATTTGTTCATGATTACTTGAAATTCCCATGGGAAAGCGATGTTTTCTCTGTGAATCATTTCTGGCAGCTCTACCTGTCCTTCCCTGGAATAATTACAACCCAGGCAGCATCAGGGGAGGAGTATTTGCTTCAGTGAGTGAAACATTTCCACTTAGGAAGTCAGTAATGCTGCTCTGGCAAGGCTCAGACCACAAGAGCGCCGTAATTCATCTCATAAAGGTTTTGAGCAGCCCTTTCCTCCTGTGCTGCACCTCCCCTGCAGAGGAGATGGGAATGCAGGATGCAGTTGGTGTGGAAAATGGAATATTCACGTGAGGAAGGCGTCCTTAGATCAGCCAGCAAGGGGCTGCTGGTGGTTTCTGCAGCACTGGCAGCTCCTTTAAAATCATTCAGCATCCCAAGAGCACAGCTGAGCTCCGCAGCATCCAGAATTTTGTGGGAAGGTGCCCAGGGAAGGTGTGGGTTTGCCTTTCTGGGACACAGGGCTGGCTCTGCTGTGGGATTCTCTGCTGGGCACTCCTCAGGATGTGTCTGAGGCAGCCTGCTCTGCTCTTCGCAGGTAGGGAGGGATTATCCTCCTTTATGCTGGAGGGATTTACATTTTGTGGGTTTGTGGCACAGCCTAGAACATTCTGTGATGGATAACTGCTGGAAGTGGCACTGCCTTCCTTGGAATGCTGAGAGTTCTGAGATTGTTCATTCATTCAAGGGGAGAGGAAGAATGAAATGGCAGAAAACTCTGAGGGCTGGGAAGTGACCCTCTATCCCCATCTGTGGAATTTGTTGCTTCCTTCCCACTTTTCCCACTGTCAGTACCCACCCCAGTTCCATTGGATGGAGCAGGAAGGGGTGGTGGTGGTTCTTTTTAGGGAAAAACCCTGTAACAATCATTGAATTGTGCTTTATTTTGCATTGTTGGACGTTCCCATTTGTTTTCTCTGCTTGACTGGTTCGTAGCAGCTTTTAAAAAAAAAGCAGTTCTGCCTCTTAGTTGAAGCAATAAATAGTTCATTTTATTCATTCTGATCTGGAGGAAGAGGGAAAATCTCACCAGGCTCTAAAAAGGATATTCTTTGATAATTCCTGCTCTCATAAAGACAGTAAACACTGGTGCACCTCCAGCACAGCAATGTCACATCCACCCCCACAAAAACAAATGAAAGAGTGGCCCAGGGCGACATTTAGTGATGATTAGAAGGGAAGATGATGTGAAGCTCCCAAGGACAGCTGGGTTTGATGCTGTTCCTGCGTGACAGGTGTTTGGATGTGGCAGGGAGAGGCTGAGGCTGCAGAGATGCTGAAGCTGAGCAGAAATCAGGCTCACGCTGCACGCTGGAAATGTGGTTTTGCATCAAACCTCCATGCACTCAGAAGGAGATGTTTGGCTGGAGGATGGGTTTATTTTTAGGCCTTGGTGGTTTCAGTTGCTTTTATTGGTGGGTGGGAGCGTTGACAACGCGTCCCAGGGCCCAGAGCTGCTCCTGTGCTGGGGCTGAGCATCCCCTCAGCTGCACCAGCTCCTCACCCTCTGTGTGCTGGCACTGGGGGAGCTTTGCTTGTGGCATCTGCATTCTTCAGCTTTTGCCATCCTCTTGGGCCTTTTCTTCAGTTTTTGAGAAAATCTGGATGTTTTGGATAGCTCAGGAGGAAGAGGGAGACCCAGGGATGTCTGAGGATGCTACAGGAGATTTTTCCAGGCTCTGCGTGTTGAAAGCCACACTCCTCTTCTCTGTCTGAGAGAAACAAGGATTTGAGAATCTGTTTGATTTAAGGATCTGATCTAATTCAGAATTGAGGATGTGCTGCATCTGTGTGGTGTTCACCTCATTTGCCCATTGTCATGGCAACAAGTTGGGAAGGCTGTCCCTGTCCCACTGATCCCAGCACTAAATCTGCTGGGTTTATTGCAGCTTGAGCAATGGCCCTTCCCTGTTCCTGCTGTAGCTCGTGGAATAAACAACAGGAAAAGGCTGAAATTAATCTGACATTGGCCATGGTTTTGAAAAACTGCCTTTACTTGGGAAAAACGGACAAACACTTCTTTCAAGTTTTAAAACTTCCTGTATCCTCAAATCAAAACCAAAACTGGCTTGAAGGGCAAGTGAAACTCGACAGTCCAGTATTAAGATGAGATGCACGTGAGGAGACTTCCTGAAAAATAGACTGAGATTGACTTCTATTGCTGAAATCGTGCTGCTGGTGTTTTCTTGGTCGTTTCTTTCAGTTTTATTGCCTGTGCTTGCCTGTTTCTGCTGCTGTTGTGTCTCTGGTGGCTCTTGTGCTTATTCCTGAGTTTGGAATCAAGGGCTGGTACTGGATTTTTGTGCAGACTCCTTGCCCAGTTGTCTTCACGTTGCTCTGGAATAAGTTTTTGGATATTACTGCAGATGCTGCTGAGCCTTGGGAGCCTGGTCAGTGTTTACACCTTTCCCATCAGTGCTCAGGCTGTGAGAATCCCAGTTTTGAATAAAGCAGAGATTTCTCTGCTCAGCAGGCAGAGCTTTTTGTGTAGTTTTTTGGGGGGAAAATACAATGTGTGGGGTGGCATCACCTGAATCCCTGTTGCGTTCCCAGGTGTGCTGACCATGCTGCCCACGACGCCACCAGTGCTGCCGCCGACCGCGCCCATCTCCGAGACCCCCGTGCAGGAGGAGCTGTAGGGTTTGCTGTGCAGATCCATGGACCTGGAGCCCCATGCCAGCATGCAGGTCGGGATGCGGGTAGTGCGTGGAGTGGACTGGAAGTGGGGCAGCCAGGACAGCGGCGAGGGCAACGTGGGCACCGTGGTGGAGATCGGCCGGACGGGCAGCCCCACCACGCCCGACAAGACCGTGGTGGTGCAGTGGGACCAGGGCAACAGAACCAACTATCGCACGGGCTTCCAGGGGGCCTACGACCTCCTGCTCTATGACAACGCCCAGATAGGTGAGCAGGGCCTGGGCAAGGGCACAGCCACTGGCACAGCCACCTCCTGCCTGTGTCCTGTGTGCTGGGACAGCCTCTGCCGCCACCTGTCCATGGCCTGGACATTCCTGTTTCTCTCTGTGCAAAGGCTCTGCTTGAGCAGGGCCTGGGCAAGGGCACAGCCACTGGCACAGCCACCTCCTGCCCGTGTCCCATGTGCTGGGACAGCCTCTGCCGCCACCTGTCCATGGCCAGGACATTCCTGTTTCTCTCTGTGCAAAGGCTCTGCTTGAGCAGGGCCTGGGCAAGGGCACAGCCACTGGCACAGCCACCTCCTACCCATGTCCCATGTGCTGGGACAGCTTCTGCCACTACCTGTGCATGGCCAGGACATTCCTGTTTCTCTCTGTGCAAAGGCTCTGCTTGAGCAGGGCTGGCAAAGCCACCTCCTGCCCATGTGCCATGTGCTTGGCCAACCTTTGGCACCACCTGTCCATGGCCGGGACATTCCTGTTTCTCTCTTTGCAAAGGCTTTGCTTGAGCAGGGCCTGGGCAAGGGCACAGCCACTGGCACAGCCACCTCCTGCCCGTGTCCTGTATGCTGGGACAGCCTTTGGCATCACCTGTCCATGGCCAGGACATTCCTTCTTTCCCTCTGTGCAAAGGCTGTGCTTGAGCAGGGTCTGGCACAGCCACCTCCTACCCATGTCCCATGTGCTGGGACAGCCTCTGCCACCACCTGTGCATGGCCAGGACATTCCTGTTTCCCTCTGTGTTTTCCTCTTTTTTCCTTCTGTGTGCTGAATGCTTTCACTGACTTTGTCATTCTGCAGACATGGCTTTAGGAGGAGAGGCCCTCCAGCCAGGAAATGGATATTTCAAATTACACACATCACTTCACACTTGTGTATTATTGCACACCTTCAATACACAATTTTTTCCCCTTTAAAACATACCTTCATCAAGTTTCATTCAAATCCCCTTCACAGTTGTGTGTCCTAATTCTGTAAAGTGTGGATTAGAGGAGTAGGTTCATTCAGAGCACTTGTGCCAGGGCTTTCTAACCCTTTAATAATTTCTCTGTAGAAATAAAGCTGTTTCAATGCCCAGCACTAAGCATGGCACTCTTCCATGAGCAGTATCTGTGCTGTAATGAACAGAATATTTACTTTAGACATGACTGGGATAAAAATGGGAAAGTAAGAAGCTGGAAAGAGGTGAACACAGGACTCCCAGGATTTCTAGGTGCATTGTGTTTGTGTGTGAAGTACTCCTGCCTGCCCTTGGCTCAGTGAAAGGTCTTTTTCTGGGAGGGTTTGGCACTCTGCAGTGCAGGAGAGGGGGTTCTAAGAGCCTGATTTCCCCTGGAATTTGTGTGGAACTCCCATTCCTTTTGCTCCCCCAGGTGTCCGTCACCCCAACATCATCTGTGACTGCTGCAAGAAGCACGGCATCCGAGGCATGAGGTGGAAATGCAAAATGTGCTTTGACTACGACCTGTGCACCCAGTGCTACATGAACAACAAACACGACCTGTCCCACTCCTTCGAGCGCTACGAGACCGCTCACTCCCAGCCGTGAGTCCTCTGCACCCCCAGGGGCTTTGTGGGGCTCAATTCCATCCTGGGGCTCTCCAAAACCTGCTGGGTGCACCCCAGGGCTGGGCAAAGCAACCCAGAAATAGCACAGTGCAACCTGACTTTACATTTCTGGGTAATTTATAAAGAAATTTATCAGGCAGTGATCAATTTTTGCTGATTGGGTTTTATGACCAAAAGGGTTTGTTCTGTAGAATAACTCTGATTTGTGGGGCTCAGTTCCATCCTGGGGCTCTTCAAACCTGCTGGGTGCACCCCAGGGCTGTACAAAATAACCCAGTAGAACCTGACTTGTACATGTCTGTGTGATTTATAAAGAAATTCATGTAACAATATCAGGCAGTGATCAATTTTTGCTGATTGGGTTTTATTGCCAAAAGGGTTTGTTCTATAGAATAATTCTGATTTATGGGGCTCAGTTCCATCTTAGGGCTCTCCAAAACCTGCTGGGTGCACCCCAGGGCTGGGCAAAACAACCCAGATACAGCACAGTGCAACCTGACTTTATATTTCTGGGTAATTTATCAAGGAATTTATCAGGCAGTGCTCAATTCTGTTCCATAGAATTATTCTGATTTATAGGGTTCAGTTTTTCCTGGGGCTCTCCAAAACCTGCTGTGTGCACCCCAGGGCTGTGCAGAATAACCCAGTAGAACCTGACTTGTACATGTCTGTGTGATTCATAAAGAAATTTGGAATTTGGGCAGTGCTCAATTTTTTGCTGATTGAGTTTTACTTACAGAAGGTTTTGTTCTATAGAATTAATTCTGATTTTTGGGCCTCAGTTCCATCTTAGGGCTCTCCAAAACCTGCTGGGTGCACCCCAGGGCTGGGCTAAACAACCCAGAAATAGCACAGTGCAACCTGGCTTTACATATCTGGGTAATTTATAAAAAAATTTATCAGGCAGTGCTCAATTTTTGCTGATTGGATTTTGTGACCAAAAGGGTTTGTTCTGTAGAATAATTCTGATTTGTGGGGTTCAGTTTTTCCTAGGGCTCTCCAAAACCTGCTGGGTGCACCCCAGGGCTGTACAAAATAACCCAGTAGAACCTGACTTGTACACGTCTGTGTGATTTATAAAGAAATTCATGTAACTGTATCAGGCAGTGCTCAATTTTTGCTGATTGGGTTTTATGACCAAAAGGATTTGTTCTATAGAATAATTCTGATTTGTGGGGCTCAGTTCCATCTTAGGGCTCTCCAAAACCTGCTGGGTGCACCCCAGGGCTGGGCAAAGCAACCCAGTAGAGCCTGACTTGTACGTGTCTGGATGATTTATAAAGAAATTACTGTAAATGTATCAGGCAGTGCTCAATTTTTACTGATTGGGTTGCATGAACAAAAAATTTTGTTCCATAAAATTAATTCTGATTTATGGGGCTCAGTTCCATCTTAGGGCTCTCCAAAACCTGCTGGGTGCACCCCAGGGCTGGGCAAAGCAACCCAGAAATAGCACAGTGCAACCTGACTTTACATTTCTGGGTAATTTATCAAGGAATTTATCAGGCAGTGCTCAATTCTGTTCCATAGAATTATTCTGATTTATGGGGTTCAGTTTTTCCTGGGGCTCTCCAAAACCTGCTGGGTGCACCCCAGGGCTGGGCAAAACAACCCAGCAATAACTTGGAACCTAACTTTACATTTCTGGGTAATTTATAAAGAAATTATTGTAAATACATCAGGCAGGCAGTGCTCAATTTTTGCTGATTTTGTTTTATGAGCAAAAGGGTTTGTTCTATAGAATAATCCCAATTTATGGGGCTCAGTTCCATCCTAATGCTCTCCAAAACCTGCTGGGTGCACCCCAGAATAACCCAGTAGAACCTAACTTGACATATCTGGATAATTTATAAATTATCCAGATAGGTTAATGATACAAATATATCCAGATTATATAAATTATATAAATTAAATTTATAAATTAATGCAAATATATCAGGCAGTGCTCAATTTTTACTGATTGGATTTTATGACCAAAAAATGTTTGTTCCATAGAATAATGTCAGGCTTGGTTAGGTTTTATGAAACTGCTTGAAAAGAAAAAAAAGAAGAAAGGCAGCAAACAGAAATCTGCAGAGTGTTTTAATAAAGTGACAAAAGAATGATTTCTGCCCTGGTTTTTTCTCTTCCTCAGCCCCCCCACAATTAAATAATTTCCTAGACTTGCTTTGCTGTTTGCTGTTCTAAGGCCTCAGGGAAGCTGACAGGGATCTTGCACTCCCAAATTGTTGATTTATTCCTGGGGTCTGTCCAGCACTTTCTCATGAATTTCTTTGGAGGTGACTGCTGCACTGATGCCTCTGGAACAGCATCTGTAATTTTGTGCTCCTCCATGATTTGCCAAAACATGGGAGATCTGTTCTCCTGTCCTGAGGAAGAACTCAAAAATAAAATAATCTCAACAGTCCTTTTATTTGCACCTCCTAAAGTGGGCATGGAGATGAATCATGTAATCCTCTTGCCTTCAGGAGAAGGAATAAGAAATCAGCTTCTCTCTGTCATTGATTTTCTTTTTTTTTTTTCTTTTTCTTTAATTTTTTTTTATTGCCTTTGAAAATATCACTGTGCCTTGCATCCATCTGTGGAATGAAAAGTGTAATTACTGTGCTGAAGGCAGTGGTGTGGGATTTGCAGCTGCTTTTGCTGCCGTGTGGGAAGCTCTGCCTGGAGCTGATTTTGCCAGAGTGGTGCCAGCCAGAATTCCAGGTCCTGGCAGAGCAGGGATGATGCTGCTGGCCAGAGAATCTCCCCTCTGAGCTTTGAATTTATCCCCCAGATTAAGGGGTTGCTGGAGCTTGTGTTAATGTGACAAAGCAGCCAGATCCCACTGTGAAAAGAGCTTCATAATTTGATGTAGGTATAAAAATACACATCTCTGTAAAAATAGACATGAGGGGGATTTTTCTCTTTCTAATAATAACAGAGTTATCTCCAAGTAGTTACTCAGGGATGCCTGCTTGTGTCTTTCATTTGAGCTTAAGGTACATCATTTTACTCACATTTCAATTTAAAAAAAGCCACTGCTGCAGAGCAGCCCTGATTTTCTGCCCTGTGCTGGGGATTTCCCAACCCTGCAGCTGGGAAATCCTTTGGGCAGCAGGGACCTGACCCTCCCCAGGAGCACCTGAAATGCTGTCCTGGATCAAAAAGCAGATTCTGAGGTAATTCCTCCTCAAGGTTCATCCTGTGCAGAACTCGCTCCTTTTTTCTGAGGAATCTGAGTGGTGGAAGATGTAAATAAAGCACTTTTCCCTTCCAAGGCTGGTGTGTGCCTGTGCCCAGGCTGCTGCTGGAGCTGGGCAGTGCAGTTCTTGCTGTCAGGGTGAAAAAGGGAGCTGGGAGGAGGGCCAGGAACCCTGCCAGGCCCAGAGCTGTCCTGGCTGGATTGTTTGACTTTCCCAGGAGCTGCAGCACCACTCTGGAATGTCAGGGAGGCACTGGGAGCTCTTTGGAGGTGCAGAGCAGGATGTGATGGCTGAGGGTGCTTTGGTGGCTTTTTGGTTGGGTTGGGGTTTTTTTTCCCTAAACTCTTCTGCCTTTTTAATTTTTTTTTCTGGGAGTGTGGCTGGTTGAGTGGTTAGAGAAAATGTGATATAAATTAACTTTATTTGACAAAACCAACTTTAAACATAAGCCAGAGTGCCTGATACCAAATCTTTATAAAATTAGCACCATTCTGATTCACTTTGCTGTGTGTTAGCAGGAATAAGGATCTTCAGAACAGCAAGCAGCAATAAAAAAAGGAATTAAAAAAAAAAAAAGAAAATAAAAAGAGACACAGCACGAGCCTGTCAGGTGTGGCAGTGATTTCTGGGAGCCTCAATAAGGGGCAGGGATAAACCAGCAGCTGTAATTGGATAATGGAACACCTTTCCTGCTGTTCCTGCATGGCAGGTGCTGATTCCAGCTGAGTTTTGGGGTGGAGAGGAATTAGAAGTTTTCTGGGGAGAAGCTCCCTGTTGTGGAAAGCTGCACTTCTAAAGATGAATGAAAGGTTCACGCCGTGGTTCTTGGAAGTCTCTCAGCTTTTGGGGCTGACAGGTTGTCAGAAATGGGCACAATAACTGCAATAAATGGGTGTTTCCTGCAGCTTTCACACAGGGAGCTGCAAATTCAATCCCTTTCACTCAGCAGTGCCTTGCAGTGCAGGGGCAGGAAGCAGAGGGGAGATCCTTGCTTTAATGCAGATGTAACCCTGGGATTTGCTGGGTTCTGGAGGGTGCTCTGCATTGAGAATGGAATGTCTGGTGTGAGAGAGAGGGCACGGATCACCTCTGAACAATGCCAGGGAGGGGATTTCTGCGGGATAAGGGAGGTCTGAGCTGTGGAGACACTTTGCCTCAGGCACTGCAGCATCCTTTTGGAAGAGCAGAAATTGCCTGCCTATGACTCACTGGGCTGTTGCTTAGATCACTCATCTCTCCTTTTCTTTTTTCTTCTTTTATTTTTCTTTTTTTTCCCTTCTAAATAAAGTAGAAGATAAAACCTCTGACAGTTCCCCAAGGACAAAAAGAGAAAATCAGAGTATTTAAAAAGACCTTGTGAATGCTGTGTGGATTTGGGTTTTGTTGCTGAGTCTCCTTTAGGGTCCAGGATTCTCTCACCTCCTTTCTCTGGCAGGGAATCCTTTGGTTCTTCACAAATTCCTGCTGCTGCTGCCAGAGCCACCTCTGGCCACCTGAACCAGGCAAGGCCAGCACATCCCTGTTTGTAGCAGGTCACTAATCCCAGGATTTAGGAGGATTTAACCCCAGCCAGACTCTGCAGAGGGTTCCAATCAGTTTTCTAAAGAGGCTTTGAAGACACCTTTACCTGAAGGCTATTTCAGCTCTTAAAATGACCTGAGTTTGAACTTTAGCTGACAGGAAGTGCTGATTTTTTTTTTAAATTTTGTTATTTGAGATAATCTCTTCCTGACCTCCTAATTTGTTATTTTGTATTGGTCTTGTTTGGTTTGAATTTTATGGCTGTTGTGGGAGAGGCTCTCATCCTTGGCTTAAAAAGGATGGAACAGCTCAGTTTTACTGAAGAGCTTTTTTTCAGAGTTGTTGTATCCATTTGCTGAATTTGTGCTTAGTAATTGGAAGATAAATCAGTGTCTGTGAGCAGGGCAGCAAAGCAAAGCTCATCAAGTTTATATTGGGGCTGGAAAAGTCAGGCACACTCTGGTGAGTTCTGCAAATAATCAAGCCTGAGATAATCCCATACAAACTGTTGGTGTTGTTATATTCCCATGCAGCACCAACATTTTGCTTGGATCACCTGCTGGGGCTGAGCTGAATTTCAGATGTGGTGCATTTTATTCTATTTTATTTTCTAGCCTTCACTCACCAATAAATCCCAACCTCAGTAGTTTTTCACAAGCCCTGTTTTGTTTTTTTTTTCCTGGCCAGCAATGGAGCTGGAGGAGCCAGTGAGCTGCACAGGGAAATGTTTTGTGTAATCAAGCATAAGAAATACAAATATTTTCTCCCATTGTGTATTATCCTGTAGTCAAAACAGAGATTGCAGTTATTTTCATCTGTAATTCTTCAACCAGCTCTGTCTGGTGGAGTTACCAGCTGGATTTGGAAATCAGATCCAGGAACAAGTGCGTGCTCTGATTTAGGTCTGTGCAGTGCAGACCCATTCCAGGCAGCTCCAATAATCCAACCTCCCATCTGTGGCTGCTTCTGCTGGGAGCTGAACTCATCCAGCAGCTGAGTGACAACTGCTGGGTGTTTGATTACTGGGCAATAAAGGGATGCAGGTTTATTTACACAGTAACCTCCTCAACAGAGGTTATTTATGCACTGGCACTTGAAGCTGAGAAATTTGGGTGAGGAATATGTGGAATCAAATAAAATGATTGATATGAATTTATTTTCTTTTCTGTTAATGAAATTGTAGCATTTTACTTCAGGAAAAAACCCACCCTGATTTGCCAGATAAATTTCCTGTGCCTCCTTAAAAAGCCCCAAAGGTGAGCACTGGGGTGTAGTGCCACACTGGGGCTTCCCTTGTGTAATTTGGATTATTCTGTTTGATTTGTGGAACAGGGATTCTCTTTCAATGACATATTTTATCTCTGTCTTTTCTGGAATTACATGCTGAAAACTGCAAGCAAGAGAAACCTTCACTAAACCAGCTTTAGCCTGGGTTTTGAGCTAATAATGATATTTGGAGGATAATAACAAGACATTTTCACTCTGTGTGCTCAGTGGTGTTTCTGCATCTCCTCAGTGCAATTTTCTGCCTTTAAATGCTCTGTGTGAACATCTCTGAGAGCACAGTTGTGAAAAACTGTCTGCAGGAACCGTTTTAGTTCCCATTCAGTGGCCTTGGTCTGAAACCTTCCCTGCTGTGGCTTTCCAGAACAGGATTTGATCCCAGTTACTTCAGGGGTTACCAAAACCCACAGCTTTTACTTATAAAAAAAACCTATATCTGAACTGGGCCTTGTTGGGGAAGGAGATGATTGAAAAGGAAAACAATCTGGGCAAAGACAGTTCCTGAAATAGGTTTCTGTGATCCTGATCCCTCTCCTTGTCTTAGTCTGGTTCCTGCTTGAGCAGCCAGCAGCCATCTGTCAGAACTGCCTGCCTTTATCCTTTGCTGGAAGTGCTTCAGGAAAAGCTTTGCTGAGGGGATTAGAAAACCTGGGATTTCATCCACTGAGGTCAGTTTTGCCTGGAGTTCCTGCAGGATCTTCGTGTTGGCTTTTCTGGAGGTGGATCTTGGTGTGTCCTGGCAGGGATGTTGGGTTTGTGTCTCCCACAAGTTGAAAATCTGGTTTAGAGCTGTTCCTTTCTGGAGGGGTGAATGTGATATTTATGACCTGCCACCTTCCAGGTGACCATCCCTTCTGCTTCCCAGTCCTCTTCGTGTTTATTTCTTCTGATGAGAACTTTTGCAGCAGAAAAATCTCACAAAACACATCAACCATGCCTGGTGTGAAGGGGCTCGGACTTGCTGCTGCAAATGAAAAGCAGTTTTTGTTTCAATTTCTCCAGATCAGTTGATTTGGGTCTCCCACCCCTCTCTGTAAAGCAGGGCTGATGCTGCTGTTCCAGATGCTGGAGCAGAGTTCTCAGGGATGTCAAAAGCCAAAGAAGCACCTCAGAGAAACTTGAGCACAGGCAGAACATGCACAGGGAGTGGTTCCCAGCCTGCTGGAGAGAGCCATAACTCAGTTCTGTACAGTGCATGCTCCCAAGTGCTTTCTGGGCCCTGCAGTAATTTAATATCCTTGGAATTTGTAGGGCAGAAATGGCTGCAGACTCGTGCTGTCATAATTAATGTCGTTATTAAAGGCAGCATCACAGGGATTAAATTTATCCCAGGGGTATTTTTGCTGGGTAACTTGGGTTGTTATCCAACATTTGGAGCAAAACGTTGAATTAGATTAAAACCTTGATAATAATCATAGGCTGAGGACATCTGGTGCTTGCATCAATCACTCTTTGGGGGTGCTGGTTTAAGGCAGGGTCAGGATTTTGGAAAGGAGGGCAGTTCTGGTGGGTGCCCCCAGCATTGCAGCTGGACAGGAGATGGAGTTTCTTACATTTTCCTGCTTTTTTTGGTCCCCAGCCACAAATTTTAGAGGAAGTGGCAGGTTAATGTGAGAGTGTTGAGCTGGGGAATGACTGCTGTTACATGGTAATCCAAAAAGGGAATTCACCCTGAGAACAGAATGAATGGTGGATATTTTGCTGTTTAAACATCTTAAGCATAGCTCGGTGCTTTATTTTGCTATCACTAAGAATCTTTGTAAAAGAAGGGTTTGGAGGAGAGAATTATATTTTTATCACTTTGTCTCAGGGCTTGGCTCAGACATCTTTGATAAATTATTAGAAAAACATTGAACAAAATGCAGTGAAAACATCTGAGCTGTTCCAGAGGCTGTACCCAAATCCATGCTGGTTTTTTGGAGCCAGACTGAAGTGCCTGACACAGTGCAATAAAATGAATGCTGAGCAGTGGCTCTTTTTAGCTGAGCTTTTCCTTCCACTGTCATTATCTTCTTTCATAACAATATCCAGCCTTGATGGTGCTTAAACCACACAAAATCTCAGCCCTCCAAATACAGGGCCTTCATCTTCCTCCTGTTGAGCTCCAGCCTGGGTAATTAATGAACTTTCAGTGATTATAAGAGCAAGGCATAAATGATCTCTCCCTCTTTTTGAACCACGTGAGGTTGTAAACCACAGGTGGGAGATCTGGCAACAGGTTAAGAAAGGTGAAAGACTTAAGCACTTGGTGGATAAGTAAACAGTAAATTCAAGCATAAGCTTTTTATCCTCCTGAGTCTCCACCTTCCCTCTGGAGGTATTAGATGGAAAATAAATGCAGTGCTCTGAGGTCAGCCCTACCCCCAGGAAGCTTCCCCTCCCCTTGCCCTGTGGAACAGCTGCTGAACTTGGGTTGCTCTGTCTGAGCTGGGAGCTGCCAAGAGCCTGTCTGGCTCCCCGGGCATGGATTGGGGCACTTGTGCAGTCACCTAGAAAAGGGGATTTGTCCTGGGGTGTACCCTGGGTGAGCAGCCACGCAGCTCCCCGTGGGTTTTGGTGGCTTGGTGGCACATGAGAAGGCTTTGTGGCAGCCTGGGGACAGCACACACAGAGCCAGCAGAGAGGCTGCTGTGCCAGTATGGGAATTGGGAGCTGCTTTAACAGGACATCAGACCCCCTGTTCACCATCACGTAGGTACCTTTTTCCTTTTCCCTGCAGCTGGAGAGGTGTGGGGTGCAGGGCAGGTGGGAAGGGCTGGGAGAGCCTGGGAATGCTCCAGCCACAGCACTGCTGGTCTGCTCTGCTCTGATTTAGAGTTTGTAAAACGTGCTGAGTTCCATTAGTGCCTCCGTGCTCACCCCAGTAATGTCCATTACCCTAAGGTGAAGGATGGTCCTCATGGACAGCCCTCAGCTGGAGCAGAGCTTTGGCAGTGTCTGCAACAACAACAAATTCATTTGTTTTCTCTTATTCTGTTTCTGCAGGGTCCTGGTGAGCCCTCGACAGAATCTGACTCGCATCACATTAAAAGGGACTTTCCAGGGGGCTAAAGTGGTCCGTGGGCCTGACTGGGAGTGGGGCAACCAGGATGGTAAGCTGCTTTTGGGATGTCCTCTAGAGCACCATTTGATATTTATATGTATGTATGTTTATAAAATACTCTTCTGTATTTGCAAATTGCTGGTTGAAAATCCACGTGCTGAGCAGCAGCTTCTAAGGGGAGCTGTTCAGGTGATGCAGGTGCCTGTTCTTTAGAGCATTAAATATTCCATGTTTTCTTGTATTATTTGTCACATATCTGACATAAACTGTGTGCATTCATGCAGGCTGTGGGGAGGAAGTTTTGCTGCTCCTCTTTGTTAGATGTGAAAACCTCTGGGAGCCATCCTGGAAGTTCTTGTGTCAATTTGTTACATTTAACCATGTTACAAGAAAATAAAGAGCCTTTCTTTTCTTGAAAAAGCTGTAATTGATAGTGGAAGGTTTATCTTTGTGTACAGTATCCCTTTGCTTTTGGAGTTCTGTGGAATGTCCTTATTTGGATACTTTGAAGAACAGTGAGGAGAAATTCTCTGTAAGGAGGGTTTCACATGGTGCACTAATGAAGGACTCTGTGCTTCCTGCTTTCTGTAGGAATTGAAACCTTTGGGGTGAAAATGCAGTGGGACAAAAACGCCTTTTAAAAGCTGCTTTTGGGGTGTAATTCCTGTCCCCATTTCACTGCTGGCAATTCCTGTGTGGTGCTGCAGGGCTAAGGGAGCCTCCCTGCCCGTTTGTCCCAGAGCCCTGCACTCACACTGTGATGTTTACAGCTCCTTTTGCCCCTTAAGAATTAAGTCAGAAGTTCAAAGGTTTCCAAAGTTGACTCTGCCATTTATTGCAGCTCTGGGTTCAGTGGAGGGCGTGGATCCTTGCAGAGCAAAAGCAGCTTATGCTCAATGCAGCTTATCCTTCCTTTTGAGCTCACAGCAGCATTTACATGTCTGGGACTTGTGTTGCTTACGGTGCTGCTGACCTGACAGCAGCTCCCTGAGCAGGAGCAGGGAGAGGATCCCTAAATCCAGCCCTCAGCTGGTCTCCCATGGGCTCTGCTTGTGGTGGAGCTGCCCCCACCCACAGCCATGGTCTTGTCATGGGTGGAACTGACACCAAAACCCAGTGTTTGTGTTGAAATGTTTGTGTTGTGCTGATGGTGAGGGATTCAGCTCCTTCAAGCTGTTCAATTCCAGGACTTTGCAAACAATCAGAAGTTCCTCAGTGAGACAGATGTTGCTGTCCTCATTTGGGGAGGTGCTGGGATTTACCCAAGTGCACCACAGAGTGAGTGTGGGGTTGGGAATCTGCAAACCCTGCCTGCCCTCACATCCCAGTGCCCAGCCACATTCACCTCCACGCATCCATCCAGAGAGGAAAACAAAGTTTATCTGATGTTCCTCTACCTGGATGGTGCTGGGGAGAGATTTGAAGATCCTGGGTGGGTTTTGCAGCACTGCTGAGGTTTTTTTCTTGCCACAGTGTGGTGCCGTGACACCACGTGTGTGTTCCCTAACTCAGCCACACTCCTGCACGCCAGGAATTCTCCACAGAATCCTTCCAAAATGAAAGGCTCGCTGGGTTTCAGCAAATTCAATGCAGAGATTCCCTCCTAACTGCTCAAAATGAGTTGCCTCATGATCCAGTTTTCCTGATTTTCACTTCTTTTCCCCCCAGGGGGTGAGGGTAAGACTGGCCGCGTGGTCGACATCCGGGGCTGGGACGTGGAGACCGGCCGGAGCGTCGCCAGCGTCACCTGGGCTGATGGAACCACCAACGTCTACAGGGTGGGCCACAAGGGAAAAGTGGACCTCAAATGTACTGTGGAGGCTTCTGGGGGCTTCTACTACAAGGAGCATCTCCCAAAATTAGGTGGGTGGAGACAAATCTTTGCTGAGAGGAGTCTTTGTTGGGGAGCTGGGATTCATGCGGCCATTGGAGCCGAACCCAGTTGGCTCAGAAGACATAAAACCACCTCCTGATGTTCTAAAGTTCCCACAAAATGAGCATCATTTGAGAGAATTTGGTTTGGGTGTGAACATACTGCTTGATCTCAGAGTGGCTGATGAAATAGTTTGGCCTTTCAGTGGTGAAACCTTCAGATGCCCACAGTTGTATCCCAAGGAGCACAACTTCTGCTGGAAATGCAGGAAATTCCCACTCTGTTACAGAGAATCCAACTTTCCTCCCTTTTTTTGTCACTTTTATCAATCCAGAGCTTTTCATTCTTCAGGCAAGCTGTTGTTCACTGGGCCTTTAGAGGGCAAACACTCTCCTGGTGGAGCCAAAAGTGTGTTCAAGGAGGGAATGTGACCAAAGGGAGACTTTGGAGAATGGAACAGCCAAAAATTATAAAGAAATGATGGGAAAAGGTGAAGTCTCTATTGGCAACTTGCTGCAATCCACCTTTCCTCTCAAGTCCAAGGAAACTCCTTGTGGTTTTGGACTTGAACCTTTTTTTTTTTTACCCAGGTGTAATTTAGTGTGGGGTTGTTGTTTTTTTAATGAGGTGCAGGGACCATTTTGCCTCCCCTGAGGGGAAACAGAGGGTTCTGGTTTTGTGTTTGCAGCAGCACAATCAGGGTTTTTATCAGATAAAACTTTTCAGGCAGAATTTTATCAGTCGTTCTCAGACTTTTCTCTCTCTGAGCAGCTTGGCAAGAGCATGAGGGGAGGGAAGGCTTGGATGAGGAGCTAATTCCAGGGGTTTGGCTGCATGGGAAGGGTAGGAGGGTAAGGCACTCCTCAGAGTGAATTCTGTGCCTGCCTGTGGAGGGAAGGACTAATTTTGGGTGCTGTGTGGGTGTGTCTGAACAGTTGTGGGTGAGAGGATTGCTAAGAACAGCTCCTGGTGTCTGCCACGGCCCGAGAGGCATTCCCTGCTCTGCAGAGGGACAAAATGGCTCTTGTTGGAGCTGCTGGTGTTTAATTCACATTAATATCCGTGTAGAGTTAAATCCTACTGATTTCTCTGCTGCCCTGTAGAGTTTATTGGCTATGAAGAGGGTTTGCACCGTTCTGCCCCAGTTGATGTTAATTTTCAGCCCTTTTAACGAAGGCAGCGAGGCACTCAGGGTGTGTGGCTGCACCCTGCATGCCCGTGGGTGCTGTCCTTGCTGTCCCCAGGGAAACCAGCCGAGCTGCAGAGGAAGGAGAGCACAGACAGACATCCCTTCCAGCACGGGGACAAGGTCAAGTGCCTGCTGGACATCGACATCCTGCGGGAGATGCAGGAGGGCCACGGAGGCTGGAACCCCAAAATGGCTGAGGTACATCCCTGAATATTCCTCTGGCTGCAATTCCAGCCTCTCTCTCATTCTCTGCACTGCTCAGGAAGTTACCAGAACATCTCTGTGTGACCTTAAAGTTGACTGAATCACAAATACAGATTTTTTTTTAGTTGATAGGACGCTGGAGTCAGAGTTATTTTTAGGCTCTGTTGGATGAGAGGGGCCTTGTGGATCCCTGCAAAAGTCTTGGAAGCAAAAAAAAAAAAATAAATAAAGATAATAATGGCTGGTTTGTTTGTTTTTAAATGAGCCCCAGATCTTTTCTTTGGAGTTCTGGATCCATTCCTTGTTTGGCTTCTTTTGTGCTGTGCATTACTGGTAATGAAAGTTCTGTGTTTTGTCAACCCTGGGCTCTGTCCCTGGCCAGGGCTGACATTTCTCAGCCCATATGATATTTTTGGAGCTTGGTCTTGCCTTTAAATTGAAGAGCCATCAGAATGCTGTCACCTGTTGTCTTAAAAAACCTCTGAGAGTGAAGGAAATAAAGATAGAAATAGCACCTATTACTGTAAATAGCTTGAATAAATGCTATAAAGCTATAAAATACATGTTAAATATCTATATCTATCTATCTATCTATCTATCTATCTAACCTGCCCTGTAGGTGAGCAGACTTTTTGAAATCAGGCTTTAAAATGGCAAAATGGCAAACTTTGTAATTTTGTAATTTACAAATTTCAATTTCAGTGTGGAAATCTCTTAACTGAGCATCAGCCTCTTTATTTTTTGGGGTTTTTTTTCAGCCTGGCAGGAAGGGATTGGGCATCTCCTGATGAACTTTAACAAAGCTGTCAGTGGAGCCATGAATTTTTTATTCCATCTGAGGAATACACCCCGAAAACTGTAGATTTTGGGTGTTGCTGTGTCTGTTGTTGGTTGTTAAACCTCTGTGCTCCTGAATTCCTGTTGTTGGGGAATGCAGGGGTAGAGAGGGATGTTAAACAGGGACACAGGAACCTCCTGTCACCTCAGAAATTGGCATTTTTTACCTCTTTATAAACCATGAGCTGCTCAGGACCTGCCAGAACAGCAGATCTGGAGCCTGCACCACACAATTACATTCTGCTTTGTGTACCTTGCCCCTTTTTTCCCTCTCAGAGTGTGCCTTGCTGGTATTTTATAATGCAGAACAACGCTGGAATCCCTGCCCACCTCTGCCATTTGGAAAGAGGACAATTTGTGCTGCATTTTCAAGCATTTCTGCACTTTGTATTCCTCTCCCCCTCCTCCCCCAAAATCCTACTCCTTCAGAGGAGCTTTCAGAGGAGCCTTTCCCCTCTTTTTGGATAAAAACAATGTTTGCATCTCACGTAGGGCAGCTTTGGGGGCCGTGTGGATGGGAAATGCTGGGTGATTCAGCCATCCATACCTTGGATACCTTCTTTCCCCACCATTAAGCAACATGATTTATTTAAGGGCTTTCCCCTCCTTTTTTCTTTTTGTCCAAAGTTCATTGGCCAGACAGGGACCGTGCACAGGATCACGGACAGAGGGGACGTGAGGGTCCAGTTCAACAGCGAGACCCGCTGGACTTTCCATCCTGGAGCCCTGACCAAGGTAAGTGCTGGGCCTGGCCCGGGAGTGCTGCAGGGAAACCACTGAACCTGCTGGCTTGGGGCTCAGGGTGTCCCCAGAGGTGCTGAAGGAGCTCCCTGCTCTTACCAACACTATTGTCCTGTTTTATGAACTTTTGCTTTTTAAGGTAAACTCCGTTTCTTAATTTCAGCTTCCAGTCCCTCATCCTTCTGCAGCTGCCTTTCCTCGTGATGAGCCTTTTCCCCACATAATTTCCCTTTGATTGTTTTTGTTCTTCCTTGTTTTGTGGCTCCACGTTGTTCTTTTTTGCATCTCTGTCTCTCTTCTCTCTGATTTCTTCTGCGTCTTTAATCCAGCCCTTCTAATTCTGTGCCTGCATTTCTAAAGCTCACAGCTCTGGCCTTCCCCAGAGGTTTGAGGACTTTGAAATGTGGATGATTAGAAACAGAGATAATTAGATATAGAAGAAGCTGCTGGAAGACCACAAAATTCTGACCTGAGCAAGGTCACAATGCTAAAAACTTCCAATAGCAGTGGAAAATGCAGTGTCAGATTGTTTTGCACAAAATTAGTCTGCTCTGAAAAGTGTGTTTTGACACTGCTCCCTTCCTAAGCTCGGTGAGCAGAGGGAGCATCTGGCAAATTACCAGCACAGATAAACCCTGGTTCCCCTTTGCTGTTTTAAATAACAAACAGATTTAACTTCCTTATTAGAGTGAATTAAAATCTCCAGTGCCAAGCCAGGTGTAGCGAGGAGATGGACCAAGAAAACTTCCGTACTTATCTGGTATTAATTACAAACTATTTGGAGGAGAAGAACTTCTGTTCTTCTATCTGCCTGTTCCAAATTATTTCCCTACTTAAATGTGCACTTGGCTTAAAAGAGAATTAGACTCTGTTTATTTTGCAGCTTTCTTGGTAGTTGCATTTATGTTTTGCAGTGCTGTTTCTTGACTCAGTGGGTGTCTTGTTTGTTGGGATTTTGGGAGTGGAGTGGGGGGGCTGATCACTGTTAATTTGTTGTCTTCCTGTGTGTGTGTGTGGCTTCATCCTCCAAAAGCTCATGACTTTCTTTTTCTTGTAGCTCAACACCTTTTGGGTTGGTGATGTGGTCCGGGTGATAGATGATATGGAAACAGTGAAGCGGTTCCAACCTGGTCATGGGGAGTGGACAGATGAGATGGCACCTGTGAGTGCGCGCCAGTTCCAGTTCCAGGACAGTCCAGTAACCTGCTGAGCTTCCCCAAGCCCTCACCATCAGACCTGGGCTTGTATCCCCCAGAATTCCTGCTGGGAAATCCCTGCCCAGCCCCTGGTGCTGGTGGCTCTTGGTGTCCACGGCACCCAAACGGGATGAGGGGAATCTGACAAAAAGGATTTGGCTGCCACCACTTCATGTGAGAGGTTTCCATCACCAAAGTCCTCTCACGCCTTTCCTGATCCTCTGGAATGAGGCAGGGAAGTGGAAAAATCAGCCCAGTGTGGCTAAAAAGTGGGATGCAGGTGTCCTCCAGGTGCAGCTAAAGCCCAGAGGAAACCATCCCTAATCCCAGCTTGATCAGTTCTTACCAGCACCTCCCTCCCATTTCCATTTCCATTGTCTGGGAAAACCCTTCCATGTCAAACCAGTGAGAGAAAAACTGGTGAGAACCCTCTGGTGTCCTCGAAGTGGGAGCTGTCTGCGAGTGTGTCACTTGTCCAGTGCTTCTTTTCACACAGCAGGAGCTGCAGCTTTACCAAAAAAACCCAAAAACCCAAAATAACCCCAGCTTTGAGTCTGGGAACTGCAGCTTTGTGGGGGAGAAAAAAAAATCCTGTTTTTTCCTTGCAGACCCTGGGGCACATTGGGAAGGTGATCAAGGTCTATGGGGACGGAGACCTGCGAGTGTCAGTGGGGGGACAGTCCTGGACCTTCAACCCTGCCTGCCTGACAGCCTACCAGAGGGAGGAGGAGGCCAACCTGATGACCACGGAGAGTGCCAAGGAATCCAAAAGTGAGGACAAACCTGATCCCCCAGGGGCTGGCAGCTCTTTGGTCCAGACCTTTGGAGAGTGGGAAAATCCAGATGTTCTTCCCTGGATGGAGAACTAAAATCCAGCTGTGCCTTACTGGGCAAACAAAGATGGGCCGTAGGAAAATGCAGGGTTTGGGACTTGGGAATGCTGGGGTTAATGGGAAAATGCAGGATTTAGGATTGGGAAATGATGGGATTAATGGGAAAATACAGAATTTAGGATTTCCAGGAATTTAGGACTGAGAAATGCTGGGATTAATGGGAAAATACAGAATTTAGGATTTACAGGAATTTAGGACTGAGAAATGCTGGGATTAATGGGAAAATACAGAATAAAGCCCACCTGTGCTTCAGTGGGCAAACAAAGCTGGTCTTAACAGGAAAATGCAGAATTTAGGAGTGGAAGTGCTGATCTTAAGGGGAAAATACAGAATAAAACCCAGCTGTGCCTTACAGGACAAGCAAAGCTGGGCCTTGACAGGAAAATAAGAGTTTAGGAGTTGGAAATTCTGGGATTAACAGGAAAATTACAGAATTTAGGACTCAGAATTGCTAACCACAGCTCTGCCCTGAGTTCAGTATTTGCCTCATCCTTGTTCTGTCTCAGTTCCCTGTCCCATCCTGTTTCCTGTACAAGGACACTGACTCTTGAAGGCTTGGGAAATATTCCCAGGTCTGTGCGTGGAGCTGTTGTGAAATCAACAATTGTTTTGCCTAATCCGCCCTGAAATCGAGTTTGGGATCACATGGTGCATGGTGGGGATTTTTCTTTGGTGCTTTGCACATCTGTTCATAAATTTTTTCGTGGCCTGACCATCCTGATTTCCTCTGGGTGTCAGCATCATGTGGGAGAGAGCTCAGGCTTGCCAGATTTTTTTGTTTTCCTGTTGTGGATGGATCTTGAACTCTTCGCTCAAGTCAGACTTGAGGCAGAACTTGCAACATTTTTCACTTTGCTCTTCTTGGGGACTTCTGTCCCCTCAAACACTGAGAAATGGGTGGTGACAGCTCCATTTTTGTCTCTTTTTCAGGTACTTTGGTGAGTGTCCTGGAGAAGCTGCTGTCCCAGAGGACGGAGTCGGAGCACGCAGGGTGCCTGGTCATTTGTGCAGCCCTCAACAACGCAGCCAAAGTCCGGGAGCTCCTCCAGAAATACCCAGACAAGGCAAGTTTGGAAGGCAAAAATGTGGTTATTTTTCCTTTGTTTCTGCTCTTTAAAACACTGCCATAAAATTTTGTTGTCAAGCAGCGAAAAGGATGTGAGAAAAAGAAGAGATTTTTCAGGCTTAGTGGTATCTCCTAACAGCTGGAATATTATTTTGCTGCAATTTAGGATTAAATTCACAAGTTAAATGTGCATATTTTGTGCCTCTAGTTTGTGGCATTAAATCTGAAGCCCTTGCAGCACCTTCCCCAAGCTGGCTTTTCCCAGATTTCCTGTGTGGCCACTGCAGCTGTAGAACGAGGGGGAGAGGGGTTTATCTATAGGAAAACAGGAGCTATCAGAGGATCAGCTGGAAAAGAAAGCCAGGGGTTGTGTCTGGCTGTGCCTGTCCTTAGAGGACCTTGTAAAATCACATTGTTGGAATCAGGAGGGAGAAAAGCTTGCCCAGATCTGTGCAGTGTCTTATCTCATGTCTGACTGGAGCAGGGAACTGGGCTGGGCGTGTTGTTGGACAATTTCTGTGCTTGCAGAGCGCCAAACTGTCAGGATCACATCTCCTGAAACCTCCTTCAGGGAGGGGCTCAGGGTTTAGGAACAGGGGGGAAAAAAGAACCACCGAAGTCTCTCAGCAGTGTGGCCTTGGAAACCATGGGGAACAAAAAGAGGTTTTTTTGGGGCTGGCAGGAGCAGCTGGGGGTGTGAGCCAGGATCAGCTCTGAAGGAACTCCTGAGAGGCTGATTTAGTGATTATTTGTCTGGTATTTATTGTAATTCTTTATTTATAAACTTAATGGAGTTTCTGGGTTTGGGAAGGAGACACAAATACCTGCAATTCTCAAATTGATCCCAGACAGGAAAGTCCCAAGAGTAAGGAATCCATTATATGATTGGTTATTTTTATTAGGCTTCTATTTCTACTCTAATATTGATATTAATAAATTAGCTGTTTCTATTACAGTCCTATGGAGAGATCAGGCTGGATTTGAGGCTCACTTGGAATTGCTTGGCAGGGTTTTTCCAGCTTATCAGCACTGTCTGCCTCCTGTAAATGGAAGAGCAGCAGTGACCTCTAATTCCTCTTTGCCCAAAGGACTCTCCCATCGTTTTGAGCCTGTCCAGGGAAGTGCTGCCTCTCCTGCTTTCTGACTGCTGCATAAAATCAGCTGCAGGGAAAAAAAACCTTGATTATTGACTTGTTCTCCTTGCCAGTCTACTGAGGTTTTGTGCCTCCTTCTCCTCTCCTTAGCCTCCCACTGGTTTCAGTAGCTGCTTTGCCTTCATTTTCCCTCTTGTTCTTGAGTGCCTTTAATTCTCCCAAACCCTCACTGCAGCACTTGAGCCCTGAGCTCTCCCCTGCAGCCACTGCACCCACTGAAGTACCTGCAGAGCACAGCACAGCGGGGACTTGGCACCTCCAGAGCCTTATGCAAAGCTAATTTGATTTCCTCACACATTTCCCTCTGGGGAAGGGAATTGTTGGCAGAGATATCAAGGAGTGTTGTTCTCGCAGGCACAGAGCGATTTGGCAGCAGGGCTCTGCAATTACAGCCCTGGCTTCCAGCGCTGTTCTCTCACTTCTCCCCTCCTGACTAAACTTTCTGTCCCTTCCCCTTCCAAACTGTGCAGGGACAAGGTCAGCCGGGAGAGGAGCCAGCAGGGCACGGCCCCTGTGGGATTTCTGAGCTGTTCCCACCCTGCCCCGGGCACAGCACGAGGTCATCCCTAATTTTCTGTGTCTCTGCCCTTGCCAAAGGTGGATGCCAAGAACCAGGGCAGGACTGCCCTGCAGATTGCCTCTTATCAGGGGCACCTGGACGTGGTGAGGACGCTGCTGCAGGCGCACGCCAACGTCGACCTGCGCGACGACGAGGGGGACACGGCGCTGCACTACGCAGCCTTCGGGTAGGACAGCTCCCCTCCTGCCGTCCCTGATGGACAACTCCCATACTCCCATCCTAGATCCACATGGGCTCTCTGTGTGAAGGATGTGTGGCTGCTGGAGGCTTTTCTCTGGTTTTTTTGTGTCGGGAATTGGCCTTGGAGCTTCAGCCCACAGGAGCGTTTCTTCTCCTGCAACAGCATCGTTCTTTCTAGAAGGATTTTTATGCAGCACAGGATTTCTTAGCACAAGGATTTCTTATCCTTCACAGCCAGTTCAGTTTTCATGCTAGAAATTTTCAGGAGGAATCAGGAAAAAAAAATTGATAATGAGGTTTTAGTGATGAAATTTTTTTCCAGGGGATGTGGGAGGTGGTTTGGTGGATTGAGATCAGTTTGGTTGGTTGGTTTCTCTAAGTCTGCGTGTTTCCCAAAACAAGATGAGATTTTTGAATTGTATCATCAGTTACCAGGGAAGAATTCCTCATTAAGGGTGGGAATTGCTGTTGATTTAGAGCAGAGAGCACGAATCAGAAAGGTTTTGTTGCATGTGGGATTTTTTTAACACTGAGAGGAAGTGGGGTGAGGCTGAGAGGATACAAAACCTGAGTTCTGTTGCTTTGCAAGAAGGAAGAATTTAATTTGTGCACAGGATTGACTCTAATCTGCTTTTCTCCTTGCTTTTAAACCAGGAACCAGGCTGAGGTTGCCCGTGTGCTGCTGGCCAAAGGGGCCAGTGCAGACCTGCTGAACAATGCCAAGTGCACAGCCCTGTACGTGGCTGTCAGCCAGGGCTTCACTGAGGTGGTGAGGGCCCTCTGCGAGCTCAACTGTGATGTCAACCTCCCAGTAAGTTTGGGATTGCAGGGATTTGGGCCAGGGAGATGTTGGAGGATTTTTTGAGGGGTTTTTTTTTGAGGTGGGGAGGTGTTTCTTTATGTCCCACACTGTTTGTGGATTTGTAGAATTTGAAAGTCGTTCTCTGAAAATGCACTGGGAAATATTTCTGAATTTCAATGCCCTGAAATTCCAGGTTTGGGTCTGCCCCGTCTTCATCACATCAGCATTTTCTGCTGGACTCAGGCTTCAGGCAGAGCTGAGCTGCTGTTCCTGTGTGTTGTGGCCACACTCCTGTTCCCAGCAATAAGATCTTTTAAGATTTTGAAGGCAGGCAGTGATGGTGACTTGGACCAAGCCCATTTTTAGGTTCTCCTTGTGTGCTGGTGGGGCTGTTCTGTGCTGGCTCAGTCCCTCAGAGCTGGGCAGGAGTTTCAGCAGCTCACAGGGGGTTTCCTTGGAGTTTCTGGGGTTGCTAACCTGTGTTTGCTTTACTCTCCATGTGTAGGATGCCCAGGGAGACACTCCCCTGCATTATGCCATCACTCTGGACTACAAAGTGGTGATTGAGATTCTCACTGAAGTTCCCAACATAGATTTCACTGTCCAGAACTGTCAAGGCTTCAACCTGCTCCACTATTCTGCCCTGAAAGGCAACAAGCTGTAAGTGATCTTTATTTTCCTTTCATTTTTATGCCTTTTGCAGATGTTAATTTGTGCTGGCTGGCTGAGCAGGTGGCAGGTGTGGTTCTGGGGGGTTGGTTACACAGTTCTTGGGTTTGGGGATGGCTGGATGGGGCTGTTGGCCTCCTTCAGGCCTTCACAGGAAACTCCTGCCTGCTTTCCCCATCCCATCTTTCTCATGCTTCGCTGGACTGGGAAATCTCTCTCTCTGGGCAGTCTTCTCAGATGTTTGGGTTCACACTTGGAAGGGCAGGAGAAGGTCTTAGTAAAGACTGAGAGCCTCTGGAACTCCTCCAAGGATTGATCAGCTCATTATTTTCAGAGCAGTGTGACTTTTCCCTGCTTTATTAAATGATAACTGAGGGCTTTTGTTTTATTCTTGTAATTCAATTTGTGAGTTTGAGTCACTGCTCTTCATTGCTGGTGTCAGCACCACCTGGTAAAACATGAACATTCATAACTCCTGAGCAGGAGAGGCAGAAATTAATTCCTCCATCCCTGGCAACCTCTCCGACTCTGCAGGGCCATAAAGAAGATCCTGGCCCGGGCTCGGCAGCTGGTGGACTCCAAGAAGGAAGATGGATTCACTGCCCTGCACCTGGCTGCTCTCAACAACCACATGGAGGTGGCTGAAATTCTCCTCAAAGAGGTAAGAAATAACTCTAAACCACCAGCAAGAAAACCAGTGCTACTCCCAAGCCCCAGATTTCCTCCTGGGTTAACTCTGGGACCCACAGGAGTGTCCCTGTCCCTCTGAAGAGGGTTTGCCAGGATGATAAACAAGGATTGGGATTCCTTGGGGGAATTCCTGTGGCAGGGAGGAGAGAAGGTGTCTTGGCTGATAATAAAGCAGGTTGGAACTGGAATGTTCAGTGAAGATAAAGTGGGGTTTGGGAGCTCCCAGGCCCCCCCCTCCCAGTTCTCCAGCCGGGATCAGCAGCCACAACTCCCTAGGATGCAATTCCTGCTTTTCCAGGGTCGCTGCGACGTCAACGTGAAGAACAACAGGAACCAGAGCCCTCTGCACCTGGCAGTGATCCAGGGCCACGTGGGCATGGTGCAGCTGCTGGTGAGCCAGGGCAGTGATGTCAATGCTGAGGACGAGGACGGGGACACGGCCATGCACATCGCCCTGGAGCGCCAGCAGCTCATGGCCCTCGCCATGGAGAAGAGGGAGGGCGAGATGGGAGCGTCCCTCCTGTCCAAGGTGAGCAGAACTCCAGCACCAAGGGCCAGGAGGATCCTCCATGGTGCCACATCAGCAGGTTGTGAGGTCTAAAGGGGTGAAGGAGCTCTGAGCTCCCCTCCAGTTCCTTCACCCAGCCCAGATGGGGAGCATGGGAACCAACGTGGCTTGTGAGAAAACAGGAACAGAACCTCCTGAATTTACTGCATGAACTCCACATAGCCAGACAACAATTCAGAGCTGCCTCTGATATTTTTATGAGCATTGTGCTCTTCTTTCCTGATGTGGGAAAGGTCATGAATGCAGAGCTGAGAGACTCCTGGGTTTAATTCATGCCCCAGAACCACAGCAATTCATTTCTGTCTGATGGCATGGAAAATATGAGGAGAGCTGACCACAGCCACCCCAGTGATCTGCAGATGTGCAGCAGGGGGAGAGGGGACATGGAGCAGGCTGCAGGAGAGGGGGAGGCTGTGACAAAGCCTGAACTGGATTTCTCTGGCAGCTCTGTATCCATGGATATAAAGATCTGGAAATCACTGCAGGATAGGCCAAAGGTGCAGGGATAATTTAATTCACTGGAAAATCCAGCATAGATTTAAAAAATATTTTATTTAATTTGAAATGATCAGAGTAAGTGAAGCCACCCATTCCTCCTTTTTAGCTGTTTGGAAAAGCCCAGTGCATTTCTCTTCCATCCTGCTCCTTAACAAACCACCAGGGGTTGATGGCTCAAAGTCCTGGCTGCAGGAAGTCCTAAAGAGGGATCTGTGGTGTCATTCCCAATATTATTTACAGTAACATCATCTCTAAATGCTGGAGATTCCTTCACATCTAATTTTACTTGCCCTGACTGACATGCTGTGGTCTTTTAAGTCAGTGGAATATGTGAGTTGACTTCAAATTATTTGGGATCGTGCACAGCAAAATTTGGCTCTTTAAATAGCACTTAGGGCCCCTGCAGCAGCTGTTCACCAGTTCTGTGGGACCTTCAGCTTCTTCCTTTTCACTCCCTGGAGAGGTCAATGCCCCTTTCTCTGATTTGTAGGGATTGTCACCAGGTAGGCTCAGTCTGAGGCACTCCTGTCCCTGAGATGTGAGATCTGAACCCATTATTTACATAAAGGCAAAAAGAATCTCCGTGTGCTTTCAGAAAGTTGCACTTGCAAGTTTTAAGTAGAAGGTTCAAGACTATTTAAATTTTGATGCAAATCAGAGCAGAGGATCAGAAGCTTCTTCTGTTGACAGAGTTTCTTTCTCAATTTCTTTTAGCTGCAGGCTTCTGGCTTCCTGGGAAACGTGGAGCTGAACGTTGGCACTGCCATTGCCTGCTACCTAGCACAAGAAGGAGCAGATATTAATTATGCAAATCATCGGGGAAAGTCTCCTTTGGACCTCATTACAGATGGAAGGATTGTCCAGATCGTCAAAGACTTCTCACAGAAATTCAGGTGAGCCTCAGAAAACCTTGCAAACCAGAGTTTTCCCCCAGCTCTGGTGTCTCCAGGGGGGATGGAGCCTCTCTGAGAGCCTCTGGATGTCACCCTGAGCAGCTCCTGTTTGTCCTGGAGCTGCCCCGAGTTTCTGGAGGGGTGATGGGAGGGTGTGTGCTGAGTTTGGAAGGGTTGGGAAAAGCTGATTAATGTGGCTCTGTGCAAATTTGGCTCCTTGGAGAGCCCCGAGGCAACCTGAGGAGCCTCGGAGGGCATTGAGGCCAAGAGCAGCTTTGCAGAGCAATCCTGGGTTCTGCTTTACTTCCATTGGATTCCTCATTGACAGATAATTAAAGAGAGTGCAACAAAAGAGTGGGCACCAAAACCCACAGTATTTATTCCAGGGTGAGATAAATGCTTGGTTTGAAGTTGATAAGAGAAATAGCTGAGAAATGCCAGAGGGAGAGTGTGGCAAGTCAAAGCTGCCTTTATCTCAGGTTCTGAGAGGCATTTGTTTGGATTTTGAGTTTGCAAACATGAAAGCAGAGTTGTGTTTGATGTGAGGGCACAGGCTCGGTGCTGTTCTGCTGGAGGAGGAGCCACCCAGCAGTGCTGCCATTGGCCACTGCAAAAAACAGGTGAAATGTGTCCCTCAAACACCTCCCAGGGCAATTCTGCCAGTGCAGTTTGTGTTGGATTGAGGTTTTTTGCTTAAAAAATGTCATTTGTTTCAGGCTGACATTTCTCATTACTGGTTTCAGCTGACAGTTGTGCTGTTAGCTCCAAAAGAGCAGTTTCACCTTGTGTAAATATTAGAGATCCCTGCTCTTTTCCTTTCTTTTGGGACAGAGCTGGTGAGGATCCCAGCTGAGCAGGGCAGGGAATGTCCCCGGGTTTATCCACCTGAGCCTGTGCTGCTCTGCCTCCCTGTGGGGTGTTCCCCAGGGATAATTCAGAGTTACCCACTGCTGGAGGAGCTCGTGGCTCACATTTCCTGGTGCCTCCTGCTTGCAGGGAACAGCAGATTTCTTCAGATAGCTCAACCATCACCTGCAGCCTTCGCCGTGTGCACACCACGCCCAACACCATGACCAACCTCAGTGTGTCCAGCGTGGCAGTGCCCACAGAGTGCCTGGTCTGCTCAGAGCTGGCCTTGCTCATCCATTTCTTCCCGTGCCAGCACAGCATTGTGTGTGAAGGTGAGCCCACCCTCATTTTCCCCCCTTTTTTAATGGTTTTCCTCTCTGTTCCCCCACCCAGCCCCCCTGGCCTCTCAGAGGTCCAGCCCTGCTCAGACACAGAGCTGTTGTGCTGTTTGTGTCCTGGAGCAACCCCAGTGTGGTTCCAGCATCTCACACAGCCAAAGTTATCTCTGAGAAACACAGAATGTTCTGCCCACCTGCTGCTTGGGACTCCAGGCAGCTTTGCTTGGGCTTAGAGATGCCTGGGGTGGGGAGCCAGTTCTGGCTGTCAGTGCTTTATCCCCCAGAAACCTCCAGAGAAGGATTTCCCTCTCCTCTGGCTTTGGGAACTCTTTGTATTTCAGCTGATTTAAGAGCAGCCTGCTCAGGCTTGTCAGCAAGTTCATCTCAGGAGGCACAGTGTGAGCACAGGGAGTTTGGGCAGGACTCTGTGCCAGAGCTTCATCCTCTTCCCCCAGAGCTGCTGGATCGGTGCAGCAGCTCCAGGCACAGAGCAGGGAGGGTTTAAAGGTGCTGTGTTTGCAGCAGACCTGGGGAAGGTGGAACAGGAGAGTGGGGCACAGCTCAGAAAGCAGGCAGTGACCTCATCCCTTCATCACCCAGGGAGGCCTCAGGTTGATCATATCTGATGGTTTTGAGTCTATTGTGGTTTAATTGTCATCTCTCCTTGTGTCACCCATGGCAGAATGCTCCAGGAGGATGAAGAAGTGCATCAAATGTCAAGTGACAATAACCAAAAAACTGAAACAAGGTATGTTTGGGCTGTTCTGCTGCTCAGGGCTGTGGGGAGGGTCCTGCACAGTGTTGCTTTGAGGGGCAGCAGTGATTTTTCAGTGAAATAAGAGAGTTCATTTATTTTGGCTTTGTGTGTGTGTGTGTGCCTGTTGCATTATCCACCTTTAGAGAAGAGGAAAAAAAATGTACATTTTAATAGATTTTCTCAGGTGCCCCAGGCCAAGCTCAAGCTGCACAGACAGGACAGGACATTTAGGAGAGCTTTACCTAGGCCTGGCTTATTTTGTGTATTGAAAGCAAACCAGGTTCCCCAGTCTGTGCTCACATGAGGTGGTTTAACAGTGAAACTTTATGAGGGAGAGAAAGTCACATCTTGAGGAAGCCTTGCTTCTCCCTTGGCTGAAATCAGTGCCTGTGCAGGGCTGGCATGACCCAGGCATGCAGAAATCTCAGAGCTGGAGTGTTTAATAAAGCTCTTGAGCCCAGTTTCAAACAGATTTGTCTCCTGCCCACGTTTCCCAGTGTCAGGATGAACAGCAGGGTTTGCTTTTTTGCCATGGGATTGATGCAAGTTGCCCCTGAAGCCTTTCCAGAGTGGTTGTGAGGGCTGAGATCACTCTCAGGGGCACGTGAGGATTTCATTGCTTGTCCTGCTGCTCGTGACTGAGCTCTGTGGGCTCCTTTCGGAGCCAGGCTCAAGCCTTGGGACTTGAAGCCTGGAAAAAAAGCAGGAATCAGTCCCATGGCATTGGACATGCACAGCTGGCAGAGCCAGAACTCCTCTTTGGAACTCCATGATGCCAAAAATACCCCTTTGACCTGACAGTGGACAGGAGCATTTGTCTTTGCTGCAGACTGGCAGCAAAATAATGATGGGAATTCCAAATCAGACATTTACAGGCAAATTTCCAGTGGAGGAGGAACATCAAGGCCTCTTAAACACCAGCAGGATTTCCCTGGCAGTGATGTCTTCAGTGCTTGCCTTTGACAAACTCCCATCCCCAAGGACAGGATTTGAAATCACTTCCTCCAGCACTGATGTGCAGCTAATTCCAGAATGCTGAGGAAAGGGACAGCTGTAGTGCAGTGTAAAGCTGCCTAAGCAAAGATTCAGAGCAGAAGATGAGCAGTGAGAGCTGCGTTGAGCTGAAACCAGGAGAGTATTTCCCTAAACTCCAGTTACCCAGGATTTGGGATTCTTTCATTTCACAGAGTTGACCAAATGACTTTTAATTTGTGTAGCTTCATGTATGTAAAAATCAACACAAGATTCAGATGGTTTCTCCTTGTGTGACCATGTGTGTCCTGAAAGACAAAAACACATTTCTTAGATATTTCTTTAGCCAGAAACTGGAGTCCCAAGTGTGACCAGGAGGCTGAGAGAACACAGTGCCCTGTAAGGATTCCTGGGTCTGTGGTGCAGAACATCACAGCCAACTTGGAATATTCTCACTTGAAGGCAGCAGCACATTCCAGAGTACCAAGGCAGGAGTTTCAGACAGGATTTAAAAGAATTTAAAACCACCAAACACACACAAACCACAGAGCAAGTGAGCAGAGGAAAGCAACTCTGTAAAAAGCATCACCCCAAGGATTTTGATGTGATCCCTGGCTGAGTGCAGAGGGTGCAGAGTGAGTGGGGTGCTGCTGCTGAAGGTTAACCCTGCTGTGGCCCCGCAGACAGCACGGAGGTGGAGTGCAGCCCCAGCTCCGAGTGCACGGAGCAGAGGAAGCTGATGGAGGAGCTGCAGAGCCGCTACCGGCAGATGGAGGAGAGGATCACCTGCCCCATCTGCATCGACGACCAGATCAAGCTGGTGTTCCAGTGTGGGCATGGCTCCTGCCCTGACTGCAGCACAGCCCTCACCGTGTGCCCCATCTGCCGCCAGGCCATCCGCGAGAGGATCCCCATCTTTGTCTGAGGATCCCCACCTTTGTCTGAGGGTGCATCACTCCCCATCCACGAGAGGATCCCCATCTGTGTCTGAGGAGGCTCCACTCCCCATCCACGAGAGGATCCCCATCTGTGTCTGAGGATCCCCATCTGTGTCTGAGGATGCTTCTCCCCCCTCCCGGCCCCAGCCCTCCTTTGCTTCCCCTCCCGTGGATCCCTCGGGCTCTGGAGGGGTTTGGCTCCCTGGAGAGAAGAGGGAAGCACAGAAGGGGTGTGCCAGGGGGAGGAGGAGGAGGAGGTGGAGTCCCCTGTGCCGGTGTCCCAGGGAAGGGACAGCCCCTGTCTCACCTGAGCTGCTCATCCACCACTGACCCCACCACACTTCAGAGCAGAGCTGAACAGATCCCCTGAGCTGTTCCAGGGGCGCCCAGGACTGCTCCCAGCTCCCTCTCAAGGAGACCCCAGGGATCAGCTCTCCCAGATGGCAGGGACAGGGAGGTGATGGCCCCAAACACCCCCTGAACCCTCAACAACAGCAAAGCTGGATGTCAGGAGGTCCTAAAGACAGAGCGTGTGCCTTAGAGAAAAAGTAGTGAACACTGATTGGAGAAAATCTGTTACAACAAATATTTCTGACCTCTAAGTGACACTCTTCTTCTTCTTCTTCTTCTTCCATGTTTTATTTTATTTTATTTTGTTTTGTTTTATTTTGTTTTATTTTATTTTATTTTATTTTATTTTATTTGGCACAGCCGTGTGTTCAGAGACTCCTGAGCTTTCTATCCATAATGCCAAAGGCAGGTGTTAAATACTCCAATCAAAGTGTAAAGAAAATAAATAGTAATAATTAAGATATGAGGGGGAGAAAGAAGAAAAAAAAAAAAGGGATTTCATTTTTGTTTCTTTGTTTTGCAGCAAAACTTAATAAAATAAAAATATATATTTTCCTGAGCATTAAAAATGAATGTACAAACAGTAGCTGCACTATGGATCCAGCTCTATTGTTTTCCAGCTGAGTGAAGAATTATTATCCACTGAATCATCCTGTAAAGTCAATTTGGGTGGAAGTGTGGCTGTTTGTGTGGGGGGTATCCCTGGTGATGCCCAAACCTCCTGTTTGTTACGTATTGGAAGCAATATTTAAACAAACAAAACAAAACAAAACAAAATTTCCTGTGTTCCTCTGCTCCCTTTGTTCATTAGCAAAGAGGTGGCAAATCTTTGAAAGAAATGTTGAACTGTGTGGGGTGTGTGGGGATATTTATTATTTATAACCCTGTGGTGTATTGAGGAAAGTTATTTCACAAATTCTTGACTCCTAGAGATAATATTTATCAAAATATTCACATGAGCTTGTTACAGTTTCAATAGATTTTTTTTTTTTAATCTGGGAAAATGGATCAGATTTAACCCCTAAATTATTTGCTTGGATTATACTTGACACCCAAATAACCTAAAGCTGAATTTCTGCTGTAAAAATCAGAGGTGCAGATGATTCTCATGATTTCCTAGAAGTCCATGCTGATGGGAATCCCTTCAGAAAAGGGAAATTCCCCCAAAATCTTTGCTGGGACAGCAAAACAAAAATGCTGTGCAAAGGCTGCTCTCAGAAAATACAAACCTGAGCCAGTTTTATCCTGTAAGAGCTGCTTTTATTAACCACTTTTTGGTGCAAGGGAATAATTTTGCAGACTATTGATTACCCCAGCCCCATGCTAAAAAATGCCATTAAAAAATTTCTTTCACAAACCACTCCATAAATCCAGAATGCTGAAGGATGTTTCACCATGTGCTGTGTTTGTGCTGGCACCAGAGGTGGCAAAATGTTCAATATCTGTTGTGTAATTCTCATCTCTTATCCCAAAGGTGTCCTTTTATTCAGGAAAAACAACATGGAGCATCTGCTTAATTTTTTTTTTTTAAATGGTTTCTTTGGGTGCTGAATGAAGAGAGGATTCCAAGTGATTCTTTTCCCTAAAGGAAAAAACAAAAATTGCAGGAAGAGTGCAGCCTTTGACTTCCAAGCTGTGCAGCTGTTGCAGAAAATTGAAGTTGTTTAAAAATGATTCTTTTTTCCTTTCCTGACTAATGAAAAGAGATTTGGCAGGGAGAGAAGAGCTGCCCTCAGTTTTGAGCTTTATCTTTTTTAAACTCGAGAGGTGGCAGAAGGCAGCAGGAGCCCCTTGGTGCCAGGAATGGTTTTGGCAAACTTTGCCCCCACCCCAGGGGGGAAGAAAGTTCTGTTTTATCTTCCTTAATAAACCTGGATCAAATCTGCTGAGAAATCATGAGACAGGAGAGCTGAGGGAAGATTTCCCTCCCCTTTTTGTCCTTTTCTACCCTTTTCCTGTTGGGTTTCTTGCTATTTTTTGGATTTCTTGCAGGTTATGGAACAGGGGAGCTGCTCCTGCTGCTGCAGGGGGGAAGGAGGTGCCAGAGCAGTGGGAAATGCTCCTTTAAAGGCAAATCTCATCATTGTTAATTGGGGTGGGTAATGAGAAGCTTCCTGCTTGATTTTTGTGACCAGCTGGTCTCCCAAAAATGAGATTTGGATGGGTCCTCTGCAAAGGATTTTGTCATCTCCTGGATGCAGCTCTGGGCCTCAGATATTATTTCACTTTAAACAGATCAGCTCATCTCAGACTTGGTACAAAAGTACCAAAAATCTAAATCTTTAAATCTAATCTCCAAATCTTTTGCTTTGGAAGTGTGGCAAAAATTCTGTATTTTCCAGACAATGTGAGACTGGGGGAGTAGAGAGGAGGGAAATTGCTGGAAGGCAGAGTCAGGTACAGAACCCATCTCTCCTTCGTGTTCCCACTGATCTGTGCTGCTCCCAGGATTTCAGGAGGATTTGTCCACCCACTAATGGATTAATAATATTAATAACAGGTAATTAATACATCCCACCAGAGAGCAGCGACAAAAATATCCCCACCCAGGGAAGCAGTTGTGGATTCACCTCGTTATCTGTGCTTTGGGAAACCTTTCTCCCTCATTTCATTCCCAAAATTGTGCTCTCCATGGCAGGAGTGCAGAGCTGGGCCCTGCCTGGCTCAGGCTCTGTGGTGACACCAGGTCAGGCCAGTGCAGCACTTCTGTGAGCAGCAGCTCAAACTGACAGTCAAGCAAAATATTCCTTTTTCTCTGCCAGCTGGAGCCGTTTGCAGCTCATTTGTTATTCATCAGAGCATGGATTTTTCTAGGAACATCAGCAGATGCTGATCACGAGGGGCTGCAGGGCAGAAAGTGGGAGAATTCTCTTTAGACCCCAAACATTCCTGTTCTCCCTCTCCCTGGGGAGTGTTGCTCCCTGTTGCAGCACTCAAAACCCTTTTTTTAGCCCATGACCCACAGAAAAAGCACAGATTTCCAGGGCCATTCCCACAGGAACCACGCAGGAATGTTGGGTTGTTGGTTTTGTTCTCTTTTTCCCCCCAAGTTGGGAGCTGGAGGGTGAAATCTGTGAGTGCTTTTTAGGGGAGGGCTGTGAGGTTTTCCTGATTCCTTTCACATGGGCCACCGAGGTAAATCACATTTGGAGCTGCAGATGAGATCCTGCTCCTGGTGCCTTGAGCCATCAGATTTTGGGTCCTTCTCCTCTCCCCACCTCCGTGCAGAATTCCCAAATCACACTGGGGGAAGCTGATGGGGGTGGTTTGTTCCAGTGCTGAATAACAGGCTCTTATCCCTGAATAAATCAAGGGATTTAATGAGAGTTGAGGCTCCTTTGGGACAGTCAGACAGCTCCACTCCCAGCACTGATGGTTGTTCTCTGTGTAGCATCCCTTAGCACAGACTTTGCTGTAATATTTGTTGTCATTAATTGTTTCTGTGTTATTTTGAGGGCTGGGATGAAGCAGTGCCAATGTCCTGAGAAATGGAGCAGAGATACTGGAGCTGGTGCTGAAAATAACATTTAATGGAGGCTGAACAAAGGAAAGGAGAGAAATGCTAAGAATAATCCACAAAGGTGAAAAAATATTTATTTTTGAGCTGAAGGCTGCCCTGGGGAAGGGAGCCATGTGTTGTGTGTTAGGCACAGCCCTGCTTTAAACCAAACATTTCAGCAGTCGAGTGCAAGAGCAGAGCCGAGGTGCTGGAACAAGGGCAGTGCATTGTGTTGTGCAAATGATCCCGTGCTTTGTGTTCTCCACGGCCTCTCCTTGCCCATTGTGAGTTTTATGCAACTTTTTATTCACCATTCCCTCTGTCCTGCCAGCTGCTCGGAGCCTGCTGCTTCCCCGAGCTTGGGATGTGCATCCCTGGATGCTGGCTTGGAAAATGCCAGCTCCCTGCAGAGGAGAAGGCAGAGCAGAGTGAGTTGTGTCCCTGCCCTGCTCCCCTTTCCAATCCCAGCACATGGATTCCCTCAGTGTCATGAGTTCCACTGCTCAGAGACACAAACCAGCGCCAGGAATGTTCCTGCTCTCCAAATAGAGCCAGGATGACGGATCCTGCCTGGAGTCCAAACCAAATATCTGCTCTCCAGAACCTCCCAGACTCAGCAGAACTCCACAGCAGCAGCTGCCTGCTGAAGGGTGGGGAACGTTTCCAGCAGTGTCACCCAGGGTTCTGTGCCCTGGTGGCTCCAGAGGAGCTGTGATTTCTCAGGAGCGTTGCTGGTGCACAGCAAGGAGTTCTGAGGCTCCCCCAGTGAGTCCCGAGTGCCTCTCCTCATCTGACTCCAACTGCCCTAAAAACCGAGGTTTGTCTTGGCCTTGGTGCTGAGCTGCTCTCAGCAAATACTTGGCTGAATCTTGAATCATTTTGGAAGCTCTCTGCAGCCAGGGGTTTGCTGGGCTTGGATGGGCTGGATTTTGGTGTGGATGGGCACGGTGCATGTGGGCAGGGAAAGCAAAGTGCTTTCCAAGAAACCCCTGCTCTCCCTTCTGATCCATCCTGACAGGAGAAAAGGTTCCTAAAATCTCACAGAGGTCGTGAATCATCCCTGCAGCCCCAGATTCCCATTCAGCTGGCACAAGATAAAACAGATCATGTGCAGCCTGGTCTCTTCCCATTCAGAACCTTCCTGTGACTCATGGAAAAGGGTTTTCTTGGCTCTGCTAACCCTTGGTGGCTGCATGGAGAAGTATTCAGGAACAGTGAGGTCCTAAAAATGCACTTTGCTAAAGCCCTGTGCACTCAGCTGTATTTTTGAAAGATTTTACTTCCTTTACATTATGAAGGAAATTCTTGTTCCCCTCTGTGCCTGTGGGAGTCCCCAGTTTGTGCTTTAAAGCTCGGGTTCTTCTGCTCCCCTTCACAAAAAGAAGTGAGAGCCACAAAAATCAGGGAGGGTTTCAGGTTCCTGGTGTGCCAGACTCCACATGGACCTCGGGCAAATCCCTTCACCTGCCCCATGCTGGGGTCTGAGCAGGACTGGGGACATTAAACTGGACAAGCCCTGCCCTGGGCCAGGACTGGGGACATTAAACTGGGCAAAGCCCTGCCCTGGGCCAGGACTGGGGACATTAAACTGGACAAAGCCCTGCCCTGGGCCGGGACTGGGGACATTAAACTGGACAAAGCCCTGCCCTGGGCCGGGACTGGGGACATTAAACTGGACAAAGCCCTGCCCTGGGCCAGGACTGGGGACATTAAACTGGACAAAGCCCTGCCCTGGGCCGGGACTGGGGACATTAAACTGCCCCGGGGGACCGAGCTGCTCCAGCAGGAGGAGAGGTGGGTGTGCAGTGCATAAATTAAAATCTCCCCCAAGCTCTGCTGAGTCCTGGCTCTGGGAGAGGCACTTGAAGCTGTTCCGTGACTGAAACTCAATGTTCTTCCAGCTCTGTGTTTGATAACAACTTTTTTCTTTCAAGCCAGTGCAGCCTTGCTGGAGAAGAGCTCTTGGCTGGAGGTTTGGAGCCCCATTCCAAGGCAGGTTTTTCCTTCAAGACTCCCCTCCCAGTTGTCCTTTCTGTCCTCATCCACAGGCTCTAAAAGAAGCTTTGAGAATTTGGGGATTCCTTCAAGACTCCCCTCTTGATTGTCCTTTCTGTCCTCATCTGCAGTGCTCTAAAAGAAACTTGGAGCATTCGGAGACTCAAGGCAGAGATCCTTGAGTTTCTCCCTTCAAAACCTCAATCAGGGCTGCATTTGCATCTCTTTGGAGCTCCAAATGCAGGATTTTCCCAGTCATGGCCAGGCTCCTTCCTGCTGCCGGAGGTGCTGTGGGGAAGGAGGAAGCATCCCTAGAAAGCTGCAGAGCAGCTGAGGGCAGCCAGTTCCACAGGAGGGAGAGCCCTGGACCCCAGCTCGCTGCTCTTCCTCCTGCTTCCAGCTTCCCTTTGTAATTCCACCCATTCCTTCCTTCCCTCTTACTCTTTCCCCTGTCCTTTTCCTGCGGTCTGAACCACTTTGTGGTGCTTTTTCTTGGTGAGAATTGAAAGGAAATTGTTCATGGATTGCACACCCAGACTCCCTGGCCTTATTTATCCTGGGTTTGTTTAAAAGCTCCAGGCCAGCTTTAGGCTGAAAATACATGAAACTCAGAAAATGCTGCAGGCTTGATTATGAACTAGGGTGGAAAAAAATTCCAATTAAAGCATTTTTCGTTATTAAAATTGCAAGGCTTTTTTGAAACCTTTCGAATGCCTCAGATGCCCCCAAGGAGTTTTTCCATGACCTTCCCCCTTGCTGGCGTTTGCTGGTGGAACTGGGAGCTCACAGAGTTCCTCTTCCTCTGAATGGGCAGAACTGGGCTGGAGTTCACACCACCCCAGAACTGCACAGAAAAGTGCAGCAGTCTCTGCAAACCTGAGAATTTCTGAGTGAGCCTTTTCAAAAAGCCCTGAACTGATTCGTGTCTGGAGCCTGGAGATGCCTCAAAGAACCTCCCAGCTTAATCCAAGCTGACAAACCCCTCCAAGGCACCCTTTGGGACCCAAACCCAGCCTGATCCCAGATATACTTGATAACCCAAATACAGCAGAAACTCGCAGAGCCCCAGCCAAGCCTGATGGGAGAGGGGCCGCTGTTTACTTTAGTGTGAGTTTGTAAACTCCCCGAGCAGTTTCCCAAGCAGAGAGCCCAGGCTGCTCTCCCGGGATCTCGTTTTTCATGCTGAGGACAGCCCGTGACAAATGACGGGAGCATCCCCAGTGCCACATTCCAAGGGGGTGATGTTGCCCTTCTGGATTCCTTTGGCTGCCCCCTCCCCCGGTTTTTTTTTTTTTGGGTTTTTTTGCCATTCCCTAAAGCTGACAAGTGCAGATTTGCCCTGTGTTGCTCACACGGTTAAAGAGAAGAGTTCATGTCCACCCCAGCTTGTTTCACTTTGCTGCTGCTCCTCCGCCAGCCCAACTTTCAGCTGCGGTAACATGATCCCACTTGGCAGAGCCTGAGAGAATCTTTGGCACATTGGAAAGAGGCTTAATGTAAAGTCTACTTTTTTTTTTTTCTTTAATTTTTTTTTTCTTTTTAGAGCTTTTTGAAACTCCTCTGGTTGTGCACAGCTCTGGCAGTGGCTGCAGGGCTGCTCCCAAACGCTCCAAATGTGAGCTCAAGGATTACAGATGCGTTCTGTGCAGGGAATGTCCTGAGTGCCCGTCCCATCTCCCTCCAGAAACTCCCCAAGAACGACATGGACCAGGCAGAACAAATCTCTGCAGGCAGAAGGAAAAGCTCCCTGAGCCTGGACAAGAAAAGGAGCAGTGGCTGGAGAACCACGGTGGGGTTTCTGTGCCTGGTGCCTGTGCTGGCTTTGCTGGCAGCTGTGGAATACCCAACTGGAGCTGCAGTGCAGGAAATGCAGGTGAGGAGAAGGGATCCTCGAGTGCCTGGGAGGGGAGTGGGGTGACAAAGAGAGGTGCAGGTGTGTTCTGGTTAGAGGCTGGGATCAGGATAGATAAATATCTAAACAGATAAATACCTAAATATCTACAGGGATAAATATCTGATCTGAATAGATAAATGCCTAAATAGATAAATACCTAAATATCTACATAGATAGATAAATACCTAATCTGAATAGATAAATATCTAAATAAATACCTAAATATCTACGTAGATAAATACCTGATCTGAATAGATAAATGTCTAAACAGATAAATACCTAAATATAGATAGATAAATATCTAATTGAAATCGATTAATAGATTTAAATAGAACAATGGATCTACAAAGATTTAAATAGATAAATATCTAAGTAGATAAATGTCTAAGTAGCTGATCTAAATAGATAAATAGATCTAGATAGATCTGTGAATAGATCTAAATAGATAAATAGATATAAATAGAACAATGGATCTCTAGATAAAAAAGATTTAAATAGATAAATATCTGGCTAGATAAATGTCTAAATATCTAATCTAAATAAATAAATACAAATAGATCTGCAAATAAATCTAAATAGATAAATGGATCTATATATTAAAAAGATACAAATAGATAAACATCTCTTAAAGCAACAAGGTGTGTTCAGGGCTGTTTGAGCCCCTTTTTGCAGAGGATCCCAAAGGATAATTGGGGATCAGCACCCAAGGGGAATCAGCTGCTGGGAGCTGTGTTTGCAGCCTGAGAGGAGCTCCCTGGGGGCTGCAGGAGTTCTCCTTGCAGGAGGAGAAGCCAGGAGGCTCTTCCTGGCTGGAGTTGTCCTCTGCTGGTATTAAAAAGATACAAATAGATAAACATCTCTTAAAGCAACAAGGTGTGTTCAGGGCTGTTTGAGCCCCTTTTTGCAGAGGATCCCAAAGGATAATTGTGCACCCAAGGGGAATCAGCTGCTGGGAGCTGTGTTTGCAGCCTGAGAGGAGCTCCCTGGGAGCTGCAGGAGTTCTCCTTGCAGGAGGAGAAGCCAGCAGGCTCTTCCTGGCTGGAATTGTCCTCTGCTGATGCCCAGGGAGAGCTCAGGATTCTCCCTGAGCTGGAATTTAACAGCCAGAGGAAACAAATTGCTCCCTGTGCTCCAGAAACTGGGAATGGCAGCAGCTGTGGGGTGGATTGGAGGGGCTGGAAAACAAATCCTCAATGTCCTGGCTTTGGAGAACACCCAGCACAAGGACAGAGAAATCCTGAGGGGTGTTAACACCTCACTCACCCCAGGGTGAAGTTAAGAATTCTCCTGAGCCAGAGTCTTCTGGAGCCTGGCAGAATTCCCAGAGATCCTGATCTGGAGCCTGACTGAATTCCCAGTGATCCTGATCTGGAGTTTGACAGAAATCCCAGTGATCCTGATCTGGAGCCTGGCAGAATTCCCAGAGATCCTGATCTGGAGCCTGACTGAATTCCCAGTGATCCTGATCTGGAGTTTGACAGAATTCCCAGAGATCCTGATCTGGAGCCTGGCAGAACTCCCAGTGATCCTGATCTGGAGCCTGGCAGAACTCCCAGAGATCCTGATCTGGAGTTTGACAGAAATTCCAGAGATCCTGATCTGGAGCCTGACAGAATTCCCAGTGATCCTGATCTGGAGCCTGGCAGAATTCCCTGTAATCCTGGTGCCAGGATGAATGAATGTGTAACCAGCCCCAATCCTGGCACAGGATCCTGGAGAAAACAACAAAGGCAGGAAGGATTTGCATGAATTCTCCTCTTCTTGAAAGCACTGCTGGAAAAATGAAAGGGGAAAATCTCTGCTTATCCTGGAATTATGGGCTGATCTTCTCCAGGCTCCCCTTGCAGCTCCCACAGATCCTCCACCTTGTGCTGCTCAAAAGGAGGCAAAACTTTCCTTTCATATCCAGGGAAATTGGCACTGTCAGAGCAAAATCAGAGGCAAAACCCACTGGGGGTGAAGGGAGAGGGACAAGAACCAGGGACCCACAGGGAGGAAGGGGCAAAGCCTTGAGCTGAGGGAACCCAAAAATGGGACCCAAACCCTGCCAAAATCTGCAGCCAGGGAGGTGTTGGCTCCCAGCTCTGCCATGGGGAGGCCCCATCGTGGTTCTGACAAAGCTGGTGCTGGCTCCAGCTGCAGGAAACACCAAAATCTGTCCTTGCAGGGAGAAAGGTGCTGAGGTTGGGTCAGGATGGGACAAAATGGGGCTGTCAGACGTGGGCAGGAGGAGTTTCCAGCCTGTTCAAACCATGGAAAGCTGCTCATTCCTCAAGCAGGACCCGGAGCTGTCACCTCAGGCCTCTTGCCTGCTCTTGCTGTGACACCAGGGATGTGGATTTTTGGCTGCCAGGGCCTCAGCTCTTGCATGAGGACACTGCAGAGCTCCTGGAGGCTCTCCTGGTGCAGCCTCTGTGCCATGGCCATTGGCTCTTGGGAAGGGCCTTGGTGCCTCTGGAGCCCAGAGATTTGCAGTGTTTTAGCCCCAAAAAGGGCAGACAGAACAGGAAAATTTCCAGCAAACCCTGCTGGGTGCCATTCATTCCCTCCAGGTACTGAAAGGCTTTTCCAGCTGGAGTCAGACGTGTCACAAAATGTGATGTCTTTAAAGGCACTCCAGGGTTTCCAGGGCTCCTGTTTGCTTTGAAGGCATTTCAGAGGCACAGCTCAGCTCTCTGAGAGAGCTCCCTGCACAAAGAATTGCCTGTTTTAGTCATTTCTCCACACTGACATTTCTTCTGTGGCGAGGCTGGAGAGCGACGGCGAAGAGAGGAGGAAATGAAAACTTTCCAGGCAGAGCTGCAGCTCTTGCTGTGGCCAGGAGCCTCCTGAGGCCTCATTTGTGCTCTCCAGGAGGAGAGGAGCTGTTCTGGGATGGTGCAGGACCAGTCTCATCTCTTGGACACCCCCAGGGCAGAGCCAGTGGTGCTCCCCAGCCCTCAGGTTCCTGTTCCATGGGGATTTTTATTCCACACTGTGAGGCCTTGGAGTGGCTGCCTGGAACAGAGGCTGGATAAGGTTAAGGGAATAAAGTGGGGATTTATTAAAGGCCTTCAATAGACACACCTTGGGCAGTGAAAATTCTCTGAGGGGCTGCACGATGGTCACGAGTTTTTCAGAGATAAATTTGGTCTATTTGCATATCAGGGGTTAATTGTCCAATTACAGCTTCAGGTAATGAAGTCAATTACCCCCAGTTTGCTCCTCCCCAATTCACTTCTGTTTATATTTTGTGGGGCCTGAGGCTGTGGGGTGTCCTTGAGTTTCAGGCCCAGACAGGAATTGTTTTGTCTGACAAATACAGTAACAGACACTCTGTGTGGAATTTAGAGCTATGCACTAATGCAGTACAGGATTTGAAAAATATAAAGGCTAAAATCTTCATGCATCAGCTGTCCTGGAATCTCTCCCATCTCCTCCAAGCTCCTGTTTTGTCTTTAAGGAAGATGTCCCAGCCCCAGCCCTGCCCAGCCCAGCTCCTCCTCGGCGCCCGGCGCGGAGCAGGCGGTACACGATCACCCCCGGCCACCTCAAGTGGGACCACTTCAACCTCACCTACAAGTAAGGCCTGGAATCAGCCCCAAAAGTCATCCTGGGGCTGAGCTTTTCCTGCTGCATCCAATGCCTTTGGATCTCGGCCCTGTGGCTTTTGCTGAGCCGTGTGCCAGGGCAGGGAGAGCTGCTAAAGCCACTCCAAAACAGGAATAATTCAACAAATTCACTCTGACTGGAGTGGAACTGCTCAGGGCAGATTCAGGATCCCCACAACAGGGACCTCCTTCAGATTGAGGATTAATTCTGTTATCCTGGTGGCTTTTTAAGACTTTTTAAGACCAGCACTGAGGGAAATCACTGCTGAAAGGTGATCTCGGGATTTCTGTGATTTCAGGGCTCTCAGTGCCGAGGGATTTTAGGGATCTCTCTCCCTGTTGTCTTTGGGAAAAGGTTACAAACAAACAATGAAAAGCCCTCAGTGACAATCCTGAGGTGAGGGAAAGCTCTGCTCCTTCCCTTTCTGCTCAACCCAACCAGGCTCAGCCTCCAAGAGCCTTCCCTGCCCAGGTTTGCCCTCAGGAACAGCCCTGGCTGGATACAAAACCTTCTGCTCCCTTTGGGATGTGCTGGGACGAGGGGAGAACAAAACCAGCAGAGCTAAAAACCACCCCGAGGGGACAGAGAACATGCCCGGCCTTTCCCAATTGCTCCACTTGAGGCAATTCCCTGAATGCAGATCTTCTGTGGGAGCCACCTGGGAGCATTTCCATGGCCCAAACAGGGCTTCTGCCAGCCTGCACCAGGAGTTTCCCCACAGCTGGCCCTGTGGCCTAAGCAAAAACCTCTTTTGAGTCTCTGTCCTAAGGGATTAGAATTTTTTTCAAAGGAAATAACTGTTTTCCTATAGATTTTTTTCCAAGGAAAGAACTTGTTTTCCTATCAAACCTTTCATATTCTTTGGAACTCCTCTGCCTGAGAGTATTCCACAGCAGTGTGTGCACATCCATCGGAGCCCAAGGGTCAGGAGCAAGAATTCCCTGCTGCTGGAATGCAGCTCTTCCTTCTTCCAGCAGATAAATCAGGGATAGATCAGGATAAGAACAGTTTTCCAAGAGAACCTGTGCTGGAGAGGAGGAACAAAAGCTGTGTTAGTCCAGAACATGTGATTGTGAAGAATATCAGGAATTAATTCACCCCTCTATTAAATATTGTTACCATCCAGCTCAGGCCAGTCCTGATTGGAACCTCTTGCAGCGAGTGCTTGAAACGCTGGAGAAATCCTTGATTGAAGCAGCCCTGAGGGGCTCCAGCTGCTTGAGGAGGGAGAGAGGGAGGGAGGGGATTTTTGCTGAGGTGTCCGTGTGTCCCTGCAGGATCCTGTCCTTCCCCAGGAACCTCCTGAGCGCCAGGGACACGCGCCGGGGGCTGGCGGCCGCGTTCCGCATGTGGAGCGAGGTGTCCCCGTTCAGCTTCAGGGAGGTCCCGCGGCACCTCCCCAGCGACCTCAAAATCGGTGAGTGCCCCCCTGGATCCTGCTCTGGGACAGGAGATCCCCTGGATGCTGCTCTGGGGCAGGAATCCCCCCCCTGGATGCTGCTCTGGGGCAGGAATCCCCCCCTGGATGCTGCTCTGGGGCAGGAATCCCCCCCTGGATGCTGCTCTGGGGCAGGAGATCCCCTGGATGCTGCTCTGGGGCAGGAATCCCCCCCTGGATGCTGCTCTGGGGCAGGAATCCCCCCCCTGGATCCTGCTCTGGGGCAGGGATCCCCCCCTGGATGCTGCTCTGGGGCAGGAATCCTCCCTGGATGCTGCACTGGGGCAGGAATCCCCCCCTGGATGCTGCTCTGGGGCAGGAGCTGTGGGCTGTGTGTTAATTCCAGCAATTCCAGTCTGTAACCCAGGATTTGGGAGGTGGGAGAGCCCTCCTGTGCTCTGTGGACTCAGCAGGGACTCTTGGATGAGGTTTGGGGTGTCCTTTTCCTTTAGCCTGGCAGAGAAAAACTAATTTTGGGTGCTCCAGGGAATATTAATGTTGTAATTAACGCTCTCCATGAATCTGGTGGGAAACTTCAGGAATTGCCAAGAATGAACCCTCAAATTCTGCCCCTGGGATGGGATCCCACAGGGGGAAAGCCACAGGAGAATGAAAATCCCCAGGTGGGGAAAGCCACAGGAGAATAAGAATCCACAGGTTCTTATTCCACAGATGGGGAAACTGAAGGCTGGAAGGGGGAGTGACCCACCCAGGGTCACCCAGGGCAGGTGAGGGTCCTGGTTTTTGGTGGGTTCAGCCTCCCTTTTGCTGATCCCTTTGGAGCAGTCACTGCTCCATCCCTTCCCTCCTCCCCTCCATGGCTCTGTAGCTGCTCCTGAGGTTCCTGGGGCCTAGGAGAGGTCAGTGCTGAGGAGATTTGTGCTCAGCCCTAAGCCCAGATGTCAATTCTGCAATTCTTCCTGGGATTTGTGTGTGTGAAGCCCAGATGCCCTGTGCCAATGGCCCAGCCAGCAGCTTCACCCTCATTTCACAACACGCTCCCCTCTGGTGCTGCAGGATGTGAGGAGGCTCCAGGGATCTGTCCTGCCACCACGTGGGAGCTCCAGGTGCCCAGTTCCAGGGATTCAGGATCCACTGGGATCCTGCTGCAGCTCTGACTCCAGTGTATCTGCATCATTTATGTTCAAACTGGAACAGTCTGGGGTTATCAGCTCTGTCCAGCTTCTCCCTCAAAAGGATCATTTATGTGAGGTTGCAAAAGGAGCTCAGCATTCCCTGCTGGAAAACAAATGTATTTGTGTCCTTTGGGATCAGCTCTAAACCCTCAGCACGTGGCTGAGGGCTGCCACCAGTCCTGACAATTGCTTTGCATTTCTCTTTCAGTCTGTGGCTCTGGAGGCTGCAAAACACCTGGGATCCCATCAGAGACCTTTGCAGGGCCCCAGGGGTTTCCTGGGCAGCCTGATCCTGCTGGATACCCCTCAAACTGCTGCTTTTCCCACAGGTTTCTACTCCATCAACCACACGGACTGCCTGGAGTCCCTGACCCACCACTGCTTCGATGGCACCACGGGGGAGCTGGCCCACGCCTTCTTCCCACCCCACGGAGAAATCCACTTCGATGACCACGAGTATTGGATCCTGGGCAACACCAGGTTCAGCTGGAAGAAAGGTAACTTGTGTCTAGTGAAAGGCTGGGGTTTAGATTTTAGTCTGGGATTTGCCTGATCTGGGAAAGAGAACAGAAAGAATTCTGGTTTTATTGTGGGGTTGGAAGCTGTTGTTCCTCTGCCGTGAGCCCCAAGTGTTTGGTGGCAGAGCCATTTCTTGCTGGAATTATTGGGATTAATGGAATTATTGGATAGTTCAGCCACATCCTTCAGTTCAAATCCACGTGCTGGATGCTGCCAAGAGGCTTGAGTTTGACTCCAGGCTGTGGGGGATGCAGAGGTCAGACAAGAGCCTCTTCCAGACTGGAACCTTCCCAACCCCAATTCTTCAGCTCAGGGCTGTGGGAACAGAGTAGGGAGCTGAGGAGGGTCAGTGTTGCACTGGGTCAAACACTGCTCACCCAGAGCAGCTCTCCTGGAGCCTGGCACTGCTCTGGGTCCTGCTGCTGGGAATTAGAAGCACATGGAAATAACTGGCTCAATTTGGGCCCAAGCAGCTCCAGAGAAGATGAACCCGGGGCAGCATTGCCTGTTCTAGAGCTGAAATCTTCCCCTGGTTTGACAGCAGGAATTGTGTGCTGAAGCAGAGCTGCTCCCAGTTGTGCTCTGACCCAACCCACAATTGCAGCTGCTTTTCCTTGCCCCCAGGGGTTTGGCTGACAGACCTGGTGCACGTGGCAGCCCACGAGATCGGACACGCGCTGGGCCTGATGCACTCGCTCAACCCCAACGCCCTCATGCACATCAACGCCACCCTGACGGGCAAGAAGAGCATTTCCCAGGATGAGGTGTGGGGAATCCACAGGCTCTACGGTGAGCAATCCCTGCAGGCCTTTGCAGCTGGATTTGCCTGGATGCTGTGGAGCTCTCGAGGTGTCACAGCCCAGCTCTGGTTCTTGTGCTCCTGCTTTAGGTCATTGCCCATCCCAGCTCCACATCGTTCCTTCAACTGACATTCACCTAAATTGGGTTGTTCAGTCTCCCCCAGCCCCTCTAACACCTCCTTTCTCCTGTTCCAGGCTGCAAGGACAGGTTATTTATGTGCCCATCGTGGGCTAAGAAAGGCTTCTGTGAGAAGCGCAGGAAGCTGATGAAGAAGCACTGCCCGTCCACCTGCGACTTCTGCTACGGTACCCGCGCTGTGCTGGGGGCTGTGCTGGGGACAGAGAGCCTGGGACAGGCAGGACCTGAATCTCACACCAGGGAGCAGTGGACACAAGTGACCCAGCTGCAAGCAGCACAACAGAGATGGTGCCTCGACATCCGAGTCCAGATCCTGGCCTGGAACGAGGAATAATTAAACATTTATGGAGGGGATCATTTAAATTGTCCCGATCCTGTCTGGTTCAGCTGAGCCAGGGAACAGCCCTGCAGAGACAGGGGCTGCAGAGCAGGCCCAGGGACAGGGATAAGACAGAGAATCTCCAGCACAGCTGGGCTGGAGCTGCTCCACAGAAAAAGAGAAAAAAAGGATGTTCATCACCTCATCCAGCCTCAGTTTATGGGTCCAGATAAGGAACTAATGCAGGACCAGGGGAAGTTGCTGCAGCTGTGGAATTAAATTCAGATAAATTAGGCCTTAGGATATCCTGGATAACCAGTGCCTCTCTCTTCAGCACAGAGGGTATTTTTAGGGCCACATTAATGAAAGATGCAATCAGGTAATTACAAACCCAGATATTCCAGGAGCTTTCCCCATACTGGACTGTTCACGTCCTCTTCCCGAGCTGTGGAAGGGGTAAAAGTTGATTTTTATCCATCTCAGTTTACACACCACAAAATTTTCATCTTTGCACATCAACCATGTTATTTCTCTGTCCAAGAATTGCTCAGGAGGAGGAGGAGGAGGCACTTTTAAATTAATACTTGGAAGGCTCTATAAATGATAACTTTGTGGAAGTGTTTTGGGGTGACTGAAGCTCGTTAACCTCTGCCATTTCCTTCTCTCCCTGCACAGAATTCCCATTTCCAACGGTGCCCCCCACTCTGCCCCCACCAAGGACCAAAACCAAGACAGTTTCTGAGGGCAGGAACGTCACCTTCCGCTGTGGGCAGAAGATCATCCATAAAAAAGGCAAAGTCTAGTAAGTGCCCTGTCCTGAGCCCAGGCCTTAGGAGATTCTGCAGATTTACACACCAAAATCCATGAGGAAAATAACAAATTTTCATCTGTTTATCATCTGGAGTTCCAAAAGGATAAAATCCAATTTTTTATATATAGCACAAAGCTAATTCCTACCATCAAGCCAAATTCCCTGGTATATTCTGCAAAAAAACCCCTAAAATTTAAATTTACCCTTTCAGGTTTGAGTGATGGTTGTTACTAAAGTATGAACAGGTTCTGGATATATCTAAAATTTCGGTTGGCTCAAATCCATGAGTTGGTTTAGACTTGAGGACACAAATTCCCAAACTCAGAAATTTAAACTCCAGAATTACACAGGATTATGCCCCTGTTAATCCTGATTATCCACCTGAAATACAGAGTAAAACTCAACTGTGTTTGTTAAAGTCTCTGCTCTACACTTATTCAGCAAAATTAATTAGTGGAAATAACAAACATTCCATTTAATTTCTATTATTTTTTTCCTTCTCACAGCTGGTATAAAGACAAGGAGCTGCTGGAATATTCCTACCCAGGTTATTTATCCCTGAACGAGGATCACATGAGCATCATTGCAAACGCAATCAATGAAGGAACTTACACTTGCATAGTGAAGAAAAAAGAAAGAATCCTGACCACTTATTCCTGGAGAATCCAACTGAAGCACTGACACAGCCCTGGGATGAGCCCTCCAGCTCCTGCTCCTTCTGTTTCCAGTTGTTTCTTTGGTGTTTTCTATTTAATCTCCAGTAGTGCAATGGAATTCTCCAGCAGCTGCTTCACACCTTGGGTAAAAGAGACTCTGGGACTCGTTACTGGAATGTCCAACTCTTCCAGTTTAGTTTTAATGATAAAGAATTTATCAACTATTTGCTGTACAGAGAATTAAAAACCGTTTTTTTTTTTGTAAGAAAAGTGTCAGATGGAGCTGAGTGGGTTGCTGTGAACTGCTGCAAACCAGGAGCAGACTCTGCCCCAGCCCCTGGAGCACTGGGATGGCAGGAAAAGGACAAGTTTAACACTCTCTGGGTGTTTTCCTGCCAGTTTTTACATCCTGGTGCAGTGCAACAGAAGAAATTCCAAGGCTAAGCCCTAAGATTGCTTTTCTTTCACTTGTCAGGAGCACAAGGATCACACAAACCCTGTTTTGCTCCATTCCAACACGTTCAGTTCAAGGATCCACAGAACAGCTTTTCCCCCAAAGTGGTTTCCTGTGATTTGTGGGTTTTCCTCTTATCCCAACAGGCATTTAATGCTGAGTTTTGTCCTTGAAGGGTATGAGCTGCTCAGTTTGGTCTTTAAAGGGTCTGAGCTGCTCTGAATTTGATCCTTGAAGGGTCTGAGCTGCTCAGTTTGATCTTTGAGGGGTCTGAGCTGCTCAGTTTGCTCCTTGAGGTGTCTGAGCCTTGAGTCCTGTGGGAGAGGAGGTGATTTCCTCCCCCAGACATCCAGGATGAGGTGAAAGTGCCACATCCAGCTGGGAAGGAGCTCAGGAGTGGCTGGCAGAGCTCAGGGCAGGGAAGCTGGGAAGGGAATAATTCCATGCCAGACCCAAACTGTGCAGTGGGGTCATGGTTTAACCCTTCAGAGCCTCCCTGCACCCCTGCTTTTCAGGGGTTCCTGGGGAAGCTTCTGGAATCAGGGATGTTTCCCCTTCAGGGCTGAGGGGAGCAGGGATTTGCCCTGCACAGGAACACAAGCAGGCTGCTTTTCCAACTCACCACAACTACAGCACGTCCACATTCCAGCCCCACGGCCTTTCCCCAGCAAAACTCTCCAAAATGGGCTGAAACTGATAAAATGTTTAGGATTTGAGTTAATCCCCTGCTGGCCTGGGGCCCAGCTGTGGTTGCAGGAAAATGTGGTGTTTTCCAGATCTCCCTGTTCCCAGAACAAAGTGACAGCTTCACAAATCAGGGGCTCCAGGATGAGATTCCAATGTGATTCCTCCTCTCCTCCTTCCCCAGAAAGGACTGGAATGTGGCCTTGCACAACCACTAAAACTGAGTTCTTCTCTGGATGGAGAAAGGGCATAGTTAAAAAAAACAACTTCCACAGAAAATCAAGTTTCAAGTCTCCATATTAAATCTTTTTGATTTATAAAACAATAGAGTCATTTGTTTTGCACCATTGTAAATACATTTACAGAACAAAAAGAAAAATCTGGACAGGGAGCATCAAACCCAGCCCAGCTCTCTCCAAGGTAACAGGACACAAACTTCAGAATTATCCATTTTTTTTTTTGCCCCAAATATATTCAGACACAAACAATTTACTTACTTAAAATAAAAAATAAACTCTCTTTACGGTCACCAACATCCCATGTGAAGCAATGAAATCCTTCACACTATTAAACAATTGAAAATGTATTTTAATTCTACAAATTTACAAGGAAAAAAAACAAAACAAAACAAAACAAAACGAACTCAACAAAAAAAACACCCCTAAAAATAAACCAGAAACTGTTCCAGGACTGTTCTTTGTTATTTCAAGTTGTCCTTTGTCACAGTTTGTGATGATCTTGGGGTTTTCAGGTAACTCCAGTCCTTTAATGGAATGCAGCAGTTAAACTCCACATTGATTTATAAAACAAGAGCTTGGAATCTGTGATAATCTTTGAGTTTTTTCACAGGGAAAAACATCTGGTGCCCCTGACATGGAGAACAGAACTGGGGCACTCAAATCCACTCACATGAATGGTGATTTTTTGCTTTGTGGGTTTTTTTTTTCCACCCCTTTTTCATGTTGAGTTCAAAACTTGAGGCTGAAGCCAGGTCCTGCAGCGGATGCTCCTTGGTTTGTGGTGGTCAGATGGAAACCTGTGTCCTTCAGATCATCATCACCCTGTGAAAACCAAGCACAGGGCATTGAGCAGGGGCTGGGCAGCTGCATTTGCCTCTCAAAAAATCCAAACAACAAAAAAAAGTGTCTTGAGATGAGAAACAAATCCTTGATTTAGTGGCAGCACAGTTAAGGTTGATGCTGGGTTATTCATAATGTTCAAACATTGCTGTTTCAAAATTTGTCATTGCTAAAAGCAGTTTGAGTGTTCCAAGTTCCTGCACCCACTTTTGATTGCATGAGAAAGATAAAAAATTGGGTGTAAATAAGTGTAAACTCCACTTACTGAACATCTAATCCAACACTCACTGCACATCCTCCAGGGCAGTGTTTACACCCTGAAAAATCAAGGCTAAATAAATTTTTTGGATTATTTAAAGTGGAAATTTGGCACAGTTCTGCACAGTGCCATTTCCCCCAGGCTAAGACATGGAACTGGTAATAAGAATTTTCTAGAATTAGGGCATCTGAGACTCTAACTCACACTTTGTGCAGTACAATCTCCAGAGATAGAGAAGATAGATACCAGATAAATAATCCCAGAGCCAGAAGACCAGCCTGGCCTTTTAGGAATTCTCCAAGACTGGAAAAAGGAGGCTGTTTCTATCCCCAAGATCTGTATGATTTACCAGGCTGTGGATTTATTTCAACCTCAAATTTAACAGCTCAGTTGAAGGTGTAAAACAAGGCACACTTTCAAAAGAGAAACTGCTCTGCACTGGAATAAACCAGACATTATTTCCTGCTGCTTATGCCTTGAAATGGTGATTCTGGGAGCAGAGCAGTAACTGGCACTGGCCTTTGGGAAGGAAAGCTGGATTTTCCATGGGCTTTGGGAAGGAAAGTTGGGACTTTCCCTGCCAGTCCAGGTGAATCTCAGAATCCCAACAAAAGCCCAGCCCCAGGTGAGGCTCTGGAGCTGTGCCACACCCACAGAATCACAGAATGAACCAGGTTGGAGACCTTTGAGATCATCAAGTCCAACCTATGACCCAACAGCTCCTCATCAACTGAACCATGGCCCCGAGTGCCACGTCCTGGCTTTGTTAAACACACCCAGGGAAGGTGACTCCACCCCCTCCCTGGGCAGATTCCAGTGCCCAAAGGCAATTCCAGTGCCCAACTCACCAGCACTGGCTTTGGGAAGGGAAGTTGGACTTTCCCTGCCAGTCCAGGTGAACCTCAGGATGCCAATCCAAGCCCAGCCCCCAGGGGAGGCTCTGGAGCTGTGCCACACTCATCAGCAGTGGCTCTGGGAAGGAAAGCTGGACTTTCCCTGGCCTTTGGGAAGGGAAGTTTGACTTTCTCTGCCAGTCCAGGTGAACATCAGGATGCAACCAAGTACCAGCAGCACAGAGCCCATGGTGAGGCTCTGGAGCTGTGCTACACTCACCAGCACTGATTTTAGGAAGGAAAGCTGGACTTTCCCTGGCCTTTGGGAAGGAAAGTTGGACCTCTCCTGCCAGTCCAGGTGAATCTCAGGATGCCAACCCAAGCCCAGCCCCAGGGCAGGCTCTGTGGTCATGCCACACTCACCAGCACTGGGCTTTGGGAAGGAAAGCTGGACTTTCCATGCCAGTTCAGATGAATCTCAGGATGCCAACCCAAGCCCAGCCCCAGGGCAGGCTCTGCAGCTGTGCCACACTCTGGGGCACTGACTTTGGGGAAGGAGAGTTGAACTTTCCCTGCCAGTCCAGGTGAATTTCAGGATGCCAAGCCCACCCCCAGGGCTCTGGAGCTGTGCCACACTCACCAGCACTGGCATTGGGAAGGAAAGCTGAATTTCAAGATGCCAACCCAAGCGCAGCCCCAGGGCAGGCTCTGTGGCCGTGCCACACTCACCAGCTGGCTGTAGCCCAGCCCTCCCTCGGGGGGCCGGGGGCTGGTGCCCCTCTTGACGCGCTGCTGCTCGCTCTTGGCGGGCCAGGTGGGGAACATGGAGGGGTCGATGGGCAGGGGGGTCTCTCTGAAGTACTCGTGCTTCAGCCCGTCCTCGGCCGTGATCCGGCGCGCTGGGTAATACGTCAGGAAGCTGCCAGGGAGGAGGGAAAGTGCCAATCAGCCCCCCAAAGTGGGAATTGTTCAGGAATCCTGGTCAGAGCTTTGTGGCGTTTAACAGAATTCTGGAACTGGGTAGTGGGGTAATTCTGTTACTGGTATTGGGTGTAATTGTATTAATTTGGTATAATTTTATTAGTTGAGTATAATTCTATGGGTAGGTATTGAGTATAATTCTATTAATTGGGTTTCATTCTATTAATGGTATTGGGTATAATTCTATGAGTAGGTATTGGGTATAATTCTATTAATTTGGTATCATTTGATTACTGGGTATTGGATATAATTTTATTAATTGGGTATAATTCTATGACTAGGTACTGGACATAATTCTATTAATTTGGCTTAATTCTATTACTGGTATTGGGTATAATTCTATTAATTTGGTTTAATCCTTTTACTGGTATTGGATATAATTTTATTGTTGAGTATTAGGTATAATTCTATGACGGGGTATTGGGTATGATTCTATTAATTTGGTTTAATTCTATTACTGGTATTGGGTACAATTCTATTAATTGGGATTAATTCCATTACTGGGTATTGGGTATAATTCTATTAATTGGGATTAGTTCTATTACTGGTATTGTGTATAATTCTACTAATTTGGTATCATTTTATTACTGGGTACTCGGTATAATTCTATTAATTTGGTTTAATCCTTTTACTGGTATTGGATATAATTTTATTACTGGGTACCAGGTATAATTCTATGATTGGGTATTGGGTACAACTCTATTAACTGGGATTAATTCCATTACTGGGTATTGGATATAATTCTATTAATTTAGTATCATTTTATTAGTGGGTAATGGGTACAATTCTATTAATTGGGATTAATTCTATTACTGGTATTCGGTATAATTCTATTAATTTGGTTTAATCCTTTTACTGGTATTGGATATAATTTTATTATTGGGTATTAAGTATAATTCTATGACTGGGTATTGGGTATGATTCTATTAATTTGGTTTAATTATATTACTGGTATTAGGTATAATTCTATTAATTGGGTTTAATTCTATTGCTGGTATTGGATATCATTTTATTACTGGGTATCAGGTATAATTCTATGGTTGAGTATTGGGTACAATTCTATTAATTGGGATTAATTCCATTACAGGTATTGGGTATGATTCTGTGACTGGGTATTGGATATAGTTCTATTAATTTGGTATAATGCTATTAGTTGGGTATCATTCTATTAATTTTGTATATTCTATGACTGGGTACTAGGTATAATTCTATTAATTGGGTATAATTGTGTTAATGATTGCTGCCACACCACCTAACAGCTGATTTTTAAGGCAGGTTCCTCCATGACCCTGTGATTAATGGGAACTCCACTTCCAAGCAGCTTCTGCAGGGATCTGCTCCCAGAGGTGCAAATCACTGGATACCTCAGACCCCTGGACAGCCAGCCAGAGCTGCACAGGGATCCAGGAGAATTCCATTACAATATTTTACAAGTTTTGCTATTTCAAGAGAGTTTTCAGACATTCCATTAACACACCAGCTACTCCTGTAACACAGTGGAACTGCACAGCCTGGGCTTGATTTTATAAACCTTTCACAACACAGAAAATTGTTTTCCTGCCCACAATTCCCCTGGAAGTTGGTACCCACTTGTTCATGAGGTCAAAGCCCTGGTCAGAGAGGAGAGCCCCGAATCTCTTGCGCAGGTTGTTGTAGGGATACTCTGTGAAGGTCATTTTCTTCACTGCTGGCAGCTCGTTGTAACCAGGCCAGATCTTTTCACTGGGAGTACCCAGATCCTGCAAATTAAAATGTCTCCTTCAGAAACTCAGAGTGCAACCCTTTCTTTATTCATTAGGGGTTGGGAAGTATCCAGAGAAAACAAGACACAAAAATCGTGGTCTTGGCCTACTCAAAGTGCTGTAAAGCAGATTAATGAGCTTTTTATTCAGGCTGAATCTCTGTTAAAGAGCAACAAGCACTGCTCCAACATTCCTGTTTCTAAAACCAATCAAAATCCAAAAACATTAAAAAATTACCTTAAAAACTTTGTTAATCTGGTCGATTTCTGACTTCCCTGGGAACAGCGGCTTCTGCGTCAGCAGCTCCCCGAAGATGCACCCCACTGACCACATGTCTATGGCTGTGGAATATTCCTGGAAAGCAGGAAAATTAAATTACACCTCAGAGAAACCAGGAAGATATTTTCATTGAGTTGTCTGAAGGGGTGTTGTGGTTCTTGGGGGGTTTATCTGGGTTTCTTCAGAGCAGAACACACACAGCCAGTCCCACAGCCAAGGGCCAGGTCTCACCTGTGTTTATTTCAAAGCTGTAATTACTGTGAATTATGAGCAATGCCCATGTACACAAACATTTCAGCATGAAAGGTGAAAGTCTCCACATTGATGCCTCTTTTTTCCACTCACAAACAAAGCAGCACAGCTGATAAATCAGTATTTTTTCTGGCATGGCTCTTGCCACTACAGAACCCTGCTGATTTCACCCAGTTACCAGCAGGGAACATTCTAGAACTGTGGCAATACCTTGTTCTGCTCTCGGATCTCACAAGTTTTAGACTCATTTAAAAAGCCATTTAAAAGTCCAGCTGCCAAAGGTGACATTTTGCCACAATCCATGAGAAGTCCACATCAGCATTGCAAGGGATAAAATCCATCTGTCACCCTCCCACCCTCTGCCTGGGGAGGATGGAAGTTTTTAAAGCATCATTAGGAAGAATAATAGTGAATATTCAGGATTTCCTCCTCTGAATCAATATAAAGAACCAAGCATGAACTTTGTTCATGATTTATAAAATACAGTCAGGCTGCAGAGTCACTGCTCCAGCACCAGAGGAACAAGGAGGAGCTCACCTTTGCTCCAAGCAGCAGCTCTGGAGCTCTGTACCACAATGTCACCACCACAGGGGTGTAGGGCTTCAGGGGAGATCCATATTCCCTGGCCAACCCAAAATCTCCAACCTGAAAGGAAAACAAGCAACATTTCCAGCTCTGTTCATTGACCATCAGTGCCACGCTGGCCATGGCACGGAGCTGTGCTCAGCTCTGGGCACAGCTATAACTCTGTAATTCTGCAGCACAGAATTTGTCCTGACTGCCTCAGTTTTTTCCCTAATTCTTACTTTTAGAATGCCTGAATGACTGAGCAGCAGGTTGGAAGTTTTCAAGTCTCGGTGCAGGATCCAGTTGTCGTGGAGGTGTTTGACCCCTCGCAGTAACTGAATCATCAAAGTCTTCACTTCCCCTGGAATGATTAAAAAAAACCCAAATGCATTGAAGAGAATAAATCTACCTTTAATTTGTGTTTTATTTGTCTGGACAACAGGGAAAGGGCAGGAAGGAGTGGCAAGTTAAAAACCTGCACCATAAAAATGTGTCACAGAACAGGAGCAGTCACACCCTCAGAGCTGCCAACAAAGCAAAATTCATTTGGGCAGCTGGAATTCATCCAAATTCTGCTCAGAAATTATTGTCTGTCATAGGAAGCAACCAAAATTAAAGCCCAGTGTTCTTTCCCAGTTCAGCACAGGAGAAACTCCCCCCCAAGTTTCACCTCTGAACAGCTCCATCCACCCCAAACACACAAAGGGATTCATCACCACGAGGATCAGCCAACACCTTAACTTGGGTCAGGTTTTACAGAATAAACACAAAAAGCCAGGAAGTCTGAGTTCCAAGGAACACAGGACATTCCAAAGGAACACATGGCACAGCCCAAAGCCAGCTCTCTGCTGCCAGCAGGGCCACTGCCATTTGTGTTGGCCACTTTTCCAGCTCTGAGACTTTCAGGGGACTGTGGCAAACAGTACCTGGCAGGAAAGGCTGTTTCATTGTTTCCATCAGGCTCTTGAGGTCGTGTTCCACATAGTTCATCACAATATAGATTTTGTCCATGTTACTGCCCACAACGATCTCCTGCAACGCACAAACAATGATCAAAGCCTGATTTAAAAAGCATCCAAAATCAATTTTAGAAACGTACTGGCAAGGGGAAGGAGGCTGCTAATGGTCAAATCCTCAGAAAATTTATTTTTCTATTAAAAAAAACAGATTATTTTTTGTGAAACATCAGATTATGGAGACAGTGATGTCTATAGAGCCTTACGGGCAGCACACAACTGTTCACAGAAGCAAGATCTGCCAGGGTGGCTGATATTTTATAAGGCATTTAAAAGCCAAGAGAAGAATTTCAAGAACAAAAGTACTTTAGACATAAAGGATTGCAGCCTTACTCTGACAGTGACAATATTCAGGTGCTGTGCTTTCAGAATTGTGTTTATTTCTCTCAGGGAAGTAATGGGGAAACCTTCCTTCTCCTTTTCCATTTTCAGTCGCTTCAGAGCCACAATTTCATCTGCAAAGGAAACACATTTCCCATCACACACTTAATAAACACACATTACCAGGTCCTCCATGGTTCTCTCACTGATTAAATATTTAATTAACTGGGCTGTTTTGCCTTGAAAACAAGCAGCTTGCAGCTAAAGAAATACTTTAAATAGGTTTTGTTCATCACTGAAAAATGCAGAATGATAATTTGGACAAAAGTGCAGCCCTAAATACCCTGATGAAACTGCAGGGCACTGATACCCACCAGTTTTTTTGTCCTTTGCCCTGTACACCACACCATAGGTTCCTTCTTCAATCCTGTTCAAGCACTGGAATTCCTCCACGCTGCGACATCCCTGAAAAAACACAGGGACAACACTGACTCCTCCAGTACCTGGGGGAAGGGTTTGCTCTTTTAAAAAGAAAAACTTCAGCAACTTCATAGTTAAAATTTAGCAGAACTCAGCTATGCACCATGTGAGAAAGGTATCTTTGGGGTTTATTTTTCATTTTGGGGTTTATTATTCTAAAGGAATCCTGGACAGAATCTGTGTTCCAGCAAATTCATTAAATTATTCCAGCCACTTTTGCACAGAATAATCTGAAATATCTGCCACAAAGGCAAAGGCAGCAACTCAGCACCACACACTGATAACTTTCATATAATTAATTAGTAAAAATCTGATTGCTATTAGTATCTCTACACTTTGCTGTTTGCTACATGAAGAATAACCATTTTCTGTTTATGGCAACACAAGATCTATTTTCAGACAGCAATATCAATATTAAATAATCACATTCTTACGTACAATTAAGAGGGTGATCCCCTACCTGGAGGGCAGGAAGGTACTTGGGAAGCTCCTGTTTCAGCTCGATGGGGGAGGAAGCTGGAGAATCAGGAATGTATTCCCCTTCTGTCATGGCATTGGAATGGGGGGATCCCTCCCCGACCTCCTCCTCCTCCACCTCACTCCCGGCTGAATCGCGGTCAAACCTCGACTCTGGAACTTTAAAAGTCAGAATCAGTGGTGGAAAAAGGAGCAGTCTGGGATAATTCAGCTCAGCTTTAGGCAAATAAAGATGGTGACATTGAATACTGCATGGGAGAGAATCATGAAAGCCCAATTTCTCCTCTTGGCAGAGGTGATGCTTTCAAGACTTGTATTTTCTAGTGTTAATGCAGCAGGTCAGAAAAATAAATCTTTACACCAGAATGAAAGAGAAAACTGACCCAGGATGTCTCTTTCTGATTGTAAAGCTTTTTAAATAAGAGGACAGGACAAAAGAACACAAAATAAAAAAGAAGGAAACATCAGCTCATTAAACTGATTCCCTCTAAACAATAAAGCTTGGAGCAGATCTCAAGGAATTTCTGAGTTTGACATGAGAATGGAATTTAAATCTTTTAAATATTTGTAGAAATAGATTTATCCTGCTGCAAAAACTCAGCCAAACACTTCTTTAAAACAGTATTTGCACTGTACCAACTGGGATGTGGTTTCCATTCTCCCGCTCCTCCTCTTCACTCATTTCCTCTTCGCTCACCTCCTCTGCAAAACACAACCAGGTTTGATTGGGAAAATCCACATTTCTGCAGCTCCCTGGGAGGCAAATCCCTGCTGAAACCCCTTCCTGTCTCACCAGGCTGCCAGTGACTTCTGTTTCACTCAGACAGCAAATGCTTCCAGCAGGGAACTCAATTCTTACCAATTCTCTGGGAATTGGATGTGGGCAGGTAAGTAAATTATGGGTATTTGCTTATTAACTGTAATTAATTTTAAAGAAAAACACCCAGCTATCAGTCTGCTTTTGTGCCTTTACTAATTAATGACAAGAATGGCTGCACACAGACTTCTTTAATGAACTTTGTGTTATGTTCATTCATTTGAAAAAAAGTTCTGAAATTTGCACATGAAAATAATTGAAAATGGCAAAGACATTTGGATTTCACCACCCCCCAAAGAAGTGCAAATTGTGCTCTGCAGAATATTTGATGTGTTACAGAACCACCTGAACTGCTGACCAGTCAGGGAGACAAAATTGGCTTTCTGATCTGGCTTCTTAGATGAAGAATTGGTATTACCTCTACACAAAAGGATAGAATAGGACTTGGACTTGGGTTTTTTCTTTTTAGTTATCTTGACCTGTGAGGTCTCAGCCTAGCCTAGACTAAGAGAAAAGGAAAATGTTCAAATAAAACAGCACAGGATGAGAAAAAAAGAAAATCACATCCCCCTGGAGGCTCTGCTTTGTGATCCTCACCTGCTGATTGCTCAGACACCTCCTCAGAGTTGCTTCCTGTCTCTTCCTCCTCCTCCTCTTCCTCTCCTTCTTCCTCAGAGCCTTCACTGCTGGACTCTTCCTCCTCCTCTTCTGAGCCTGATCCAGATTCTGTCCAGGAATAATCCAGCACTTAACACTTGTTTCCTCAGCAGAGAAATTAATTACAGCTGCACAATTAATTACGTCTCCTAAATTGCATTTAATCACCTGAGGAAGACTCTGCTGAGCTGGTTTTTCTCTCACTGTCACTGATGTCTTGCAAGTCTGACAGGGGATCCCTCTCTTCTGGTTTCTCTTCTTTTACTGCTGAAACCATAAAAATGAAAACCACAGTGCTAATTGAGTACCATTTCCAAGCCTCTGAATTCCCAGGTGACTGCTTCACTTTCTGCTGGCATTAAATCAGTGCTGAACATTCAGTATTGGAAATTCAGAGCACTAAAAAAAAAATATAGTATTTCACACTCTGCTCAATGACAAACAGCTTTTCTGAATTGCAGTGGTGCAGGATCAACAGCTAAAAATGTGGGATATTTTGGTTTTTAAACATGATGTGTTCCTAAGTTTTAGGTTTAATTAAAACAGGGAAAAAAAAGGGAAAAAAGTACCATGGTGACAAGAATCAGCAGGACAGGGTCACTGCCAGTGCTCACTGCTCCAGTGCAGACTCTGATCACCATGGAAATCACTGCTGGTTGATTGGGCAGGAGCTCCCCAGGACCTGCTGCCTCCACCTGGAACTGCAGCTGATTCCACCCTGCTCTGAGTGCCTACACTCCTGTTCACAGCTGCACCCCTCAGCAAGGCAGACACAGAGCCTTCCTCCTTCAAATAAAGACATTTTTACGTCACTTGTGGGAGTTCTCTACACCCAGAACCTTCAGCTCGGACCATTTTCTGACTTGGAAAACAAAATTCACCATCTAAGCCTTAAGAATTTAATTTCTTCTACAAGATGAGATTATCAGTGATGCTCACATTGATCCCTGTGAGGGCACTTTTTAGGGTAGTTCAGCTCCTAACCCCAAATCCTACTGGAGCTGGAGGTACCAATACCTTTTTAACCTGCAAGGGAATTCAACTGCAGCGTTATAAATTCAGTCAGCTGCTTCTTTCACCACTGAACAGGGTAATTCATTTTGAAACTTTTCAAATCCTACTCCTACCCCTAAATCCATTCCATTTGTCACTTGTACAACTCCTGCAAAACCAGCACTGCTTTAGAAAAGAGATATTTGTGAAGATTCCAGTTACACCACGGGGGCTGAGCTGGACAATACTTCAAACTGAGCACCTGGGATGTTTGTTTGAGACTAAAAATGAAACCCTACCCCAGCCCAGCTCCTGCTGCCCCCCAAGACAGTGTAGAGTGGCAGATGCTACCTGGTTTCCTGCTCTCTCCTTGCTCAAGCTTGTCTCTCTGCTGGCGCAAAGGGCTGCGACTCCAGGGTCTCATTTTTACTTTGTCTCCATATTCTTCCCTCACTGTTCTATGGTGTGCAGAAACTATGGAAAACAAAACCACAAGAAATTGTTACATCTGCCTAATTAGAGTTGGCCTGTCTGCCACAGCCACCTGATTTGAATGCTTTTCTTTTTTTTTTTACAGGGTAATGGGGAAGATTGGGAGAGGAACCTACTTAAATCTGGGAGAATGAAGGGTTTTCATTTATCTCAAATAAAATATGGATTTGTACTGCTTAGAGAAAGCTGCTGCCACACTTAAAAACAGAAGCAAGCTGCCCTGTGTGTTACAAAGTAAACACCCTGATTCTGAAGCATTAATGCCAGAGAAAGAAGTGGAAAATATGTAAAAGAATAAAACCAGCTGAGGTTTAGAAGGAGCTGAGAGAACATTCAGAACGATAAAATCAATTAAATGAAAGGTTACACAGATTGAGCACTATCAGCATAAAGCCAAGCATTAAAAGGAGCTGTTTGGTATGAGCTGAGCAAGAAAGAAAAAGCAAAAAATATGGTTTGTTCTGCTATTCTTGAATAATCTTTGTCACCTGATCACAGGAATGGGCTCTGATTTTTACCTCTGAAAGCTGGGACAGAGACCCTTGAACCAACAATGATCTGAGCTTAGACTGCAAATACCCAACAGGTTGTGCAAAGAGCTCCTGTGCAGAACTTGAACTGTCCAGGCTCCAGATCTTCCCACCCAACTCCCATTGCAGCATTTTCCAAGCCTGGAGTACTTACACAACCTCTTCCCCCTTTGCAATTTATTCCCCCAGATCCTTATAACATTGGATTTTGAGGTTTCAACCTCTATGAAACTGAGCTGGACTCAGCCAAAGAGCTCAGACCCACTGGGATTGTGCTGGGTGCACTCAGTGTCACCTCCAGAAATGCTTTATAGGAAATCTCCCTGCCAGGGAGAGGCAAACACTCACTGACTGATCAACCTGCCAGGATATTTAAGGCCCATAACATCACCACATTGTTTTATCTCCCCATGCAGGACTGAGATTTCCCTTTCCCAACTCTATAAAAGGCCTCCCCACTTTAATTTTTTGTTGAATTCTAGCACTGCTTTAAGTAGAAATCATTTTCCATCCCTCCACTCCACCACTGTGTCAGCAGATAGGAAAGTGGCAGTAAACATGAAGAATATTTATGCAGAGAGAGTCACCTTCTCTCCTGGCCTCCCTCTCCTTCCTCCTCTCCTCAGCTCTCCTTTCTCGCTCCTTTTGCTCCCGTTGTTCTTTCTGCTGCTCCCGGATTTTCCTTTCCCTTTCTCTCTCGAGTTGCTCCAGACGATCTCTGGAAAATAATCACTGTTTGTTACAAATTCAGCTCGTGAAGAGAAGGAAAACTCTTCAAAACAAACCACTAAACTCAGCTTCCTTATCAAGACCCCCAATTGTGCATCAGTCAAAAACAGCTGGAGCTTTTCAGCTGATCCTTTAAAAAACAATTTCAAAGACCCAGACCAGGAGTTCTCCACCCTATCAGGATTTAAGCAGAAATTAAGCCAGATCAGTTAATTAATCCTCTGATACTGTGCAAATCTGGTTTGTACTTTTTTTTTAGGTTGGAAAAAGCCTCCAAGACCATCCAATCTTTTTGTTACAGTGAATTCACCTGGAATGCCCACGGTAACGAAGCACTTAGAAATAATTAAAGAGAAGAGCACACTCCCAGGAACACAGACAAGTTCTCACTGTGGATTTTTTTTTTTTCTTGGGTCATTTCAGAACAACAAATGCTCAGAGGAGGCAGCTGCTCATGTCCCTGCCCAGGGGAGGGAGGGATGGATGTACCTCTCCCTCCTGGAATGCTCCCTTGCCATCTCTCTCCGTTTCTGTCTCTCCCACTCGCGCCGGGCTTTGTCCTGCTCTTCTCTGTGTCTCTTCCTCCGCTCATGCTCCCGTTCTTTCTCTTTCACTCTGGCGTGTTTCCCTTGAACAAACAGAAATCCAGTCAAAATGTTTCATAAAGCAAAACTTAAGAGAGGGTGAAACTGATGGGAACCTATTGCCATGACCTCTGCTGTTTGCTTAAAGGGAAAATCCTGTTTAGAAAGGGGGTTGGAAAATCCAAAGTCTGTAAGATCTTGCACAAAGACTTGTATTAAAGTAAAAATGGTTGTCAGTGACAGGAATGGCTCTAGAAAGGATAATTTTTTTCCTTGGCAGGTACAAAGATAAGAGGTTTTTCACTCAGTAAATCTAATCAGGCTTCAAGGAGTAAAAGTGACCTCAGTGTCCTGTCCCAAAGTGATTTCTGTCCTCTGGACCACATTGATACCCTGGCATTCCCCTAAGGGCACTAAACACAACCAAAGAAACAATAAAAGTTTAAATTCCTTTGTCTTATCCACCTGCTGTGTTTTCTTTAGTCTGAATTATTGTTATTTACTCCACTCCCAGAAAGCAGAAGCTCCCCAGAGTGGCAAGAAGCACCTTCTGCAGAATGGCTCCGGTGCCTGCGTTTCTCTTTCCTCTTCTCATCCTTCCTGTGATGGGTTTTTTCTTTCCGGGACATTTGCTGGGGTGGTTTGATAGCCAAGGAATCATCTTCCTCTCCCCTGAAAGGCAGCACAGGGATAAACTCAGGCAGGTGACAGGAGAAATGCATAGATTTCCTTGTTTTGAAAAGATTCCCATTTAATACTGAATTTCCACAACAGCCTTAAATCAAAACTGGAACACAACACACTTAAATCTTAAGCAATGCTTTAAAAAGTTCCCCTGGTGTGTTCTACAAAAAGGATTTGCCACTTCTGCACACTAAATAAATGAGATTTTTCCTTTATCTTTCCCTTTAACACCCTCTGAAAAAGTAGATGTTGGCAAATAAACAGATAAATCTGGTCTACACCCATTTTTTTCAGTGCAAACACGTAATTTCTGAGTAAAGCCATGCTCAAGTTGATGTATGGTCCAAAAACGTTTGTTTCAAACCCAGAAGTTTTAAACCCAAAGGAATAAAGATTCTGCAAAGAACTCAGGGAGCTACTGGAAGACACAGAAAACACAGCTGATGGCCAAGGTTTGGTGCCACACATTTAATAATGACACGAGACCTTGGGGGAGTTAAAGTTTGGGAAAAAAAGGACCCAAGGAATGCAGAATTTATGGGATGTCTGGCAGAACTCCTGAGAAAAAGATGAAAATAATGGAGCCAATTCAGTGACTGAGCTGACATCACAGGAAAAGGGAATCCCAGCACGACCTGAGACATTTGAAACCCTCCTCTCAGAGCTTCTAAAGGTTCATTGCAGGAATTCTTTCTCTTTTTGAGTCCTGCATTCTTACCTGTCTTCCATGGAGTCTTCCCTCCTGTAAGGTGAGTTCCTGATGGTGATTTCCATGCGATGGTCTCTCAGCTCCCCCTCTTCAAGAGAATCCCTCTTGGAGTCCCTGTCATCTGACTGAGGGAACCACAAGAGAGGGGAAAATTCAATTTATTTGTATAGCTCAAAACGAAAAAATTTAAATATTACTGAAGTCTTCCACTGCTGGCTCAAAAATTCAGCCTGGATTGGTCACCCCTGTAAAATCCACGGATTTATGATAACAGCATTTAGCAATTATAGCTGAAGTGCATTAATTCAACATAATTAAACAAAATTAAGCACTAAGGAGCATTCCAGGAACTACTGTGTGGTTTTTTCTGCAATAATTATTCTGTACACAGCTGTACAAAACAAACCAGCAACATAAAAGTCATTCCAAACCAATGATTTTAACCCATTTTTCTATAAAACCTTTAAAAGTTATTCCTTCAACTACAGCTCCCAGTTAATTACCTTAATTTATTTATCTTTTCTGACCAAAACTGTAACAAAGCACAGTACATAAGGCAAGACCAATGAAACCTTCACAAAGCATCAGATTTTTGTTAAACTTTGGAATTAGAAACCACACACAGAGGAATGCAGCTGGCAGGGCATGAGAAAATCAGGAGAATCACCAGAAAATCAGGATAAAGGCACTGCACCCCTTGAAAATGCAGTTTTCCATTAAGAAAGCAAATTAAAATGGACCCCCAAAGGGCAGCTTACATTTTTCATACGTTTGATCTCTGCCTTCTCCTCTTGCTCCTTCCTTCGCTTCTTCTCCTGGAGAATCTCATCTAAAGTTTTCACTTTCCAAGAATCCTTTTCATCACCCATTTGAGTTTAAAAAAACACCCTCTGCAAAAGAAGGAGACGTTGGCAAACCCCACACATAAATCTGGTTTACACCCGTTTTTTTTTCAGTGCAAACACTTTAATGTTCCATTTTTGAGTAAAGCCAGGCTCGAGTTGATTTATGATGAACCAAAAATGTTTGGTTTAAACCCAGAATTTTTAAACCCAAATTAAAGATTCTGCTAAGAACTCAGGGAGCTGCTGGAGGACACAGAAAACACAGTTGATGGCCAAGGTTTGGTGCCACACATTTAATAATGACACGAGACCTCGGGGGAGTTAAAGTTTAGGAAAAAAAGGACCCAAGGAATGCAGAATTTATGGGATGTCTGGCAGAACTCCTGAGAAAAAGATGAAAATAATGGAGCCAATTCAGCGACTGACATCAGCTGTCACTGAAGAAAAGGGAATCCCGGCACGACCCAAAACACGACAAAAACTGAGCATGGCACTAATTAGCACGAGACGCCAAAGAATAATGAACAGACAGAAGGCAGAATATTAACGAAGAGAACAATGTAACTTATAGTCAAGGAGCGCTAATTCCTTTGTTTGCTGGAGTGTACGAACAGCGACAATTTGACAACTTTGAGGTTTGATTTGCGGAACACCCCGAACACCCAACTGAGTTAAACGCTCCCACCTCATCTCTGTCCCTCTCTCTCTCCCGTGTCCCTCCCGCCTTGTCGCACACGGCCGAACGGAGCCGATTTTGGCCCGCAAAGCCGCGCCCGGCCCCTCAGAGCCCCGGCCTGGGGGGACCCAAACAGCCCCGCGGCCCTCCCGGAGCGCTGCCGCCCGCCCTCAGCGCTGAGGCTCCCCCGCAACCCTGAGGGCCCCGCGGTGTCCCCTCAGAGCCCCGCGCTGTCCCCTCAGGCCCCTGAGAGCCCCGCGGTGTCCCCTCAGAGCTCCCCGGTGTCCCCTGAGAGCTCCCGGTGTCCCCTGAGTCCCCTCAGAGCTCCCCGGTGTCCCCTCAGTCCCCCTGGTGTCCCCTGAGCCCCCTGGTGTCCCCTCAGAGCCCCGCGGTGTCCCCTGAGTCCCCCCTCAGTCCCCCCGGTGTCCCCTCAGAGCCCCCGGTGTCCCCTCAGTCCCCCCGGTGTCCCCAGTGTCCCCTCAGTCCCCCCGGTGTCCCCTGAGCCCCCTGGTGTCCCCTCAGGGCCCCGCGGTGTCCCCTCAGTCCCCCCGGTGTCCCCTCAGGGCCCCGCTCACCGCCGCCGCCACCGGGGACTGCGAGCAGCGCGCGGCCAACGCGTCACTTCCGGCCGCCGCCGCGCGCCGATGGCGTCACTCCGCCGTAATTAGCGAGAGGCGTTAATGAGGCGTTAATTGAGCGGCTCCTCAACGGCCCCACCGCCGGCCAGAGCGGCGTTAATGAACCTCCAGGCTGTGTGCGGTCAGCGATGGATACAAACCCAGCGAGCAGGCGGCAGGGCGGGGATGGAGGCGGCGGCACCACAGGGCCGCCTTTAATTACACATTAAAGTGTTGAGTTCGATGAATTAAAGAGCGATTCCAATCAAAAGCTGCAATTGCTGCATGGAAATGAGTGAGAGTGCAGGGAGGAGGTAACAGAGGTGACACAGGGACCGAACATTCCTAATTAGAATCCCTAAAATGCACCGATCCCTAATTACCCATCCCCCTTCGGAAATATGACAATATAATGTCATATAATGGGAAAAAATTACAATATAATGTCATATAATGGGAAAAAACGACACTATAATGTTATAAAATAGGCCAGATAAAGGGAAATAATGCCAATTTGGAAACACAAGGAGTGCTGTAACACCTCCCTGTTCCTCAGGAATTCACATTGAAGGGAAATGTGCTCTGAGTGAATTGAAAAATAAATATGTAAAGAATTGTGTATTTAATATGTGTAATGTTGAAAAATAATATGTAAAATAAATAGTCTCAGAGCTCACAGGGCTCACCCTCATCACCCTCCCTGGGTGTGGCCGGGAGAAAAGCAGTGACAGAAACTCCAAAATGTTCCCAAAGATTGGATTTTGTGGCAGCTGCTGCTGTCACACCACGGGGATGCCTTTTCCTGGTCTTAGGAAATAAAGGCTCAGACAGGGTCAGAGGGTTGGGGTCGTTTCCCTCGGGATTTTAATAGGATCCCATCCCATGGCTTCTGCCGTCCAGGTAGAACACGCCGCCAAAGCCCCGTCCCCCCAGTCGAGTGTACAATTAAAGACTCTACTCATTAGCAGATCTACCAGGAGGGCCCAAGAAGGGCCTGGGTGGGCTAACTTCTAGTTTACAGAATCTGTCCTGCTAGGAGACCTTGAATGCCCACAAAAACAGGGTGTTTGGTCTCTAACTCTCCATGGTTTCAGGGGTGTTTGGTCTCCCATGAAACCGGGCTGAGCTATGACCTAAAGCATCACAAGTGTGCATACTGATACTTGTGAATGTAGGGAACAGTGTAAGAAATATTCAGAGAAAAAGCAGAAAAATCCTTCAGGCATCAACGGGAAGAGCTGGGCTGTGACACCCCCGAGAATTCTCAACAAAGAGCAAAAAGCTCCTTGCTTACACAAGAGAAAAGAAGATTTTCTGGTCTGGCTGCAGAATAAAAAGTGGACAGTGCAGAGGTTGGTTTGTTTAATCTAAGGAAAGCAAAAGCCACAAAGAGGGCAAAGAAAAATACACGGGATCAGCGCTGGAACAAAGCCCAGCACAACAGCAGGGCTGTGCTGCCAGCCCTGAGCCTCTCCAGGTGCTAAAATCCCATTCCCAAACCCTCCCAGGGCTCTGGTTTGGTCACAGAAAGGCAAAAACCTGCTGGGTTTTAAAATAAACCTCAAGCAGTTGATGGGATTTCCATGAGAACAGAGTTGGGATTTCTGTTTGTCACCTAAAGCAGAAATATGACACAAACCAGAGTTGGTTTCCTTATTTTTTTCGCAGTTATACTTTCAAAAATCTCAGTGTATTTGGCACAAAATAAACAAACAAATAAAAAAAAAAACCCACAGAGCTCCACGCCACAGTCCACAGCTTTTATAAAAGTGACAGGAATACAAAAGAAACAAAATACCACAGACTTATCACACACACAAGGATGGAAAAATTGGCATTTCCCTCCCTCAGATCTTTGGGGAATATTCCCCAGTCAGGTGTGGAAATGTAACCACAATTGGAAATGTAACCATGAGCCTCAATTTTACAGGAATTCTACTGGTAAATTCCTGCTAGCCATTATTTTTTTTATCATAAACACCACTATTTATCCATGCTCCAACCTTCCAGAAGACTGGAAATTATTAAAATCCACTCACATTTAATCAGTTTTGTTCCCAAAAAGTCCATTTGAATGTTTTTGTAGCTACATGTGCGCTTTTTTTTTTTGTCAAAACTAATGACTGTCCTTCAGAATTTTGGAAAGGAAAGTTAAATTTTCATCTTTGATCTACCACAAAACAAATTTCCTTTTAGAAAAAAAAAAAAAGGAAACTCAAGAGCAGCAGAAATAAAGATTTGCCTCAGTTTATGGTTAATATTCCTGCCTTCCATCTGTCACAGATACTCTGAGATTTCTTTACATAATCAGAAATTAGACAGATATTTTACACACAGGTCAGACTCATAACCCTGAGTTTCTAAAAGGCAGCCTTTTGTTGCACTCTTAGAAATAATATTAAGAAAAAAAACCAATTTATTTCCTCATAAAAGAAAAGCATAACAAAATGAAATTAAAATAATAAAATACAGAAACACAGAGATCCTGCTTCCTTTGTCACCACAATTTTCAGTGGTTTTTTTTTACCTCTAAGCAACTACAAATATTGAATTCAACACTCCATTTACACAGGGTACGTGTGTGAACACTTGCATTTCAGTTTTGTCCAGAAATGATTGGAATGTGAGATTTCCACGTTAAATTTTGGGAGGAAAACCACTACAAATCCTGGATTTGTAGTCAGCAGTGGGTGCTCAGCACTGCTCATTTCCCATAGTTTGCTTCAACCAAAGCCATAAAGTTGGTTTTTGGGAAAGAAGGGGGTTCCCTCTTAGAATTATGGAATATCCTGAGCAGGAGGGGACCCCACAAGGATTATCCAGTCCAGCTCCTGCCCTGCACACACACCCCAAAATCCCAGCTTGTGCTGTCCAAATGCTCCTGGAGCTCTGGCAGGTTTGGGGGCCCAAAAAGCCCTCAGGGCTCGAGGTGAGGCCACCCCAGGGCAGGGCAGAGTGAGGGACAATCCCCTCCTCGGAGCTCTCCCAGCTCTGCACCACGCAGGGATGACGGAGGATGCAGGAAATGCAGAGCAACCACTGGCAATTTCCAGGAAGCACCAATTCCATCCCTCTGCCAGCAGAATTCAGTCCTGGGGCCACGTTTTCACATTATTTGGATGGGGAGGGAGACAGGAATTGTTTTCCCACAAGACTCCGAAGTTCTTCCACCAACACAGGTTTGGACACGATTTGCAGTCAAGGAAAGACAACAGTGCCCACGTTTTACCACGTTCCAGGTCCTCTCTTTGGGACATCCCAGTCCCAAGGCTTTCCTGGGTCATTCCCAGCTCCTTCCTGCTTCAAGTCCTGGGCTCCACCTGCCAGGAACTCAAAGGAACAGCCACATCCAGAAGATTTCCTTGGAGCCACAGTCGTTTGGGAGGATGAAGAGCCATGTTAATCATAGGGCTCCAGCTCCTTGGGGATCAGGGGCTCGGTGTCCTCGGCGGGCCCTGCCGGGGGCTGCGGGGCCGTGGCCAGGCTGTGCAGGGTCTCCTGCTGGTGCTGCTTGGCCTTGTTGTAGAGCAGGACCCCCACGGTGACCAGGACAGTGCCAACAGCTGACAGGCTGGTGATCTTGTTCCCAAACACGATGATGCTGAGCCAGATGGACAGCGCGTGTTTGACCGTGCTGGCAACGCTGCGGGCAACGGCAGGGACATCAGGGACAGCAGGGACACGAGGGGACAGCAGGGACAGGGGACATCAGGGATGTCAGGGACAGCGGGGACAGAGGGGACAGCAGGGACATGAGGGGACAGCAGGGACATGAGAGGACAGTGGGGACAGCAGGGACATCAGGGACACAAGGGGACAGCGGGGACACAAGGGGACATGAGGGACAGCAGGGACACGAGGGGACAGCAGGGACATGGGGGGACATCAGGGACAGCAGGGACATCAGGGACAGCGGGGACAGAGGGGAACAGCAGGGACATGAGGGACAGAGGGGACATGAGGGGAACAGCAGGGACAGAAGGGACAGAGAGGATAGCAGGGACATGAGGGACAGAGGGGACATCGGGGACAAGCAGCTCTGCCACATCCCACAGCCAGGCTTCAATGTCTGCCTTGCTTCCTAACACCAGCTCAGATTCCACTTCCTCCCCATCCATCCTATGATTTACCTCCTTTATTTCTTTCCAAATTGTTTTTAGTTTTCCTTTTTTTTTAATGCCACCTCAAATTCCACTTCCAGCCCCAACCACTCTGATTTCCTTCATTCACCTCTTTGCAAATACCTTTAGTTTGCCTTTTTTTAAAACACCATCTCAGATTCTACTTCCAGCCCCAACCATCCCATGATTTCCCTCATTCATCTCTTTGCACAATACCTTCACTGCCTGCTTCTCAAGCAGGAATACTGAGCAGGAAATTAAATTAATAGATAAAATAATGTCCCTGACAAAAAATACAAAGTAGTGTTCTTCACCAAAAAATTATAAAATGGTGTTCCTGGAAAGGAATATAAGATAGTGTTCCTGATAAAAGAGTATAAAATAATGTTCCTGACCAAAAAAAAATAAAATAAAATAGTGTTCCATAAAAAAAAAGTGTTCCTGACCAAAAATACAAACCAGTGTTTCCCAACCAAAAATATAAAACAGTGTTTCCTGACAAAAGCAGAAAATAGTATTCCTGACCAAAAAAAATACAAAATAGTGTTCCTGACAAAAACTAAAAAAATGTGTTCCTGACCAAGAAAATTCTACAATAGTGTTCCTGACAAAAAAAAATATAAAATAATGCTCCTGATAATTTTTACCTGAAAGTCACAGGAGAAATTTTGCCCATCAAGGCATAGGCTGTGACACTCTGCAGGTGGAACAGGACCCCATCTATCAGCAGCAGAATGACAATGTCCTGGTTGTAGCTGAAGCTCCTCCCACTTTTCCCAATCACAGGCACATCCTAAATGGCAAAAAAAAGAATAAAAATTAAGGGTTTAGTTCATGAGCAAAATCTAAAAGTGATCTGTTAGAAGCAGATAGAATTTCACATTTAAATTTTAGTCCAATAAAACATAAAACATAGAAGACATTTAGAGTTAATGTTCCTGTACACCACATGAATATCAACAGACAGTCAACAAATATTCCAGATTTTGTTTGCAAGTCTTTATTTCAAACTTCAAATGCACTGAGATCAAATTATGATTTGAACTCAAAAATCCTGAGATAAACTCAGGCATTTTGGATTAACTCCTGTCTATATTAAATGGTTTCTTTTACAATTTTCTCTTTTTTACTCTCCCAGTCTCTTGCAAACATTGGATGAATTGCATTTCAGGCTGATTTTAAAAATGGAAAGGATAAAAGGTAAAATTTAAGATTAATTAAGATTAATTTGTTGCACATTCTGCTCACAATTAAAAAAAAATAAACCCTAAATCACTGAAACCTAAATTCATTAAAATAATGAATTCAAATTACCATGAAAAATATCCAAGCTGGAATAAGCATAACCACAGCAGCAGCACTTGTGTAGAACTGAAGCTCTGGGGCTCTACAAAGGAGGAAAAAAAAGAATAGAATTATTTAAAGCTTAATTTTCAAAGCAAAGATAGAGGTTTGTTCTCAGGGACTGAAGCTAAAAGGCACAAAAAAACCCCAAAAATAGCTTTTTATCTCATGGTAAATTATAAATATATTGTTAAAGGTGATTTTTAGCATGAGACTTGACTCTTGGTTTAAGTTTCAGAGTTAAAAAGTTGCTTTCTGCACACCTAACAATGTTAAGGATGGCTCCTGATTGCAGAGTAAGGACTGATTGCTGTGAAAATATTAATTTGGGGGGGATTTATTTATATTTTAAAATATTTTTATTTACAAAAATATTTATATTAAAGAATTATTTTATAAATATATAGTTATATATGAATATAGAATTGTACAAATATAATATCAATGTTTTAATAAAAATTTCTATTTTTAAATATTTATTTCTGGGAGTTGTAGCTGATTATGAAACTTGCAGTGGGTGCTCAGGGGAGTTTTCTTTCCCTGATAAAATTGAGAGGTGATTGGATTTACACTTTCTGTGAATGATAATGATTAATATTGATTAATATTTGTTTTCCTTACACAGCCCTAATACAACCAAACCAGAAATATTTTGAATACTTACGAAAATCTGTATTTATCTCCACTGAGCAGTTTTTTGGAAAAGACATTTTGCAAACTGGAAAAGAAAAATTAAAAAAAAGAAATTAAATGGGTAAATATTTTCTGCAAGTATAAAAAGGAGTTTGGCCTAATGAAGTTTTATTATTTAATCTCAATAATGCTGTTAGAGATGAGAAAGTGAATAATTTATTAAAAATGCATTTTCACTACCAACATTTCAAGGCACTGTACAGAATTAACTATGTGAAACAATTTTCTTTCATCTCCCAATAAAATAAATCACTTTTTTGCAGCCCAGGGCTGTGCTGGTGCCTCACCAGTCCATGATGTTGGTGGAGAGAGCTGCAGAGAAGCCCAGGATGTTGAAGCTGAGTTCAGTGGCCGTGCACAGAGCCAGCCCTCCCATCACAGGGATCAGGGACAGATTCACCAGCAATCCTGCAGGGAAAAAGGTCCCATTTCAATTTAATTGCTGCATTTTTAATGCATCCCACGCTGAGTTTTCAAAGAATTTGAAATTCTGACCAGCAAGAAAAAAGGACCACACTGAACTTCAGTTATTTAATACCACAATAACATTTCTTGACAGAAAAATAAAAACAATCCCCTTACACCAAACCCTTTTAATTCTACAAACTCATTGTGCTCAGCCTGATTCTTCCAGCTGCATTTATTACATTTTAGTGGCCATTCCTTGGCCATGGCCACTAAAAAAGAGAGGGATTAAATCTCATTTCAGGACTCACCAGTGTATTCCCCCAAAATCATGCGGGACATGATGACAGTGAAAATAGGAGCTGAGCTTTTCACAGTTTCTGCAAATGAAACTGCCACATTCTTCAGGCTGACCAGGCCCAGGACCACTGTTGCAAATCTTCAGCAGGAGAACATCACAAGGAATTAATTTAAAGAAATGAAGGAGTTAATTAGTGCACCAGAAAAAATGAAAATAATGCTTTAAGAGCTACTCTGAGACACCCAGAATAAAAAGAACTGCACTGTGATTTCTCCTGCACCTGCAAGGTCAGATCTGTTTCTTTCAGCTTTGGCTTAAACTTTATTTATTACAAGCAAATAAAGGCACCCTTGGGCAATTGAGCAATGACTTTGGCTGGAGAGTGGATTTCCAGAAAATAAACTTGTTTTTTAACACACTCCAAGGTTCAAATGACCATTTTTGAAGCCAAAGTTTTCAACAGGCTCAGTTGGAAGAATGCAAATCTTCTGAGAAATAGTAATTCCAACTTTATCTGCAGTTATCCATCTTTAGTGTAAATTAGATATGCTACATCATTACCACAGCTTAAACCATGAAATTAATTTAATTTATCGCTTATTTGATTATTCTTTATCAGTTTTTGCAGGGTAGAGAAAACAAACCCATGTATTTTCATTCCCTCCTCGACCACAAACTGATACAGTCCCAGCACCCAGCAAATATTGACTTTTCAAAAGATAAATTTTAATAATGGGTAACTTTTGAGGCAAAAGGCTGGCACTAAATGCACTAAACAAACATCAGCCTCAAAAGAGAGCAGGAAGAAAGTAAATGGAAAGAGAAGTGTGCTCTGAAAAAAATGTAAATGTGATGGGAAGGCCAAAAAATTGACAGCTGGGAATAGGAAAAACAGGAAATAAAAATAAGATTGTACTGGGATATTTCTTGGGGGGAAAAAGGTGAATGTTCCAAACACCTTCTCATCAATAATAAAAAGGCAGAGAGCCATGAAAATACAGCTTCTGCTTGGAAAGCCACAAATATTAGCAAAGAGTGCAGGAAATTTGTCCCATGTACCTCATTAATCCAACAAAGAGCATGATCATGATGAAGTTGGGGGGGTAGGAGATGCGGGTTTTGTGCTGGTACAGGCAGCATGGCACAAACATTTTGATGCAGCCAATGAAGGTGGTGGAAAGCATTTGAACGGCACCTAAAGGAGAGTCAGAGAGGAGAAATAAAGTCAGATCAGAAGATACAACACAACAAATCAGATTTAATGTGAAAATTTCTTACACAAACCTCTGTGCAGTTAAGAACTCACTGTGTGTGTATTTTATATATTCTCACAAAAGCCTTTTACTTCTACATCTAAGCAAGGCAGCACAATAAACCAGATGTTTGCAAACCTGTTCACAGGTTATCTGTTCACAGATAAACTCTCCTTTGTTTGCCCCTTAAGAAGAAAAGAAAGAACTGAAATGGCCATTGGATAATGGAGATCACCAAAGGCAACTCTTGCACTGCACAGCTCTGGAGAGCATCAAAAACTCACTCAAAATTTCACTTTTTTTAAACCCTCCAACACAGGAAACAAAAAAAATTTACTTTTTTTCCCCCCCTTAAAGCTTCTCTATGAGCAAAATTTCATCTTTCAGTGAGTGGAGGAAAGGACGGTGTCAGGATCCACTTTAATGGCCAAAATCCCAAGTTCCCAGCCCCAAATCTCCCCCCACACTTTCCAAACCAGGCCCTTTTCACTTCAGCTGAACCATTCTCTCCTTCAATTTTATATGGGACGATCTGGTATTGTCGAATCATAGAACCATGGAATATCCTGAGCTGGAAAGAATCCACAGGGATCATCCAGCCCAACTTCTTCCCTGCACAGACACCCCAACAACCCCACCCTGTGCCTGACATCATTATCCAAATGCTCCAGGAGTTCTGGCAGCTTTTGGGGCTCCCACTCCACTGGGGAGCCTGTTCCAGTAGAATAAATTAATCAGTGTCTCCCTGGCATTCAGGTGTGAGGAAAAGCAGGGTACCTAGCATGCTGGGCTCTCCCTCCAGCAAGGACAGGATGTATTTGTTAAGGAACAGAGTGCAAAAGCTGAAGAAAAACCACAAAGTGAGGTAGATGAGAGCGTGGGAACTCCAGATGCCCAGGTCGGACTCGATGACAGTGGTCTCTGTGATGGTGATTTTCAGGACATTCTCCTCTGGCAAGCTGTCACTGCGAGCAATCACGAATTTCTCACTCCTGTTAGCAAAGAGGGAGCCCAGCTGGAACAGGGATTTGCCCTTTGGCTTCTCCTCCAGCTGGGGAGGACTCGGGGCCTCCGGAGTCGGGGCGCTCGTCACGGCCGACATGGCGAGGTGGACAAGTCAATATTTGTCCTTCACACAAAGCAACACTGACACAGCACTTGTCCAAACAAAAATGTCATGTGGTTAATGTCTCATCTCCCAGGGGCCTGGAAAACTGGGCTTGGTCCTCCAAAGAACATCTTGCAGGGATATGAGCTCCACACGCTTCTTCATGTGGGCTGTTCTGGGTTTTCTGCCTAAGAGGGGAAAAAAGGGAATGAATGAAAAAACGTGTGTGACACTTTGCATCCCTAATGCAGCAAGGACAGCACATTTCACCTGCACTTTATCAAAGATAAAGAGACCTCTGTAATCTTTCAGGCTGGATTTTGAACTCCTGATGTCTTCATGCCAAGATGAAGCAACAAGACTTTATTTTAGCGAGATTTTTTACTCTAAAGTAGCACATACACACACATCAGACTTTGTGGTTTTATGGCCTTTTTCCTCTGGACAAGGACAAGGTTTCCACCTCAACAAAGCCTTTCCAATGGTAACTAACTCCTCTTCCAGATCCTAGAGGTCTTTGATATCAGTCTGTCTTTAACCACTCCCCAGAAAAATCTTCCAACACAGCAAATCCAAGCAGGAGCCTCTGCCCTCAGCACTAATTAACCTGTAATCAACCCGGGGCAAAGAGAGCAATCAATACTCAAGGGCTGTAACTCCCAGTGATCACAGAGTTACCCTGGTGAATGTATCAAGGTGAAAAAAGTAGGGAAGTGTGTCAATAGCTTTCCAGAGTGGTTCTCTGTTGTCTCTGTTTAATTACATGTGAATGATGTGACTTCCCTCATTTTGCTGTACCTTGCAATTCAATATTAGCACTTGCAACTAATTCTTAAAGCCTTTTTCACAGACTTGGCAGCAAAAGGCATTAAATAATTTGCAACCAGAGCTTTTTTCTTTTACAAATGACACAAAATGTGGCAAGTTACAGCAGCAGGGTAGAGATAACACCAAAAGCACCCCGGGGAATTTACTCCTCTCATAATCAATGGCAAGAGAAATACAAGGGTTGTTACAAGAGCTACTGCACCTGCCCTGATTTTGTGAGCAGTTCACACTATTTTCTTTTACTAAGATTTTATTTGTAATGCTTTTCAAATGTCCAATGTGTCAAATAAATCAGAAAGAGGTACTAGGGAGTTAAAGATCTCGTTTCAGTATCCTACACAGCAGGTACTTCACAGTGATATTTTCCATTCCTCACATTCTCTGGTTACTACAGCCATGCCCTGAAGATTTCCATCCCTGTGCTCTTATCTCTTCCCATTTTTCCAGGAATTCATGCCAGCAGCACACTGAGCTACGGGACCCTCTGACACGAACTTGTGGTAATCCAGTGTAACACAAAACTCAGAAAAAAGTTACACATTCTCCAATAAAATTTGTTAAGAAAAATGGAATTTTGACTCCTCCTCCTTTTCTAGGTCATTAAAACAATACCCCTTCTACATTCAAAATACTTACTTATCACAGCTTTCTAAATATGTTTTCTGTTTATACAACTTAATTAAAACCACGACCAATTAAGCACAGCCAAAGCCCCACCCTCAGCGGCGCTGCGATATCAGGTTTGATATCTCTGATTCCACACAGGGCAGGAAGCAGAACAGCAAACAAGAACCAAACTACTCCCCTAAATCACTGACCTGCCGGCTTAAATCAACTGGAAAGTCTAAATGGGCTGAAAGAGTTCTCCATCTGGAACTAATTCAGTCTTGCTCCCTCAAGGCCAAGCAGCAGCTGATGTTTACCAACAGATGGAAACGTGGCAGTGGCTGGCAGTTGTTGCTCTTGGATTACACACAAAGGCTCGATCCTCCAGCTCTGAAGAACCAGCAGTGAGAGTCTCTTACACTCCAACCCTTAGCTACACTAGCAGTAACAATGGATTTACGGTGGAAAAAATATCCACAAAGAACTTTAGAGAGTCGGCTTTCCACAAAAAGAAACTAAAGCTCGAGAATGTTGCAAGGGTTTGGGAAGCTAAGGCTGATCTGACAGTGAAAAAACAAAGGGTTGTGGCCATGGCCTTTCATCAGTTATGCAATAGGTCACTCAAACATTGCTCCCAACGCAGCAAATGCACAAAATCCAGCACCCTGAGCAAGCCACGAACATTAAACTGCTTCGCTAATGGCAACGAAAGCATCCAAGACATTACAAACACTATAAATACAACAGCAGAACTATGAACAGAGGAGACGCTGAAAGGCAGAGTCAGCCCAGCACTTTGTGGCACTCCAGCCGTGTCTCTGCTCACCCACTCCAGACCTTCCCTCCGCAATCCCAACCGGCTATCGCAGGCCGTTCCCATTCCCATTCCCATTCCTATTCCCACTCGTGTCCCGGTGCTCGCAGCTCCCAGAGCATCCCCCGCACCGGAGCTTCCCGAGCTTCCCCCGCACCGGCCGGGAGCACCGCGGCCCTTCCGCCCCAGCCTTGGGCCCGGGGGCTTCCAGCCCCGCCAGCCCCGTGCCCAGGCCCGGCTCGGGATCCTCCTCTGCGGCAGCGCCCGCCGCTCCCATCCCTCCCTCCGTCCCCTCAGCGCACCTCGGCCGGCACCTGCGTTCTCCATTCTCCCCGCCCGCTGCTGCCGCAGCCCCTGCCCTCCCCGGCTCCGGTAGCACCGGGCAGCGGCCGCCCATCCCCTGCCCTCCCCGGCTCCGGTAGCACCGAGCAGCGGCCGCCCATCCCCTGCCCTCCCCGGCTCCGGTAGCACCGGGCAGCGGCCGCCCATCCCCTGCCCTCCCCGGCTCCGGTAGCACCGGGCAGCGGCCGCCCATCCCCTGCCCTCCCCGGCTCCGGTAGCACCGAGCAGCGGCCGCCCATCCCCTGCCCTCCCCGGCTCCGGTAACAGCGGGCAGCAGCCGCCCATCCCCTGCCCTCCCCGGCTCCGGTAGCACCGGGCAGAGGCCGCCCATCCCCTGCCCTCCCCGGCTCCGGTAGCACCGGGCAGAGGCCGCCCATCCCTGCCGTGCCCGGAGCCCCGCGCTGACGAGGCGGGTCCGGCCGCGCACCGCCCCGCCGGGCCCCGGGGCTGAGCGGGCACCGCGGAGCCGAGCGCCGGGCTGCCCCTTTGTCACGGCGGCGGCGGGGAGGCCATTTTACCGAAACCACGAGGAAACCGAGCAAAGCGACAGGGCTTCCAAGGCACGTACAGCCGGGTAGAACCGCGCACGGCGCTGCGCTGCGGGCCGCCCCTCCATCGAGCCGGGCGGGATGCCCAGCGCCGAGGGGACCCCCGGGGCGGAGGGGCGGGAGCGCGGCGGCCCCGCCGCCCGGGAGGAGCCCAGGCAGCGCTTCCCGCCCGCGCCGGGGAAGTGACGAACGGGCCCGGCCCCCGGAAGCGGCGGCGGGACCCCTCCGCAGCCATGTAGGGCCCGCAGCCCGGGCGGGACGCGAGCGCGGCCGCCGCCATGGACGGCAGGTACGGGCAGGGCTGGGCCGCACCACGCGCGGAGCGGAGCGGGGGCGCCCCCCCGCGCTCACCCCGCGCCTCACCTGGCGGTGTCTATGCTGGGGATGGGGGGCGGCGGGCGGCTCCCCCCGCCGTGGGGGTGGTACGGCCCCTGACGGCCCCGCTCTCTCTCCCACAGCGGCGCCGCGGCCCCGGCGGGGCCGAGCGTGCCCAACCTCACCCCGCGGCACCGGCAGCTCATCCCCACGCCCTGCGGCCCCGTGAGTACAGCTCCGCTGCTGCTCTGGGCAGCGCCGGTGTCCTCCGCGCTGCTCTGCCCGGGGGGGGGTGGAAAAATATGGTTCAATCCGCGTCCGAAGTCAGGTGGATCAGGGAGGTCGGGTGTCCCCACACGCCCGGCGTTGTCACAGCTCTGCTGACAGCACCATGAGCTGGAAGGGACCCTCAGCATCATTGATCCGACCCCAGCCCTGCACAGACATCCCAAAACCCCGCCCTGTGCAGCCCTGGCAGCTCCCGGAGCTCTGGCGGCCTCGGGGCCGTGCCCATTCCCTGGGGAGCCCGGGCAGTGCCCACCCCCTCTGGGACAGAGCCCTTCCCTTTCCCTGATCCCAAACCTGCCCTGGCCCAGCTCCAGCCGCTCCCTGGCCCCGTCCCTGTCCCTGTCCCAGGGCAGAGATCGGAGCTGCCGCCCCTGAGGTCCCGCTCCGTCTCCTCCAGCTGAACAAGCCAAGTGTTAAATTCCTGCGGGGATGTTGCTCCACCTGCGGTATTTTAATAAAAGAAAACAAGGAGCTTGCCTTACTGAGAAGGCTGAGCCCGTCTTTACAATTTTCTAAAAGTAAAAGTGTGGGAAAATGTTATTTCCGTGCTCTGACAGGTGTGTGTGTGGGCATTGGCAGTCTCTGTTTTAGGAGATGGATTATAACACCCTTGTGAGGCACCAAGAAAAGCAGAAGACAGGCTGTGGGTATAAACCAGGACAATCTAGGCTGAGATTAACTATGAAATAAAGTTAGACTTCTCCCTTCCTCAGCAATTTGGGAGTTTCTATTCAGTCGTGGAGTTTCTCTTCCTTTTCCCAAAGGAACCCCTGCACTGTCTCATTCACCCCACTCACCTCAATGCGTTTTTTAGGAACAGCAACGAGTTTGTTCTGCATGAATATGTGTTTATTCTGCATGAATATATGTTTATTCTGCATGGTGTGTTAAAGAATTTTCTCCCTTCACAGATAAAACCATGTTCAGAGCTCTCATTCCCTGTGAAGATCTACTTCTGTGTCACTATTCTGTCCCTGCTGAGTGTCATAGGGCTGACCATCGAGACGCTGGTGAGCCAGACTGAGGAGGATTTCACCATTTCCTTCATCCAGTTGGTTGGAGTTGGTAAGAAACACAGTTTAAATGAAATAAATAATGAAAACAATTAATAATAATAATATGTGATTAAGCAGCAACTGAAGTTTCTTATATAAGAAATACTGGATGTTCCGTAAAAACAGAACATCTGCCAGAAAAACTCCCCAGTTCCTATTTTAATGTCTGAGCCATAATGTGCTGGGAATTCAGGTGTCCACACTCCAAGCTTCCTTCCTTCTATTTCCACTTAGAGCTTCAGCAGAAACTTCTGGGCTCCATTTGTGTTCAACAGAAATGAACATGAAAAACTCGAGGATTTCAGGAAATTTCATGTGTGCATGCCATCTCTGCAAAAAGCTTAATGACCAAAAAAGAGTTTATTTTCAAATTTGTACAGATTTCAAATTTGCACAAATTTAGCAGCTGAGTTTGCAGAACAAGGAAATATCATCTTAAGCCTCTCGGGTCTTCCTGAGGTCATGTCCAGAAAATCACATGATTCACTTTGTACTTGGCAATCATTTTCCATTTTCTCAGTCCCTGTAAAGGGCAGTGATAAAGGAAGTTCATTCACTGAAGGTTTGTTTAGAGAGCCTGAAGTTATTTAATTTGAAAATGTGCCCAGCACTGTCCCCGTGCCCCAGCACAGCCAATGGGGATGATTTTGTGTGGAATTAAGGAAGCAATGCTTTGGGAAAAGAAATTTGTTGTTATTTTGGCTGTGTAAGAATTAACCAGTGTTTGCAGGAGCATCCTGTGAAAGAACAAAACTTTGTATTTTTTAAGTTTTGCCAAAAAAGCATAAAATTCACAGTTACAGCTGACTGGGGGATTGATAAAATATTATAAAAATAAAACCCAGACCTTTGCTCACCCAGTTCTTTTCTGGATTACAGTTTGCAGTGTGGGGTGTCTGAAAACTTCCACAATTAACTAAACAGAATCCAGTCCTGGTTCAGTTCCACACACAAACCACACCACACAGGCAGCACTGTGGAGGGTGTGTGGGAGTAATAAACTGCTTTTTAGCCACCTGAATTACTCTGGGAAGATGATCTGATTTCAGTTCTTTAATAAAAATGGTGCCTTTCATTTAATCCAAATAAACAATTGGACATAATTTTCAATGTAGGATTAATAGAATAACCCATCCCAGCTGCCAGTTTGGAAAACTCACTGCCATTTTCATGGTGTGACTTCCCAAGTAATTTAAAAAAAATCTAACTAATGCTTTAATTTCTTGCATTTTAAACATGGTGGGGAGTATTTAATTACCCGATTCAAGCTCCTTGATAAGAACAAAGACCGAGGAGCCTCAGGGACACTTTGATCCTCCCACTTTGGCTCCAGAATTGGTTTTTTGCCCCAGTTTGAGCTGGCACTGACACTCCCTCTCCTCCCCAGTGTTCTGTGTGTATTATGTGAGCAGGGGGATCCTGCAGGAGAACCGCCAGGAGCTCATTGTGTTCGTGCTCTCCATCCTGCTCGTGATGCTGCGCTCCATCATCAACTTCACCGTGCTCCCTGCTGAGCAGAAGCCTCAACTCCTGGTCAGTCTCCTCCCTTCCAGCAGCTTTTCCTTCCCCCCACAGCTTGGGTTTGAAAATCCATCATTGGCAAGGCAAGATGTCTGTGGTAACACAGATTATATCTCATATATATCTAAAAAAATAAAACTATTTATATGTATTACTGTTACTGATAACAAAGAATCAGGCTGAATTATCCCTCCTGAACAACAAAATGTGCACACCCACAACTGCAAATCTTCTCTGAGCTGTCCTCTGAGTTTCCTTCTGGCAGCACCCAAAAATAACAGAAATATTAAAAAAATTACATAGGATTGCTGCAAAATGTGTCCTTCCCTTCACCTACCCTGCTTCAGATTTCCCTATATAAAATTCCTGGCCTGAAGTCACATAATCTAATTCCTAGGACTGGAATCCCCAGTCTGTGGGCACAGCCATTCCCCAGTGCTCATAAATGTGTTTTCGTGAGATTTATGGGAACCTGCAAGGAAACCAAAAGATACAATAATGGTTATCTTGTTTGCATTTCATAGCAGTAAAATTGATTCAGTTATTGTATTGCTAAGGTTTGTAGTTAAATTTCTACTTGTTGGGCTTCCAGGAAGTGCTTTCTTTTTATCACACATTTCTCTACAAGGTATTTCCCTGCTGTGAAATCATCCAAAAATTACTCTTCAACAGGAGAGGTGGCAGCCAAGAAAGGGAAGGGGAGCAAAGCAGCCTTGGCCAATTCAGTTAATTTATCAATTGGACATTCAGTTAAACTCACTTTGTCTGCAGCAAACTGGGTTGGTAGGGCCAATAAGGAACAGGCATCAAAGAAATGCAGGTCACTTCTGAGATGCACAGCCAAGTCATCATATTGTTTAAATATTAAACAAGAACTTCAAAGTAAAGTCTGGTGTAAATGTGGAAAGTATTATTAGGGTTTTTTTTACTACTCTTAACTGTAAATTGGATTACTGTAACTCTGCTTCCTGAGCCAGAATTATTTCTAGTTATAAATAGTTTCATATCAGTGTAATTGTGAAGGACATTTTGCCATTTGAGCCATCCTTAAAGCAGGAGAAATGGAGTGTGAATTCCAGCACAACCCAGACACAAACCTGTGTTTCCTGGAATTCTACAAGTCCAGCATTGAGAATAACCCTGCTGGAATCAGTGGGAAAGGTTGGTTTGCTCCAGCAGAAAGCTCAGAACCACAGTCTCTGTTAGGATTTTGTTACTCCTGTCTGTATTCCCAGCTGGTTCCAGCCTGTCCCTGCTGTGGCCAAGCCCACCCTGTGTGTGTCCCTCAGGCCCGTTTCGTGCTGATCCTGCTGGTGGGCTCCTTCGATGTGATCTGTGCCCTCATCCTCATCCAGAGCCAGTCCATGATGGCATTCCGGGTGGGGGGTGCCCTGGAGAGCCTCCAGGCCCAGTACTTCATGCTCAACCTCTGCTTCTCCATGCTCACTTTTGATCTGCAGGCACAGGTACAGAGCTTCTCCTTTTTCCCTCTTACTGATGGTATCTTGAACTGAATTATTAATTTCCAACAGCAATCCTCCCTCTTACCTTTATTAACATTAATATTAACTTAATAATGGTTGTATCTCCACGTGTTTGCCACAGCTTAGCTAAAACCCATAAAAATGAATCAAAATGTATGTTATCATTGTCCTGCACAAAAGGAGAACTGAAGCTTGGTTTTGGGAAGTTTATCCATAAAAATAATTGCATCCAGGAGCTCCAAGCCACCCATGGCCTCCTGAAATCTGCAAGGTTATTGCTGCCCATCTCAGTCTCCTGCTTTCAGCTGCCTCCTGCATTGAGGAAACAATTCTGGAGTGGGAGAGGGGAACTTGACCAGCAAGGCAGTGAGACAGAAAATGAAGTTACAGATGGAGAAAGTGAACCCAAGACCTGTTACTTCTGTAACCACCCCTGATTCTTATTTACTGCTGCATTAGGGAAGCTTTATCTGCTCTCCCTATTCTTTCTGGTTGCTATTATGGATTATTAAGGACAGGGAAGTACCTCTGTCCTTGTTTCCCATTCCATGAGGAATAATTGCAACTTTCAGACCTGTACCCAACTTGCTGTTGCAGGGAGTTTGTGGTAGATATTTTTTGGTGGGGCTGCATGGTCTCCAAGAATGATTTCATGCCAATTTTGCCTCCCCCAGCTGTGCCTGTGCATCCTCCTGATCAGCCTGCACGAGGTCACCCTGCTGCACAACATCATCTCAGCCACGGGCGTCGTCTGGGGCTGCCTCAAGGTCACCGTGGGCATCATTGCAGTGAGTGTCCAGCTGCAGGGGACACCAGGGACACCCAGCCCCTGGCACTGCCCATCCTCACCCCAGGGGATTCCCACAGGCTCAGGGAAGGGAGCCAGGATGGAGAAAAGCACCAACAATATTGAAGCCAGGCTTTGTCTAAATCTGTGCTGAACCGAGCACCTGGAGTGAAGCAATGTCACATTGTCATGGTGTCATTCTGAGGGACACTGTTTTAGTCTCAGTCCTTGATCACTTTAATGAAACCTGGAGGATCACACTGTCTGCAGTATTTCCACCTCTCTGGGAGCAGTTCCCCAAATTATTGCAGTGATGCAGACACAGTCCTTAGGAAACCACACCAAAAAGATGAAGGGTCCTTTATTGGGGCATCTCCTTCAAAGCTCAGGGAGAGTTTCCAGGTTAACAAAGATTTGTGAACTTGAAATGTCATTTTTCATGTCAGACTGAATCTCCTGTGAAATCTTGAGCCTCTGTTCCAAGATTGATTGCAGAATCAGGGCAAAAGTGCATCAGATAAGTGAGATTTTTATTACCAGGAAGGAGTTTAGGGGTTTTTGGGGGTGGATGTTGCTTTAGGCTCCTGGGGTGTTTGCTTTAGTCATTCACACAAATTCCTGGCTGCTGAAATACAGCTTCCCATGTGTTTTGATGGCTTTCCTTGCTAATATCGTGCTTTTAAAACACATCCATTTTGGGTTTGGGGGGGAATCTGGTGCTGATCAGATGCATCAGATCCAGTCCTAGCACTGGCACAGTCACTGCTCTCACCCCCAGTGACTCAGCTGCTTTTCCTTCCCTTGCTCAGACCTGCCCTCCCAGCTCGGGGCTGCTGCAGTCCCTTTCTTCTTTCCCAAGTCCCAGGGTGAATTGTGAAATTTAATTCTCATGGCACTCAAATCCTCTTGCTTCTCCCACATTTCACTCCTCAGTGACTGCACTGCTTTTTACTAAAAAGAAATGTGGAGAAAAAGTCACAGGGACCTTTCAGTTTGTTATCTATGAAAACAGTCAGCTCTTAGAGAAAATGTGAGTGTGGCCAGAGAGAAGGGACAGCATCACTCCTGGCCCAGCTCAGGGGAAAACAGAGACTGAACTTCCTGATAAAAAACACAGGTGGAGAAGGCAAGGGGAGAGCAGAGTTCAAACTGAGAACTGAGCTTAACCAGTACTGGAAATGCTATGAAGAATATGCAGCTTTGATGGGGTATAGAGCAATGACTTAGAAAGCTGTATCTCATCTTATTTTGCAGATTTTAAAAGAGCTGAAACCCCTGGTGTGGGTGTTTCTGATTCAGAACGTGCCTGAGGTGGTTTATCTCATCTACCTGCTCTACACGGTAAGGGGAGCAAGGCTGGGGGCCTCATCCTCATCCTCCTCAGGCCCCAGAGGTGCTGCCTCCCCCTTCCTGCAGCTCCTGCTGGGTTTAAGGAGAGCAGAGCACATCCTGCCTCTCCAGGATCAGCTCCTCAGGACAGGGATTGTGTCAAGGTGCTCTTGAACTGATCAGAGGGAGAGGCTCTGGGAGTCCCTGCAAAGAATGATGAGGGAAAGATGAAACAGAATCTCGTTCAAGATACACAACTCCTCAAAAATGCCTCCCCTCCCTCACAAGAAGCCTCAAGTGGTGCCAGAGCATTTGACCAGGGCTCAGGTGTCGTATTTTAAAGAATTCCTTTGGCAGCAGCCCCAGCTGTCGATCCTGATGGAGCCAAAACAAGGCAGTGCAAGTCCAGCAAACTCCAGTTTGGGGCAGATTTTTGGCTCTGTAACAGTGATAAAACCTTTATCAGCAGGCACCTCCCACCAGATGTGTGAAAGGAGATGAGGAGAGAGGAGGGCAAGGGCAATTCATGCTCGCAGGGCTGGAATGCTGGGAGTGGCTGGTGCTTCTCATCCTTCACATCCACAGCCCCAGACACTGGCAAAGCCCAGGGGCTGCAGCCACCCCCAGCCTTGGGGATCCATTCATGATTTATTTATTCCCATAATTCCAGGCCTATTGGAGCTGGCAGAGCACAGCAGGACCCCACACTGTCTGTACATCATAAAATCAGAAAACTGAGATGGTTTAGAAGTGACCAGTTGGGTTTTTCTTTTTCCTTTTCCCCAGTTACCACCTGGTGACTCCTCTCAGAAATTCAGGGCTCAGTTCCATGTTGTGGCTCCAAGGCTTTGTGGCAGCAGCTGTTGATGGTTTCTGTCTCTTCTTTTCCTGCAGGTGATCAGGGAGTGGGGCAAAGGCAATTCTTACACCCTGGAAGCTGCTTTCATCACTGGCTCCTGCATTTCTGTGGCAATAAAATCTGTTCTGCTCTGGGCTCTGCTTCACGTCTACCGCAGCTTCGGGCAGGGGCTGAGGGAGAGAAGTAAGTACCCAGAAATTCCCTGGGAAGGGTGGAGCCTGCTCTGGCACAGTGAAATAGCCAGGAAGATCCTTAGGGATGGTCCCAGGGAAAGGCAGATGCCCAGTCAGGCAGTTCTGCAGCCTCAGAATCACTGGGCTGCCAGAGCTCAGAAGCTGGCAGAACAGATGTGGCTTTTCCCTGAAGAAAGCTGACATTGGAAGCTGCTCCAACCTGAGCAAGAACTGCTGCTCTCCAAAATATCCCACCTGTGTGAGCAAATCTCTACCTGCAGTATTTCTATCATAGTTATAATAGACACAATCAAGGGACCTGAGAGCCACTGCTGTGACACAGCCCAAGGCTCCTGTCCCCTGAGGGTCACTGAGGCACTCACTGAGCTCCCTCTCTCCCCACAGTGTTTTCTTCCTATGGAAGGATCGACTCCTGAGCCCTCCCCGTGCCCCCTGCAGCTCTCAGAGGGTGAAGCCACCCCAGCAACTCCTGAGCAAGGACCTGCATTCAGGGTGGCAACAAAAAGGGTCACTTTCCCAGGATGGAGGAGGTTCAGGAAGGTGTCACACCTTGGAGCAGTGCAGGTGGGACAGAGCTTAAAATGTGTTTGGGAAATTCCCAGCTGACCCTGCTGACAGGACCAAGCATCTTTCACCCCTTTTCCTGCTGCTGTGGAAGCACAGGGGGTTCACACGTGCATGTGAGTGGGGAATGTTGCTCCTTTCAATGCTTTTTGCCTGGATATGCACAAACATCACAAAGGAAATTTGCACCCCCATCCTCTGTACCCAAGGCTGAAGTGGATTGTGCTGCCACCATTTCTCAGCTTGGAGCTGCTGCTGAGCAGCCCTGGTGGTTTGGTGACAGTGGTGTCCCCTCTGGCTTCACAATATTTCAGTGATTTTTTTTTAACCCCAGCTACACATGAAAATGAGTCCCTGTAACCTCACCCCTCCCTCAGTGTAACCAAGGTGCCATTTCACACCAGGGGGACTGTTACAATTAAGCCTTTAATATTGTAATTTAAAAGTTTGGTATTTTATTGACTGGAACCTTTAACTACTGGCTATTTTTTAATAAAGCATAAGCACAATTCATGTGTGGGTAATTATTTCACATAGAACAGCACCAATTCAATGGGAAATCCCTTACAAAACTGAATAGGGAAGAGGTTGGGACTGGAATTCATGGACATTGCCATTACCCTTCTCTTCAGACACAGCTTTATTTGCAGGCAGCTGCACACTGCAAAAAGCAATTAAAGTTTAAAATTTATTACAGCTTACTAGGGAGATTTACAAGGATTCTATCAAAGCTGCTGTAAAGTTTGTTTTTCTCTCATCCTAGCCATCTAAATCAGAACTTCTGTTACTAATAGGTATCTTTCTCATCCTGATCTCCTAAACCTGACTCCAGTCTACTTTCTCTGTAGCCCAAGGGAGGCATGAAGAGGTTAATGGTGAGTGGCCTGACTGCAGGAGCTGACAGAGCAGCAGCTGACTCTGACTTCATCCCACCAGTCCCAGTGGCACCAGGAGTTGCTGCTGGAAGAATTTAACATTTAAACATCACAATGAAACTTTTCAGTCCTTCCTTAGTCAGGCCCAGGCAGCAGGGCCTGCCCAGGGCAGGAGGGGAAGGCTCAGCTCTCACACAAAGCCTGTGCTGGGGCAGAGGAGCCGCAGGAAGGGCAGGGGCAGGTCACAGTGTCACTGTCACAGAAACTGCTCTGGCCACACACAGCAAAGAGTTTGTCATCAGCCAGGCATGGAGAGATGGAAAACCCTTTCCAAGGTGCCTTGTAAAACAAAAACTCCACTTAAAAACAGCTCCTTTACCAGCAAAAGGCATCTCCTTGTAAAACAAAAACTCCATTTAAAGGCATCTCCTTTACCTGTAAAAGGCATCTTCTCACATCTGTCAACTGTTGGAATGAGTTACAGGTGAATTATGAAATCAAATACTCTTAAACATCATCATTAACCTCAAGTTTCATAGGAGGATTGTCTAGAACTTGGTCAGAAAGTGCCACAGGCATTTAAACCCCACTTTTAATCCTAAACTTCCTGGATATCAAATTATCAGCAATTATTTGACCAGCATTGCCCTCATCGATTTCTTTCCCCATATTTCTATTCTTGGGCCTTCTAAAAGTATTCAATGCAGCCCAACTGGTTGTACACAAGGTTTGTTTCAACTTGCACAGAAAATCCAGCATTTATCTGGAGACCTTTAAGGAAAAACTGGGATCAGACATTCAAAAAATATGGGATGTATTCCCAGAAAACAGAGGCCACTGTCCCATGAGAAAGTGTCAGACCCCACACAACTCCAAGTGATTGTGAATTCCCAATTTTATCTTCTCCTCAGTCAAAGGGCAACTCGACAAATCCAACTTTACAAAAAGATTTTATTGAAAGGATTGAAAAATACTTTTGTTTCTCAACAATATTTAAAACCAAGTTTTCAATGCGTTAACAATATGTAACGGGATTTTTCATCTTTTAAAAATTCAGTACACTGCTTTATTCCCTACTACAGTTGGTAACAACTTCTTCCATTTCTACCAGAGGATAATTTTTTTGTTGTTTTTTTTAGAAAACCAAATTAATTTCCCAGCTTCCATTTTGGCCCTTTGTAGATGGAAAGATTTGTAGGTGCCAGTGACTTACAAACCCTTTTATTAAAAACTCTTAATCAGCAAACCCCTGTTTTTTAGCACAGTTTAACCAAGTTATTCTGAAGAAGCTACATCAGCAAAATGAGGTTTTATTGCCAATAAAGTGAGGTGCATTTCAGCTTTTTTCTGGTTCACTCCTGGAGCAGCTCAAATGCAGAACTCCAGGGGCTGCTCCAGCCTCACTCCCCTGCAGTTTGCGGATTAAAAGCCTTGCAAAGGGACTTTGTACACTCAGATAAACTTTGTGATGCATTAACACAGCCTGGGCTGTGAAAGCAGCTGGGCCAGGGAGAATCAAGGCAGCTTTTGGAGGAAAAGCCAGGCCTGGAGTCACTGAGTGCCTGCAGCTCTGCCTGGGCTCAGCAGCTCCCAGGAAATGCCTTTTCTCAGCAGCAATTCCATCCAAGCAAAGCTGCAGCAGCCTCAGAGCCAGCAATGCAATTGCAGCAGGTGATAAAGTGAAAGAAGAAATTTCAAGCCAACCCCTTAATGTAGATCTAAAGTAGTTCAGTACACTTTGATTACAGATTTCATGAACTGTGCACTCTGAAAATTAAAAGTTCGGCAATTTAGTCAAGAATAGCTTTACTATTATAAAAAGCATAAATAAAAAGTGCTGAATATAGGGTTATCTTTAAAAAAATACTAGATAAGGCTCATAAATCATTTCACCTCTGCAAAATGATTTTTCACTCCCCAGTGTGCCTAGAACTGCTCATTCTCCACTCATCCACACATTTCTCTAGACACCATACCCTGTTCCTTCTCTCAATTATTGCATGTTTAAATAAAATCGTTTCAAAGCAAAAAGCCTGACACTTCTCTAGTTCAAAAAGTAACCAGTTATCAAATAACTGAATACTCCACTTAGGAAACCCGTAAGCAGCTTCAAAACAGTGATAAAACAATTAATGCAGATTCAAGTGAAAGAGAAATCCCAAAAGCTCTCTGGATATTCTCCAAGATATCCCAAAATCCATCTGGTTTTGACCAAATCAAACCAATATTCTATTTTACAAAATGTACAAACCAAGTGTTAATATCTATGAACACCCTTTCATTGTGATTCGAGTCGTTACCCAAGAGTTTGCTTCTCTTTTCTGGAAAAGTGCTCTCACCTGCATTTCATGAGCTCAGCCCAGGGCAGTGTCCAAAAGGGATGAGACATTATTGAAACCAGCAGAGGACAACGGGTCAGGCAGAGTCTGGAAATGAACCCATTTCCCATTTCCACTTTGGACCACAGAAACAACGTAAGACAATCATGAGAAAAGTTCCGCAGAGATTCTCACTCTGTTCCCAAGGAAACCCCACCTCAATCACTGAATTCACTCCCTGGCAAGATTCTGCCACAGGCACTGAACAGCTCCTGTCCCTTCCTTTAGTGAGCGATGCAGCAAGACTTGAAAACGCTGAAGTTTGGATAAGATGATCATGAGACTGCACCACAGAGAACATAAATGTAAACATTATCCTTGGGTTTGCTAGTTTGCAGTTTAAGTACAGTACAAACCCTTCCCCCCCCCACCCCAACCAGTTCTTTCGTCGGGGTTTTTTTTTTGTTTTTTTTTGTTCTTTCATAAAAGCACATACAATAAAATATGTACAGAGAGAAGTTAGAAACGTTTGAAAGCATCTTAAAAAAAGTAAATGTGAGACTTAGAATATCTTGAGCGTGCTGAAGGCACCGTTGCTACTCCACTGGGAATGTGTCCTCTCATTTCTGCAGCCCAGCAGTGCAGAATCCCATCCTGGATTACTCAGCACCAAGAGTTGGAAGGTATCCATGGAAGTTGAGGGCATTCAGGATCTAGAATATTTTCTGTATTTTCTTCAGAACAACAGTGGAACTAGAATTCAGTAGCAATTGAAGTCCAGATTCTTCTCGAACACTTGGAGAATTATTTTTTTTAACATGATAGTCTTTTTAATGCTATTTGATGCTATTTAATGCATTTATCCCAGGGAAGCCAACAAAAATAAGAAAAACCAACGCAACAACAACTTCCCACCAAGAGGAAGTGCAGAGCTATGAATTAGCTCAGCTACAAACCCAGAGAAACCTGTAATAATTAATGAATGAATGCTCATCCCTGCTGTTTGTGGGTATTTCCACAGGGCTGACAGCCAAGGGTCAGCCACTGCTCAAAGGGGCACAAGAGAGAGAAATTTATATATAAAAAATATATACTTTTTATTACTAATACCATCTATTAATAAAAAAAAAAAAGCATCCTTTGTGGGTGTTTCTTTAGTGTGTCACACTTGTAAGTAAGAAAGTATTTTCTGGGCAAGGTGTATTTAAGATAACAGAGAGGAGCTTTTCTTTTTAAAGAAAACTTCCCAGAGCCTTTCTGTTCCTAGTAATGCTAAATGTTGTTACAAACCTACCAAATGAAAGAGATTTTTAATGCCACTTTTCCCTGGTGTAGCTACATTCAGCCTACCATGGAACTGGTAAGACAGAGGTTACAATCAAATCTGCAGATGTGGTTTTTTGATATCAGTCAGGAATAATCCACTCTCAGACTGCTCGTCTCGTCTGGAAGGAAATTCCCACTGGATTAGAACCATCAGAGCCTTCCACTCCCACTCCTGGTGGACAGGAAGGAGCACAACCCTTCCCAGCCACAGGGATAGAAACCACAACCGCAAGGCAGGGCCGGGCCGGCGCCCACACCCAGAGCTCCAAAACGAAAGCAGAGAGGAGGGAGATTCTGCCACATTCCAAGCAGAGAGGAGGGAGATTCTGCCACGTTCCAAGCAGAGAGGAGGGAGATTCTGCCACGTTCCACTGCCACGAGCCCTGCTGGGGGTGGGCACTCAGAACTCCTCTTCCTCCACAGTGAAGTTGTTCTGCTTCTTGCGCACGTTCCAGTGCAGGCACTCGGCCAAGCTCTCGAACCAGTCGCTCACGGGGTCCCGGAAGCAGATGGAGGGCAGGGGGTAGCAAGAGGTAGTGATGCTGATACTGCAACAGCACGGGACAGTCAGGCAGGGACAGCAACAACCTGAACAATCCCAGCCTGTCCCCACCCAACAGCACCGATTCACTGTCAAACAACAGCTTCTCATGATCAGAACTAAAGCTGGTCTCAGCCGGGCTTTAAATAACGAGCTCTGGGGACCTTTCTGTGACACAGTTGTGTCTGGGGACACTCTGTGTGCTCTGGGGACACTTTGTCTGGGGACAGTTCCTGTGACACGGCTGTGAACCCTCCATGGCATCCTGCAGCCTCTGGCATCATCCCCACTGGGACAAAGCAAACCCAAGGCACCACCGTGGCCTTTCAGTGTCGAGTTTTAAGCAACAAGCCCAAGGATTCCAGAGTGCAACCAAGGGCCAAAGCTCGTGTTTGACTCTTTACTGGGCTCCTCATCTCCCCTAGAGATGATCCAAGCTCAAAGGAAATCAAACCTGCTCAGGGTGGATGGTTGCACCATTTTCCTTCATGGCAACTTGTGTGAACCAAGAGGAAAAAGGGCATCCTGAATAACAAATCTGCCAATCTCCTTCCCACAGCTGCCTTTAATCACCTCCACCACCACACACTGAACACAAAGCTGAGGGATTTCACACCCTTCTGCTCACTCAGGGCCACAGCAAGTGGCCACAACCACTCCCAGTTAACCCAGTTTAAACCACACAGAGTTTTCCAGCACCTCTGCTCACAGGCAGCTCCTGTTGGTTTGTATCTTTCCAAATTCCTAAGATTTATCTTGAAGTTAAAATTTACAGAGTTTTCTAAAGATATGCCCATCTTCCTCGCCAAGCATGCAATGTTTACAGAGCTTGAACATTTCACTTGCTTTTCTGGGAAGATCTAAAGAATTCAAGTTAGAAATTAAATCCTTTAAGTGCAATTTGTGCTCTAGGAGGTGTTAGGGTTTATAAAAGCTTCTTTCTTCACTGCCAAAAACCCTTTTGGCAGATGTTAGAGAACGAGGGAGCTGCATGAATCAGGATTTTCTATACTTAGAGATAATACAATCAGAAAAAAGGCTTGACCTGTCTCCATGGCATATTTCCTGCCTCTTCCTTCCATCAAATGAAACCCACGCCGTGTTCCTGGCATCTGGGGAGAGCATAATCTGAAAAACAGGAATAAGTTTTGAACTTCAGGTCCAAATCTCAAGAGCAAGGAACCAACACCTCCTCCATCCTCCCTCTGAGTGCAGAACTGAGTCTTTGGAACTCCACAGTTGCAGGAGCCACACGGCACTTCCCCCCGCCCCCCCCCCCCCATTCCTGTGGCCACTCCAGAAGTTTTTAACCCACAAGGAGAAATAAAAGGACAGAAGCCAACCTTGAGTTCCACTCCAGCAGGAACCACAATGGGTCTGAAGGACAGGGAGTGGGGGCAGATGGGGGTGATCATGATGGCAGGGACGTTGGGGTGGATCATGGAGGCTCCGGCCGCGGCGGCGTACGCGGTGCTGCCGGTCGGCGTGGACACGATCACCCCTGGGGACAGCAAACAGGACAGGGACAGCAGCTTTAACAACCAGGGATTGATCTGGGGGACACCAACACATCCCAACCTCACCCCTGGGGACAGCAAACAGGGACTGCCATCAGCTTTAGTAACCAGGGATTGCTCTGTGGGACACCAACAAACCCCATTCACCCCTGGGGACAGCAAACAGGACAGGGACAGCAGCTTTAACAACCAGGGACTGCTCTGGGGGACACCAACAAATCCCACTGCTGGAAAAGTGAATCTCCCCCCTTGGATTTCACAGCTCAACTGCAGCCCGACACACACAGAGTGAGAAACTCCCCCTGATCCCAGCACATGGTTGAGAAGTTGCACAAACTCAGGTTACACAATTTTGTAATAGTGACTTTCATTTTTTTCTTTAAGGGTAAGAGCTTTAAAGATTAACTCCTGTTGTTCATGAGCTCAGATTGTTTGCCTTCAGCAAATTCCACATATCCAGGCCAATCTTTTCTGAGTTGTTTCTTCCCCTGAAATGTAATACCCCAAAAAAGAGCTACTTGCCCTCACATGCCCATGAACAAAATCTTTCAGCACCCAAAAGCTCCACTGTGGGAATGTACACACCCACCCTTTGCACACTCATGTTTGCTGTCAGCAGTGAACTGGAGCTCTGTTTCCATGAGAGAAAATCCTCCAGGGAAATGCAGCAGCCTGGCCCTGAGCTGGGACAGCCCCAGCAGCACTCACCATCTCCCTGCACTGTGGTTATCAGGTGCCCATCCAGAAACACATCCACGTTGGACAGGTAGGAGGAAGGGCCACGATCCACCACCACTTCATTGAGGACCTGCACGACACCAAACGTAACTCCAGGCTGCTGCTGCTGCCTTGGCAATGAAATAAATGGCAAAACAGAAAATGTGCTCCAGACCTCCTAAAAATTCATGCTGATTTAGTACCTGCAAATTAAAGTCTCTTTACACTTCTGTCCTGAAATTCTGAGATGTTAAGAACTAATTCCAGGAGTTGGTCACTAACAACGTGAAGGGCTTTTCTTCTCATTTATAAAAATGTTTGGTGTCTCTCACTTTAGAACTACCACTTTGTTTTCAAAATAGAAGAAAGGTTGGACTCAATCTTGGAGATACTCTGCAGTCTAAACAATCCTGTGAAATTATTTTTACAGTGAAGCACAAGATCAGCATTCGTGACTGCACAAAGTAAATATGTGCAATAATTCCTGAGCACGGACCAGCCCCACAATGCTGGGGGAGAGTTCTTGCTTCTTTTGGCTTGTTTTGCCCTCTGACCTGATATTGCATAATTTGCTTGCCCACTTCCTTCTCCAGGTTTGCAGACACCACTCCATTCTCCTCTATCCCATTCTGCACCGTGCTCTTCTCCCTGTGCTCCTTCACCACCTTCACCTTGAGCCTGCTCCGGAGAACGAGAGCTGCATTGCCTGCAGGGAAACACAGGGGAAACACACAGAAATGAGATGCTGGCACAGGAAATAACCCCAGCCATGACTAACACACTCTATGAAATGCCATCCATCTATTCCTGAGCTTTCAACATTCCCAGTTTCATTCCCAGCATAATTGGCTACACTTGACTGAAGCTCAAAACTGATTTTTAGCAGCAGTGAGCAAAAATCAAAGTCAAATTTGAAGCCAATCCCTTCCCACTTTTCTCATTATGTAAAAAGAAAATTTAAATTTTATATAGACATGATTAACACTGGAAAACACTGTTGGGCTCATGTGATCTTCAGTAAGACAAAAGCTAAGCTTGAAGAAAATTAAAGCATTAGAAACACAGATTAAAAGACAACATTCTAGAATTGTGAGAGTTTTATACATTTTTCAGGAATCTACTTTGGATGCAACTCAAATAACCTCATACAGAAAAAAAAAAGAATTTATTTCTTCAAACATTTTATTTGCCTGACTTCTCAGTACTTAAACACTGCACTTTATTTTTATATTTGGCTACCACTTGACAAAAATTCTACATTATCTTATTTACTCCACTTAGCCTTTTTCCTCTACAGAGCAGTATAGAAAGCAGCACTGGATGGGTCAATGCAATGCAAAACTTCTGATAATTTCAGATACATTTCTAAAGTTTCAAATCTTAAGGGCCAGCCTAAAAGAGTTGATTAAGAAAAAGTAACAAACACACACCACAACTTGTCCCCTTAAATTTACCTTCTATAACCTGAGTGACTTGGGACTGAAAATTCTCAAAATTAAATGGAGTAAGAAATCCAAGGGATCCCAGATGAAAAGCCATAACTGGAGGTACACTACCCTATCAATAAAGAAAAGAGTTTTAAAGCTACTCAGTCAAAGCAATTCATACTTCAACTAATTGCCTGTAAATATTGTGACTATTGATGCAACTTCAACTGTGCTCATTAAAAACAACACATTTGACATTCTTTTCACAAGGTAAAAAAGAGGGAATGAGGAACAAAAGACAAATGCTGAACTCAGCAACAAAGAGGGGAAAAAAGCCACTTTTAAATACTTCCAAAAGAAAAGGTTTATGGGTCTATTTCCCATAAGAACCAACCTGGAAAAGTGAAGAAGCATAAAGTAAGGTCCCATCTCCTCCCAGGCATATGATAAAGTCTATCTGATTGGAGATATCATCATAGTCTAGGAGCAACATTGAAATAAAAAGGTTTGAATTAAATTCTATCCACAACCTTAATTTCCTAACAAAAAATAGGAAGAAAACTTACAAATTCCAGCATGAAAGCATTTAGTCACAAATATTAAAAAAAAACACAAATGAGGTGTAACAACTATTTTAAAAAGACACATTAGTGTAACAAACTTGACCCAAAAACCAATATACTCCAACTGTCCTTTCAAGAAATCATTTCCATACCTTCTCTGAAGGTGCAAAATTTCTTCTTCACTGGTCCAAAATTCTCATCATTGGTTATAGCAGGGTCTTCCAATACTTTTTTTTCTACATACACTATCATATTGTTCTCCTGCAGAGAGAGGAAATAAACTGTGAGGGACCTCCACACCACAACACACTTGACTCTCTCCATAATTCCCATTAATTTAAGACATAGAAATAATTTTTTACAGCATTTGCTGGGTGTCTTTAATGTGTGACCTGATCCTAATGAGAATCTTGCAGCATGCGCAGATCATTTAATACATTAAAATTTGCAATAAAGATTACATGATACAGCAACACTGCTGTGTTTGCTCAAGGCTTAAAGGTTTAAGCTTTTTCTATCCCATTCCTGTAATGCAGAACTGCAAACAGAATGAAAGTTTGTACTTTAATAGTTTTCGTTTTAAGCTTCACACCGATCTTAACTTCTGCAAATTTCAGTACAGCCAGGGTAGTGAGTATAAAGATTTGATTGCACAAATTCTGCTCAGGATCAGCAGCTGGAAAGAGTTCAGGGGTTAATTTCTATTTTCTCACCTCAGTAAGGTACACACAGAGCTCTTTGAAGGGCTGCAGCAGACTGGCATCACGGATCTTCTTAATCACAAGGACACTCTTGGGAGGTTTGTTCCATGTCAACCGCTGGCTTGCTGGGTCCTGAATGTGCCTGGGGGACAAAAAAGCCCCAAAAATCACCACATTTTGGTCTGAAACCTTTGTGAGCTGGTAAAAATCCATCCTCCAGTATGGAGAACACGCAGCCCCACACAGCAGGCAGGGAAAGGCGATAATTCACATTGCAGTGATGTTTCTGTGCTTTCCTAGTGCAGATGATAAGCCAGAATTGATAATTCTGGTCCCTGTTGCCCTGTGAACAACAGGACCTGAACAGGAGCACCACGAAAGCTCTCAGATCAAGTTCTTCAACTGACTGACACCACAGTGCTGCTTCCCTCTTGTTTTAGTGCTGACTCAAAGGAGAAACAATCAGAGGATCTGAAAAAGCCACAACATAATTTCTTCCCCATCCAATACTCTAAGTCAAACAGCTTAATGTAAATTTAAAACTCATTTGATTTCAGTGCTCACATTTGGGATACAAACACAGCAGAAACTAAAGGTTAATGCAGGGCTCTCATATCACCAACGCTGACAAGAACCAGCACTGAACAAACCCAGAACCAGCACCAACTTCACTCAAATAAAAGCCAGTCTGCCTGTTTCAGCTCTACTCACCAATTCCATGCAGTTCTACTGAATGAAAAATTATTCATAACTTCCTTTAAGATCTTCATGTTTCTTTCCAGGGCTCAGGCAAATGCAACAGCTCCAAATAAAATAAAATGCCGAGGCTTTTATCACTTATTAATAACTGCAACCTCAGAAGAATACATTTTCCCTGAAAAATGTTTTTTACTTCTATTGAAGATTTCAATCTGTTCCAATGAAAAGTTGTGAGGCTTTACAGAAAAATCCTGTGTAAAATTCGTCTTCCAGATCTTCAAGGCAAGATTTCATATGGAAAATCTCATTTAAAAAAAAAATTAACAGGTATTTGACTTCCCCTTCTCTCAAGAGCACAAGCCCCTGATCCTTTTTTCATTGAGTATTCATTCAATTCTTCTGCTCATCAAAAAACAGGTTTGCAAGTTCTAGAGCTGCTGGCTGTATTGAAAGAGACACACAACCCTCCCTAGCTTAAGCCTGCACATAAAAACTCCAATTTTCTGTTAAAAAGAATCCCTCCAGTGAGGAGAGTTTAACAAAATTTCTGAGTGCAGAGTAGAAAAAACACCAACAAGGTTTTGCTTGTTTCTAGAAGCCACAAAACCTCGAGTGTAGTAAAGGTAATTTACAATTTGCTTTTGCCTTCAGCAGCCTGAGGGCAGCTCTGCTCCCAGCCCTGCCTGCCCAAGCTTTTTCCTGGAACAATCCCCATCCCTGTCTTTATATCCCTGTGCTGGGCCAGCCCCTGGGAGGAGCAATCCCCAGGTCAGGTGGGTAAACACAACCTGGGCTGGCTCCTTCAGCTGCCCTGCAGCACCCCAGGGCTCCTTACAGCACCCGGGGAGAACAAGGAAGCTCTGAGTTGCCAAAGGGAGGGATTTGTGTCACACCTTCCCAAGGAAGGGCTGGATATCACCAGGAAGGTTACAGTCTACAGAGGTAGAGATTTGGGCAAATATTGACTGCAGTATCTTACTTTTCACTGGAAGAGCAATTAAATAAAACTTTTTTAAAGGCAAAAAATAATCACGGAATGGTTTGGGTTGGAAGGGCCTTAAAGCCCATCCAATCCCACTTTCCACCATCTCAGGTTGCTCCAAGCCATGTCCAACCTGGCCTTGGACACTCCCAGGGATGGGGCAGCCACAGCTTCTCTGTCCCAGGGTCCCCCAAAACAGGGAGCACTACCTTGGTCAAACCTTGAAATTCCTCACCTGGCCAAGTCAAGACCCCATTTATTAAGTATATAACACCTGCTGTAGAAAGCAACACTTTGTGCCACCCAATCTACAAAATTAAAATGTTTATTTGCCCACTAAGCAGAAACCAGCCCTTATTTCCACATTGATCAGCAGTCTAAGAGCAAAACTGCCTTAACTGAAAGTACCACAGATCAAACACAAAAATTGAAAGTACAAATTCAAACATCAGCACCAAGAGAGGGGGAAGGCTTCCCTCAGATTTCACAGCACATAGAACAATTCCTCTTCTTCCCCTTGTGTTGCCCAGAAGAATTTTTATTGGGGTGGAAAGATGAGAGTTGCCATTTTAGACACCAAACTATGGACTGCAGACCAGGCCAACTTGGCAAAGCTGACTCTAGGATGGCAATCAAGTAACATGAAAAATCTTGAAATATCAGGTGAAATATAAACAGGGCTGATTAGAGAGCGAAAAAAGTGGAATCACTGGAAAAGCAAAGTGGTTTTCTTTGCCACAGAAGGAGCACAGTGCCACTGATGGGCTGAGTACTCACATAATCGTTTTAGGATTCTGCAGCATGCAGGCCTTTGGTCCAAATGTGGTCACTGGGCATGGTCCATGCAAGGAACGTGTTCTCCTGAGGGCACAGAAAATAATCAGTGAGTAAGAGACGTGTGGTGACAAACTGGCTGCTCCAACATCAAACCCTCCTTTGAACCAGCTGCACAAAAGCAATACAGGGCAAAGTGCATTTCTTAAACCTACGTGATGCTTCCCAGGCAGGGCAATTTTACCGATCAGCTCTCACATTTCCAGGGGCTGCATCAGTTCCTAAGTGACACCAGATTCACTGCTGTAGGCACAGGAACAACACTTTTATTCTGTGTTTCTTGAAGCTCTACACCTTATCTGAAAGCACTGAATCTGGTATAAATACAGGTAAACCAGCTCAGTGAGTGCCCTTCCCCTCACTGAGGGCAGCAATGTACAGACATTGGGTTTCCCAGTGTGTCCCTTGACAAGCATTTACAAGGAGTTCTCCAACACCTTCAGATGTTTTTGGCATGCTCACATCACAGGGATGTGTATCTCAGTCATTTAAACACCCTTAATCAATGAATCAAACAAATTCTTCAACTCTAAGGTACATGGAGATTTGTATCTACAGTATCAGGCTGCAATTTTGAACAGGTTGAAAAATAATTGCTATTGTTCCCCATTTATTTCTCTAATAAGATTTTTGTCTTCAGATAAACAGGGGCTCTGAGGTGTCATATCCTCAAAATTGAACCCCACCAGGACACAGGGTTATTCCTGGCTCTAGGATGAGATTATCTGCAGAAAGTCAGAACTCTTCTGCCTCACCTCCCTCCCACATTCTCCAGCAAAGCTGGAACTGGGAACAAAATTTGCTCAAGTCATGGAACTGTTGAAGCATTATGTGACTGCTATTAGAGTTATTCCATTATAAAGAAGGGGGAAACATTTCTTTCCTGGGCTTAATTCAATCACATCTTGCTTGGAACAATCACCACTGCGGTGCCTTCCATTGTGTGTTACAAAGGAGCTCAGACCAGCCTGATGACTCACTCCCAGAGCTAAAAAAACCCTCAGAAATCTAATCAAAATCAAAACCAGATCACAGGTTAAACATATAATTAAGGAACAATAGCAACATCTTATTTTTTCCATGCCTAATAAAATATGCGAGTCCAAGATTTGAATTCCAGCTAAAAGAAACCAGAATAATTTCTTTTCCATCTGTAAGTCCAGGCATGACTGACCGAGTCAGATAAGAGCATTACTAAGTGTTTTATAAAGTTTACCTTATTTATATTAAAACAGAAAAATGAGCAAGGGCTGACATAACAAGAGATTAATAATGTGTGTGTCAATACAGGCAAAGGGATGATAAGTCTTTATCTACTTGTGAACAATTAGCCTTGGAATTAGGGTAGTTAAATAACACCCTGGCAGCATCACCTCCCACTTCTTGCTCCACTCCAGCTTCTCCCAGATAACTGTAATTTTTGCCTTCTCCCAACACAGGTCATTATTTGATGGCACTCCCAGTAACTGGCCAAATTCTGTTCCCACATAAGGCATTAAATATCCAAGTCTGACATCCATGACATTTCAACAAAGTTTCCTCTACAAGCCCAAATTAACAGCTGGTGTTAATTTTCCCCGAGATTTCACCTGGGTTTATTAGAGCTCAATGAAGTGCTTGAGTGAACAGAATTTAAAGTTACTCATAGCCAGGCTGCCTTTGCTAAGAATGAGCAGCAATGCCCTGGAAATTATACATCTTTTAGGGAAATCTACTTATCAGTTCCCAGCAGCTGGGCAGCTACCTCGAGCTGAACACCACAGAGGAAGCCTGAGAGCAGCACTTCCTGACAGCCTGCAAAATGCCTTGAGACAATTTAGCTCTGAAGTGAAGACAGTGAATGACTGCAGAGCATCCTAATGAAGGAAAATCTCGGAAGCAATTACCCTGATTCAAACCCACAGCAGACAGAGCACTTCTGGCTGAAAAAGCAGCTGTTTAGCTAGGAAATAATCCACAAAAATTTAGATCTCATGGTCTTCTACACAGGTTGACTGAAAGGTTTTAGGCAAGGGGAAAACCAACGGTTTTACAGCACAATTTAAACATCAAGTCTCATATATTGACCATACACACATCATCAGAGCTACAGCAGAGCACAGCTCTCAGAAAACATTCCCCAAAAGCATCAAACACACTGAACTACACACACAGAGCAGGTGTTTTCCTAACCTTTCAAGGTTTTTCGTTTGTCTCCCTTCACCACAAAACCACCCCCTGCGCTCTTCAGCCTCACCCATGTGTTCTCTTTCCTCCCAAGAACATTCCTACCAGCAAAGCAGGAGCTCTGAGCAGGAATTCCAGCTGCTGAGCAGCTTCCTCGTGCCTCAGCCCGTGCTTTAGGGACAGTCCCAGCACAAGGAAGGTGAGTCCTGCTGTGCCTCCCACAAGATCAAGACACGGCGCTGCCCCTGCCCGCTGTTCAATATTTACAGCAGGTCCAAAGATCACCAAATCAAAAGTTCTACCCACCCTGTCCACATGACAGGAGCCTTGCAATGAGATCAGGAATTTGGCTCAAAAGAAAAGAATGGATGTTTCTCAGTGCTCTGAAACCATCTGCAAACAGGAAGTTACTTTTTGCTGTCTCACGCATAACCTAACACAGGTTTATAACACACAGCACTAAAGCTCTGGCTTGAGCTTTTGTAAAAGTCTGAAGAATTGTCTCTGCTGTTGACTGATTATTTTTTGGAGACTCTGAGCTCTGCCAGACACCTGTTTTGACAAGCCAGCAGATTTTGGTTATGAGTCTGCTCTCAGTCAACACCCCACCTTCAACTCCCCACCTTTGTTTTGAACCTTCCAAGGCCCACTTTAAGAATCCCACAAGTCCATATTAAAAAAACATTAAAATCTAGTTACCTTAATATATTTTAGCAGCAAGGGGAAGAAGCAGGGGCCTTACCTGAATTCTTTGGTGCTTCCAAGGGCTGGTGAAGCCGACAAACTCCGTGACTTGGCCCGGCCCCGGCTCGTGCTGCCCCACTCCTCATCGTCGTGACACGCTGAGCAGTGGTAGGCAGAGTCTGAGCTCCCGTCAGCCTTGCTGGCACACAGCTTCTCCCGACTCATCTCCATCCTGGAGCTGAAGGAATCTCAGCCACAGAGAAATTCAATCCCTGCCATGGAAAGGGAGAGGCAAAATCTCAGTATTCGCAAAGTTAACGGAGCTTTCCTTTAAATTCGAGTTACGATTTCAGCGGCTCGAAGAAAAACCAAAGCTTTGCTAACACAATCCCTCTTCTCTCAGTGGATAACATGCTGAACATCAAAAAATTACTGCAGTTGTGCTTAACATGAAGAAATTCCTGGAATTGTCCAGAGGATAAGCATGGGTGCCAAGATGAGCCAGTGCTTTGAGCCCTTTCCCTGCTGCCTGCAGCTCCTGCTCTGTGGTCAGCACTGCTGACCAAGGTGGAGCTTTCCCAGTGCCCCCACAGTGGTGGAAGTTCTTCAAGGTAATCAGAAGTTCCTGGAATTAAAAATAACCAGTGTGTTCCCAGACTGAGAAGAGACTCAGTACAAAGTTGTTTCATGACCAGCAGAGATTCGTGTCTTCAGTTACATAAGAGATAAAATTAATTTCTTTTAGATATTGAAAAGAAAGAAAATATTTAAATATGTGCCAAGGAATCAAGGCTCAAGAAAAACTATAAAGTCTCCTATCAGGTAATGCAGATACTGAACAGATAAAATAGAACAGTGTAAGAGCAAAAAGAAAAAACCCTGTCAAATAATGCAACAGAAATAACCTTAACAAGCCTCAGCTTTTGACAAAAAAGAAGTTAATACCAAGCTGAGAAGAGACAAAAACAAGTTGGAGGATGATACCTAAGTCCTTAACTCGTTTTTGACAAACTGGGGAGATGGTCCAAAACAAACAGGACAAAATAAGGACAAATGTGCAGCATTTCAGTTCCACGAACAACCAGAACAAATGAAAGATAAACAGCTGGTTAGAACACAGCTTTGCAGAAGTAAAAAAATCCCCAAAACCAAAACAAACCCCAAACTTGAAGTAACTGCAGAAGTTCTAGAGCTCTTTTGCGCAAGCTCTCTTCATTACTTGAAGCAAGTAGAGAAGAAGCCTTATCAGAGTATAAATAGAAACCAACTTTCAGTGGATGAACAAACACTAAACTATAAACAAATAGTATCCAAGCGAGTGCAGGCCAGAGGAACAGCACATTCCTCAAGTCAGTTGATTCCAACACAGGGGGGAAAAGTTGGTTCAGGAAAAATCTGCAGATGTTTTTCCCAACGGTTTCATCGCTTTGGATGAAGGTCCCACCTTACCCTGCAGAGAGAGGAACTAAACATTGCTGGAGCCATGGAAGTGGACTTTGGCTCTGGGAAATCATCCCACAGTGAGGACATCTGGGGGGAAAGTCCCCAGAGGATGGCAAACCCCACGATTTCACCAGCACCCCGACTTGCAGCCAACAAAACCATCAATAAAATGCAGCTGTAATTTTAGACTCATTACTAAATTAGACAGCACCACCACCTAATCAAATTAGAAAGTGTTTTTGCTCCTGCTGTAGATCAGGCTCACCTGAGGAGAGCACCACTAAGAAGAGGTGCAATTACTGCCAGCTATTAATGATTTATAGCATCCTGCCCTTGGAAAGGTATCAATGTTTAGCTGGGGGTTACTCATTGCTGTGTCACCTGTGACCATGACTTGGGAAGCAGCCATTGCGACAGATCTGCAATTTTGTCCAGCTAAGATTAGCAAAATGTACCTCTATTTTTAGACAATTCAAGCTGATATATAAATTTTGTGCCCTTTAGTTGAGGAAGGGAGGCAGAGAGCAGTAATTTATGTAATAAGCAAGATGTGTCTCCATGTGACTTTGACTGAAGAATGCTCATCTGACAGATGCTGACAGTAAAGAAAATCAGATTAGCACAAAACTGGAAGCAAGAAGTGTACAGACCTACTAAATACAGCCTAAGAACTTGATATTCCCTCCATGTAAGACCTTCCAATTCAGGATGTTTTAACTACTGCTTACACCATGTACTGTTTAATTAACATTCCCTCACAAGACCTTTATTGAATAAGCAGACTTGACATAAGACAAAACTGCCACTGAACAGCTTCCAGGATTGGATCCAAAAAACTTTTAAGGACACAGTAACAAACTAATGAGAAGGCTGCTCTGCTTTAAATCATGTCCAAAATAAAAACAACACAAGAAAAACAAGTATTTCAATGTCCAACACTGCAGAACAAAGGACAACTCAGAAAATGTCAACTTCTAATATCAAATACCCATGACTGTGACACAGCAGCCAGGTGAATCACCTCTCACACGTATCCAACTCCAGTTTTATTGTAGTTTCCCATTTTTAATTTCACTGAATGTACCCCTGAACAAGAACTTCCCAAGGGTTTCATCAAACCACCTTTACACAACCCCAAGACATCCCCCAGAGGAGCTGCAAGGCTGCAAATCACCCAGGGATTTAATTTTATTTTATAACGACCACGCTTGTAAGCTGTTCTTTCGTAACAAACTTTTCCTTCTAAATGCCCTGCCCTAAATCATCCTGGTTAAAGGATTACTGCAGGGTCCATCCTCACAAAGTCCTCACAGTGTTTTAAGCCACCTCTGAGGCTGCAGCATTTGTACTGATTTCTTAGAAATTATATCAGTAATTCAAAACTCATTTTGTAGTTTATTATCAGCTTTCTCTTAGTGTATAAGAGGACAATGTTCTATCCAAAACTGCACCTCTTGTCCCATTGCTACAGAGCACTGTGTGCTTGATCACTGAGCTCTGTGGAGCTTTTTTTGTTGTATTTTGCTGAAGAAAGCACTCCAGCAGAGGCTACATGCCTATGACTCCATCCCTAAGGCACTAAACCCCCTCTCACACACACAAAAAAGAAGGAACTCTGTCAGACAGACAGAACTTCATATTCCAGCGTGCTTGCAGAAAACCAAAACCCCTATTAGAACCCAGCAGTCTGACAGCAGTCGCAATTTTAGGTTTTGATTACACACCCAAATGCTATTTCCACCAAAAACCAGGCAGTATGACCATCACGTGTGCACGGCCCAGGCAAAACAAGACCATCTGTTAACCCTCTGCCAGCCCTTCCTCTCCGGAACCCCAACACGGACCGGGCACCAAGCCCCGAAGCCAGGGCCGGACCCTCGGGGGCACACAGCGGGGCTGGCCCGTCATCCATCCCTGCGGGAAGGGTTATCCCGCTGGGGCTGCCCAAGGGGGCAAACAGCGGGGCTGGCCCGTTCCCCATCCCTGCGGGAAGGGTTATCCCGCTGGGGCTGCCCAAGGGGACCCGGAGCCAGCCCGGAGCCCGCGGAGGGACGGGGCTGCGGGCACTTGGGACAGCGGCCGGGCAGGGGACACAGGGACACGCAGCGGGACACGCGCCGGGGCCAGACACCGGGCAGGGGACAGAGGGCCGGGCACCGGGGGGACAGAGGGACACGCACCGCGGACGGGCACCGCGGGCACACACGCGCACCGGGGACACCCGCGCCGCTCCCCCTCAGGGCCGCCCGCCCCGGCCGCGCCGCCCCGCGGGCCGCCCTGCGCGGCTCCCCCCGCGCCCCGACTCACGGCGTCCCTCAGGGCCGGGCCCCGCGGCGGCGCTGGCGGCGCTGGGCGCTGTGAGGGGCGCGGGGCCGGCGGGCCCGGAGCGCCTCCATCGTCCCCTCCCCGCCGCCCCCGCGCAGGCGCGGTACGGCCGCGGGCCCGGCGCGCAGGCGCGGGCGGTGCGGCTGCGCGGGGCCGCCTCCGGCCCGGCGGTAATTAGCGCTAATTAGCGGTAATTAGCCGCGGGCTCGGCGCGGGGGAGTTGGGTGGGCTGTGGGTGTGTAGCGGCCCCTGAGTGGGCGGCAGCGCGTGGGGCTGTACCCGCGGTAGGTGCCAGTGGGGGACAGGGACATCGGACAGCTCCAGGTGCATCTCAGCCCTCACCTCCAACCATCCCACAGCCCTCACAGCCCCGAGCCATCGCACCTCCAAATTCCAACCACCCCACCTTCTAAACACCTCAAATTTCCAACCTTCTCACACGTCCAAACACCCCACAGCCCTCACCTCCTGCCAGCCCTCCCCTCTCACCTCCAGCCAGCCCACACCCCTCACAGCACCTCAACACCTCCCAAACCATCCACACCTCCAACTTCCAACCATCTCACACCATCAAACATCTCACACATCTACCCATCCCACCTCCCCATCCCACCTCCCTATTCCACCTCCCACTTCCATCCCTCCAGCCATTTCACCTCTCACCATTCCACCCTTCCAACCACCCCATCTCACCTCTCACCATCCCATCCCTCACCTTCCACCCATCCCACCTCCCACCTTCCACCCATCCCACCCCTCGAACCATCCCACCTCCAACCATCCCAACCCTCGAACCATCCCATCCCTCACCTTCCACCCATCCCACCCCTCGAACCATCCCACCTCCAACCATCCCAACCCTCAAACCATCCCACCTCCAACCATCCCATCCCTCAACCATCCCATCTCCAACCATCCCAACCCTCGAACCATCCCAACCCTCTGGCCACCTCACCCATCACCACCCCATCTCCCAGCCCTCCAACCATCCCATCTGCCACTATCCCACATCCCCAACCTCCTCACCTCCCTCGTGCACTCTCAGGGCAGGCTCAGACTGCTTCATCCCCTCCTCTCCCTCTGCCTTTTGCCCTCCAGCTCACACCACGCCCTTTGCCGAGGGTGTGGTTGTTGGCACACACTTCCTCGTGCCCTGCTCTCATCTCCCTACAATACCTGTCACGAACTTTTACCTCAATCTGGCCTTTCATCATCGGGTAAATGCCCTTTCTGACACAAAACTGTTTGACAGCGCTCACCACTTTGTCAGGATCACTCAGTCTCGAGTACAGACGTAAAGTGGTGAAATGTAAGAAGCCATTTCCCAGTCTGTACTTGAACTGAAAAAACAAAAGGCTTTCATACCTTGAAATCATCAGGAGCTTTGTCACAACTTCAACAGAGGTGGGATCAAGCCCCTGGATGGATGCCAGCAAGAAAACACTTCTTCAGTTACCAAACCCATCAGGTTTTGTAATTTCAAAATCACATCTTCTGCCAATGCTAATTTAAAGATGCCTCACTCACACATGAAGCTCACTGGATCAATCACACCAGGATGAATCCACACAGTAAGAGCAATTACACCATTTGAGAATGTGGCAATTGGGGATTTTCTTCTTCTTCTTCTTCTTCTTCTTCTTCTTCTTCTTCTTTTATGTAGTAATTTGTTTTTGGGAAACCAGGGAGCTGTAAATAACTGATGGTCACTAAAGGCTGAAACAAACATGAAAAAGAGGAAGCAGTTGCAGGATGTGGGAAAATACCACTGACCATGTTACACCACTCCTGAAAGTCCAGGGTTTTGAGCCAAAATTCCTCTTTAGTTCTTCATTCCAGAGGCCACTGTGCAAGGAATTAAAGCAACAATACCCAGCTCTGGGGGGGTTAATGATATCTCAGAGTCTCAAATGTCTTTAATGTGCTGAAATGGCTTCTCAAAGTGTAAAGGGACACCAGAACATGACACCAGGCAGGAATTCAGCTTTAGGGAGTCAGAGCATTGCCCTGAAACCTCAAATGAAAAACCATCCCAGGAGAGATGCTCAGACATGGAAACTCTGCCAGCCACCACTCACTGACCAAGGCTGGCTCTGGGGATGGATCCTTCCAAATTCATCGGGGTGAAAGTGATAAATGTCCACTAGAGCCACGACAGTTTACATTGGCTGCTCAAAAATAAACACTTCAAGGGGCAGGTTGTTCTTCCCACAGCACAGCGACTTCCCTGCGGTTGCTCAATATTTTGTAAGAGGCCTGAACTCTGCAGCACGAGGAGCTCTTATCCCTGGTAATTGGTGGAGATAAGACTGCTAAGCAGCTGAGCCTGTCCTATTTATAAAAGGGCTGCAGTTAAAACAGCAGCTCTGAGCTGGGCAAGTTCAGCAGCGACCTTGGGAGCTCTGCTCGGGTGTTGGGATGAGTGTCCCGGGCTGTGACAGCTCTTCACAGACTGCAGGGACAGGGGAAACAGAGGAGTTCTAGGTCCCTTTTGAGCATCTCCTCCCTGACACCGCTGTAGCTCAGCACTCTAAGCCAGGTTGTGCTTCCTTTCCCCCAGGGAAGAAAACAAAGAGAAATGTCGGCAGGAACTTGAGAAATGAGCATAAAAACAATGTTTTGTTTTTTTTTTTTTTCTACTGGGGCTCTCAGTTCCTAGAAATAGCAAACCAAAAAAAACCAACCAACCAACCAAACAAACAAACAAAACAAACAACAACAACAAAAAAAAAAACAGAAAAAAAAAGAAAGAAAAAAAAAAGATAATTTCTCAAAAATTCTGCTGTTTGACAACTTGCACAGAAGTGCCTGGTAGAGAGAGGCTCTCTTCAGCCTCCACCTACACCCTAAACCTACCTCTAGCAGGAGGCATTTCCACTGAGCAGGAAGCAATTAGCAAAGTGTCTCTATTAACATCTAACAGGGTTGAAGAACATAGCTCTTACCTCTCAACCTTAATTTTCAAACAGCCTCTGATGACTCAGAATTCCTGAGGGATCACGAGAAGTAAAAAGGTACCACAAAGCCTAAATTCTGATGGAGATGGTGGCATGTGAATGTGACAAGTAAATTATTTCTCAGTGGCCACACACTGACACAAAGACAGGGAAATGCTTTTCATTATTCAGGCTGATTACCAACACCTCCAATCGTTATGTAAATGTCGTTGTCCCAATTTTGAGGCTGAACTACATTAAGTGACTTGCATAAGGGTTAATAAATGTGAGATAAGTGTTTGGGAGTGTTGGCCTGATACCCAAACTCCATCCCCAGATCGTCTTTGACAGCGTCAGGGTAGGACTGAGAGCTGCTGGCAGCCAGGAAAGGGAAGTTAGGTGAGAGAAGTGGAGAGATTTTTGAGAAATCTAACATGAAAAGGAGCATCAAAATACACAGCCAGGAAAGGAAAGTTCGGTAAGAGGAGTGGAGAGATTTTGGAGAAATGTAACATGAAGAGGAATATCAAAACATGCAGCCAGGACTTACCTCCTGTCTCGAAGCAGCATGTGGAGGGGAGAGAGACTTGAGGTTCAGCTTGAGGTGTTTGGGAGGTGCTCTGTGTCTCCCTGAGTGACTCATGGACTCTGCTTTTCTGCCTTTAAAACAGATAAAACCATTACTTTCCTGTTTATCAATCTTGCCAAGATTGTAATCTTCCTGACACAGGAAATGTTTCGTTGCATGTGCCCCAGAAGCATTCTGAATTTGATGGGTTTCTACTTGTAAATAAAAAGAATTTAAAAACTGCTTTACTTATCACACCATTTCACTGTTCCCAGGAAAACTGGTGACTCTTTTGAGTTCACACCAGATTCTTTTTAGGAAAGCAGCTTGGTGAACTGGAAAATCTAAAAACTTCTGGGTGCTTCAGTTTCCCAGATGCTTCTGCAAGCACAGTCCTGCAGCACCGGATTTTATACCAAATTACCAGCGAGATGTGCAGCCCAAAGGAATTAATTCTGTTTTCTGTAGGATCTTTCTAAAGCCAAACACCCCTTAAACCTTTACTAGGCTAAACTTTCACACCGGCAAAGTCAACATTGTCTGCAATTCTCAGTGGAGAGGCTGAAGGCAACTGTGGAGAAAAGATCTTGGTTTTCTATAAAATACCTTTGCTTTGGGGAGGTCTGGGAACTGCAGTTGCTTCCTGCCCACAAGCCACCCCTGCTTCCAGCATTTATGGCAGAAGAGAGGTCAGAATTCCTCACAGAACTCCAGCTCTCAGTATTTCAAGGAAAAGGACTCATTTCTGTCACCTTGGTACCATCAGAGCACACCCCAACGCCATCACAAACTGCTCAGAGACACTGAAACTGCCACTCCAGCTCCCAGCTGGCCCTTGATAGTGGAGGACTGGTTCTTCTTGCCAGAAGTCACCCAAGTCGAGCAAGATAAACACCCAGCTGGAAGAAGGGAGGAAGTTGGGTCACCAGCTTTCATAACTGCCCAGGCTTTGCAAATAGCCTGAGGAGTGACAAGAGTGAGATGGTTCCTCTGCACTGGATTCCTCTTTGATGTCACATGTCACCAGGCACTGGCAGCTGTGGAATGGGCTGAAAGAGCAACAGCACAGTTCAACAGGTGACAGGAAACGGCCAAACCCTGTTTTTGTTACCCCTGCAGGCTCTGCCCAGGTGTGAAATACCATGTTCTTGTTCCAAAGGGAATACAGATAGTGAGGGGCTCATTCTTTTGCCTGGGCTGCTACAGCAAAACCTTATCCCAAAGCAGCTGGCTCCGAGCCCTTGGAGCACTGCAAACACATCCATCCTGCAGGGAGCCTGATCCTTGTTAGCTCAGCAGGAGTTAACGCCAATTTCTGCTCTCAGAGCCACGAGGGAGCCAATTTGCAGCTTGGTCATTACCAAAAAATTTCCTTGCAGTTCTAAGCCGCTGCAGTTTTAAGTTCAAGAGCTTTGTTGTCCCCAATCAGCAAAGTCACTGACATCACCTCACTGGGTGGCTCTGCTCCGTTGCAGTGTTGGCTTATCAAACACATCACCCTTGTGTACACTGGTTAAAACCCCCACAAAACAGTCCAGAGATTAAAAAAGTTGCTCATCCTCTGTTATTTTTTCTTGTAATTGAGGCTCTTTATTCCTTCAGCCTTCAGGTTTGTGCTGCCCTGTGAGTTGTTTGATAGCACAAGAGAGAATTCTGACCAGTGACTTGATATTACCAGGACACTTTTTTTTAAATTCTTATTTTTATTTTAGTTTTCTTGTTGAGAAACCTGAAATCTTGATGGAAGATCTTCAAAAGTAAGTGCCTGGATCCAATTTGCTGATGAGGATCAGATGGAGCTTTTCACCAGGAGGAGAGTCAAACTAAGGCCAGTGCCAACACAATGTGGACTTGGAAGAGACAGAATTAATGCTTGGAAAGAATCTCTGCAAAGGGAAAAAATTAAACCTAATTCTGAAAAGAGAAAAATCAAAACAGTTGATATGATCAGAACAACACAAATGCAGAGGAAATCAGTCTGGAATCCAGAAGCTTCAGTGCAAGGTAGGATTAATTCTGAATGTGAGCCTTACATCACACTCTTGTGACTGTCAAAAACAGAAATGAAAAGAGACTGGTCTCTGCCAACTTTTGGCTCATTTGCATCAGAATTCTCTGAAGCCCAGCATTATTAACTTCTTCTTTTCATGTATTCAACTCCCTTGTATTTTGCAGATGCTCAGATCACAGATGCAGTTGAAAACCTTCCCATTCACCCCCTTTGTTCTAATTCTCAGAAAGGTGATGCAGATATCCTTTGCCTCTGCACAAAAGGAAAGATACCTCCCCAATACCCCACGTTAAAAGAACAGCCTGCACTGTAGTTAAATGATCCTTTTTCTTCACAGAAAAGAGCAGGGTAATTTTTCAGATGAAAGAATGACACACTCAGGAGCTCTGCACCTGCATTTACAATAGCCTGGGTAAAATTACTGGTCCTGCTGCCTCAGACAGAAGGCTGAGAGTAACTGTGGCCCCCAGTGAAGCCTCTCCTTTCCCCAAAACATTTTATTAGAAAAAGTAGCAGAAAAAAAAGTATGTTCTGGTAGGACTGGTTTGTTCTCATGGTTACTAACTAGCTACACTCAGACACCCATTTACCTTCCCTCTTCATTCACAGATGATTTTCCTAATTCTGTGGCCAGGCAGTTATTTTAAAAACTGCAAAAAACCACCCAAATATCATCCAAAATAACATTCATGCACATTGCCTTCTCCCAGCAGAGCTGACTCCACCTCATTCCCCTTCCTTAACAATCTCTTCCTTAAAAACCGTGCTTTTTCTGAACCCAGCAGATACTTTTTAGTTCCCTGTAATTTCCAGTTTCTCCCTGTACTGCCATGAACAAACTTTCCATGATTCCCAGAGCTGGCAGTGCTCCCCACTCACCATCACAGATTCCCAGGTTGATCCTGGGTCCTGCTTGTCCTTCCTGTTTTGTCCCTGAGCATCCACCTGTTGTGAAAGAAAACACTCAGCAACCAGGTCAGTGATGTCACGTTTACAAACCCGTGCCTGAGCAACTCCCAGCCACAGGAAAACAGGAACTGGGGATCCCTGAGGGGGTCACACATTCCTCAGGCTCGGTTTGATCCGTGTCAGGTCCAGCTGCAGCCGCCCCTCAGGGCCGGGCAGAGATGCTCAAGCCATGGCACACACAGGATTTTGGGAACCCTGTCACTCCTCTGTCCCCAGGGCAGGGACACCCTGAGGCTGGGATAGAAGGGGCTGCTCATCACACCCCTAAACCCTGCTCCAAACCCCACACAGAGCTGGGCACTTCTTGGGGTGCAGGGCCAGGAGTTGGACTCGATGATTTCCTTCCCACTGAGCCTGTCCTGTGCTCCTGTGAAATGCTGGAAACCGGGGAAGAGCCGCTGTCAGAACGGCAGCAGTGCCCTCTGCTGCTTCTGCCAACAGGCAAAGCTCCTCACCGAGGGCTTTAATTAAGCTCAGAAGGTTTTAATCAAGCTCACAAGGTTTTCAAACACCAAAGATGAACCTTTTCCCTGCTCCCACCACCTCTGTGAGAGCACAGCCAGGTCAGCTCAGTTTTGTCTTTCCCAGACAGATCATTTTTAGATCTGTTTGGATTAGATTTCCCTGCAGATCATTTTTAGATCTGTTTGGAACACACGAAAAATTGGGTTTGTTCCTCCTTTACACATTGATTAGTACAGAGGAAAGAATTCGTCATCCTTACTTCATGCCTGTAAATGAATGCAGAAAATTCCCATTTCACCGTGAGAAACCCAAGAGGGCCAGAAGGAGGTGGCAGGAGGTGCTTTGATGGTTTTACAGAAATATTGTCTGTAAGTATTCCTTGACAAGAGCAGCTGTCCATCCCCAAACCACTGAAACACAACGTGCTCTGGGGGGCATCTTTGCTGCTATGAATAATGGATTGGGGAAATCATGGTGTTTGCTCCCTGTGTTCCATCGAAGTGGCCTCTCAGCACGTGCTTTAAGCTACTCACCGGTGCCATGTATTCCTATATCCCTATATTATATAAATCTATATATTCATCATTTCTCCTGTATTTTTCCAGCCCATATTTTGGTGTCTCATTTGCCCTTGGGTCAAGCCTGGACGTCGAGAAAGACCCTTACGTTTCCTTGGGGGATCACTGGGACCAGTTCCCCGGCCAAACTGGGCGCCAGCACCAGGTGGCAGCAGAAGCCGCAGCCCCGTTCTCTCTCTCACGGCCTCGTTCTCCAGTTAAAAAAAAGGCGAATTTTGTCCCATTATCCCGCTCCACAGCGGATTTGGTGCGGTTTTCCCGCTCCTCATGGGAAGATTCCTTGCCAAAGGAGGCAAATTCAGCAGTTATTGATCGGTTATCGATGAGCAGCATCTGCTCTGTGTGGATACAAACGTCCCAACTCGGGGCAAAATTCACAGCTAAAAAGCTTCTGATGAACTTTAGAGTCTTGTTCCCTACACCTCATACTTGTTTTCTCCTATAAAATCAGGAAATTCAAGCACAGTCTGTCAAACATCCCTCTGAACCCGAAATTTCAGCGTAAGCGACCAGAAATCTAATTATTTTGATGTAATTAAACGGATTGTTAATTATATAGTTATGACTAGAGGCTGGAAGTCAGCCCCCAAATTTTACACAGGCCTAGGAAAAGCAGCATTTGATGCTCCCAGCACCTGACCACTCATGCAAGGAGAGCTCCTAAATAATTGCTGTGAGTTAGTGCTCAATGCAAGGCTCTGCTCAGGATCCCAGGCTGGATTTGAGCCCTCCTGCAAGGGTGGGACACAAATTAAATTCACTTGGTCCCATTCATCACTGGACCTTGAACAGCTCTGGATTATGATGGAAGTTGCTGCTTTGTGGCATTGAAAAGGAGGGAGTAGGGGGAAAGATCCAAGGCACTTTCCCATGTGATGCAGTTGCCCAGTTATGTAATTTTTCAAAGAGCCCAGACAATTATTTTATGGTCTGGCCTCTCTCCACAGAGCTGGGTGTCCAAACTGCAGGGGATTAAAGCCTCTCAACTACCCCCAAAAAATCAGCACAGAGGAGGAGGGACTGGCTTAGAAATCCCTGTGCCTAAAGTGCAGAGGATGTCACGTGAAAACTCGGCCAGACACAACCCCTGAGATGATCTCTGTGAGAAAAAACTGTAAAATTAAGAATATTTGTGCTGTCTCTGGCCCACACCCAAATGTGTTACAGTTACAGGAATGTGATGAAATCCTTTGGGAGGTTTTCCCTTTTTAGCTGGACAGACATGGAGGCATTGCTTTATCAAATGGGCACTCACAGGTTTAACAATGGATTTCTTACTGGATTTCTTAAAAAATAAAAAAATGGTTGAGGTGAAGAGGCTTCTTTGCAGATCTCACCCTGCAAAAGCAAACATTGCCAGTGCTGCTGCTTCCCATTCAAAATATAAACAGTGAGGCACTAGAAATAGCATATAAATAATTCAAATCTTCAGAACCAACACAAGGACAGCAGGGTTTGGGAGCTCTTGGCAGAGGTGCCACTACCTTAACTGCCTGTTTCCCATCCAGAATGCTCCAGATTTGAATTGATGGGGCTGGTTCAAGTGCCAGGACCTGACAGGATCATTTAGGCTCTAAAGGTGAATACAGGCTGGCACACCACAAAACAGGCCCAAGAGTTTGGATTTATTTTTTTAGTGGATAAAGACAAATGAGCCCTGTTAATTCGAGCTCTACAACTCAGTGAGGAACTTTCACTTTCAGATCAGAGCTGAGGTCAGAGGCTGCCTGGCTCCCATCTGGTATTTCTGGTTGTTACTCCTGGTGGGTAGAACAGTGACAGGCTTCAAAGAGCAGGAATGATCCTTTTGCTTATGAAAGTTTAACCTTCAGTCCTGATAAGCTGTTCCTTGAGGTCTATCTGTAATTGCTCCATTTCCTGCCACCACGTCTGATGCTATCACTTGATTGAAATAAGCCTTGGGAGGAGGGAGATAGAACAGCTCAACAGGATCATTTTTTAATTCCAACCTCACTTTTTTTGAGCTGCCACTGACAGACACCAGCCTGGCCAATGAATCTCATTCATTTTTCTCCATGCTGAGGGTTCTTGGCTCTCTGGATTTCCTTTAGAGTTCACTCAGAGCTCATTCCATGGGCAACTCTGTCACCTGGGCCAAGATTTGGGAATGCAGAGGGTTAAACACATGTCTGATGCAAGAGGCAGATGAAATATAGAATTGTTCAATTAAGTGATGCAGTCATCCTTGGCAAAGCTCCCAGATCTCTCATTAGTGCAAACTGGTGTCCATCACTCCCAGAGCTGTCACTCCCTGAATACTTATTGTTCATTCAAGGCTCAGATCCCCAGCAGGCAAAGAACAGCAGCTATTTCATCACTTAAACAGCTCCTGGGCTCTGAAAAGAACTGGAGGGGCCACGGGGAAGGGGGAACTGGTGCTCTGAAGAAGAGCTCAGTGTCTCACAACTCCTCTCCTCACCTGCTTTTTGTTGCTTCGGGGTGGAAGGAATTGTTAAATTCTTAAACACAAGAAAAACACAAATCAGTGTGAGGCTGAATTTTCAGTGATTCCAGGAGGGGGATGGCCTTCAACTCCAGCTAACACCACCCACTGTCATTTTTATTTGTCTATTGGCACAAGGTGGAATGAAGATTGGCTTTCCAAGTGAAAGACCTTCAGGTACCAACAGGGGATTCTGAGCACCTTCTGTGTGGAAAAGAATACAGAACAAAATAACTCAGAGTTACAAATCCTGAGTAATTTCAAATGTCAGATGTTGTCTCCCATTCACTCTAAATCCTGTCTGCTCCTTCCCATTGGATTAAGCAGCAGCTCCAGGGAGCCAAGGATCAGATGTGATTATTCCTATTGGACCTTCTTTCAGTTTTGCTTATAATATCCCAGAAAGTAAATCAATAAAGCAAAGATAAGGAACTCTGGTGAAAAATCAATGGAAGTTGAGATAAATATATGCAGTTACGTGTTTTCCAGGATGACTCACCCTGCCAAGCACCAGCCAGGGTAGGAAAGGAGCTGCTGCTGCTGCCTACTGCTCCTCACTCGACATCAACCTTGATTTTGCAAAAAAGAAAAAAAAAACCTGAATATTAGAATTCTATACATCTTAAAATGTATTTGCTTTTATAAGCAAGGGTTTGGGATGTGTGTGATGGTTCTCTGAGGTGCAACAGGAGTGTGTGTGACAGAAAAATCCAAATTTCCACTGCAGAGGGACTTCCCTGGCACAGCACAGGGCACCAGGCTGAGATCAGCACGAGCACCCTGCCAATCAAAGTATCTTCATTAGCAACTCCAGATCCCCATTCCTACCTAAAGCAGAGGAGGGAGGCTGAAAAGAGCAGGGATTTTGATCAGGGCTGTGTCAGAGCGTGGCACAAATTGTGAGAGGGAGTTCAGGAATAAGGGGGGAGAGGGGCTGGAGAGAAGTGCAGGAGAGATAAAAGCTTATCTTTCTAAATAAGACTTGGGTTTAAAGCTGTCCAAGATCCTCTGCTCCAGTTAACTCTGGCTCATTTTTAACCTCTCCATCTTCACCAGCTGAGGCTTTTACATAAAACACTGGGAAAGAAAATCCCTCTAGGAGTAAACATCGGGAAAAGCTTTGTTTTGTTTGTAAGGCCTTATGGAAAAATCTGCACACGTTCAATGGGCCCTGGAGACGCAGGAAGGAGGGGTTCCACGGGCAGGAACACGAGCTGCAGCCAAAGGCAGCACAGGCTGCTCTGTCACACGTTCTCCTGCACTGACCACCCATTCCATGGCTTGGTACCGCCAGATGGAGCTGCACTGTTCGTGCTTCCACACAGCATTCCTGGGAACTCAGCATTTTCCCATCTTCAGTGCCTTTTTAACAGACTCCCCCCCCCCTTTTTAACAGACTTCTCCCTCCCTTATCTGTTTTGCCATTTAAAAATCTGTTACATCAAATAAACTTTTCATTTTGCACTTCCTGTTCCCCAGACGATTCCCTCTCAGGGTCAATCACATCTCACTGCACTCAGCCAGAGCAAATGGCTTATGAATAATTAAAGCAGGAAGATTCTCTTTGTTCTATTTTATGACAAAATTGTCTCGGGTTAAGCCAGGAATTACTTGAATGTGTATTGTGCAGGACCTGTACTCCTAAAGGGCGAGTTTGGAGCAGCCAGCTCTCTAAACAATGAGGAGTTCACTCAGTTTTTATTCACATTTCCATGGCTTCTATTTTTCCCAGCTAAGTGAAATACTGGATAATTTTACCAGTGCAGTTACTATCCCTTGTTTAAAAATACTCAGTGGAGACTCTTTAGGATTGGTATCAGAAGAAAAAGCTGAGCAGTCTCAGAATGATTCAATTTGGCTTTCCTTTACTTACTTTGAATAGCCCAGATTATCAGAAGGAAACATCAACTCCCGATCTCTCAAAAGTGATCAATATTCAAAGTTTCCCTGCTTCCATTAAATTGATTTAGCCCACAGATGGAGGGCTGTAGGAAGGAATTCTTCCATTGTGTGCACCATCAGGTTACAGAGTGAGCAGGCAAAGTCCAGCTCCAAGCTCCAACCGTGGCCCTGTGGCCAGGCCAGGAATGTGCCAGTCATGTTCCATCTCCTGTCAGGAAATGGGAACTGCAGATTGTCCCGGCAGCATTTCCTGGAGTGAGGCTTTAACCCGGGCAGTTTGGGCTCGATCAGCAGCCAGGCAGGTCGGGCTCAAAGCCCCAGGCAGGGATGAAGAATTCCCATGCAGCAGCAGCTCAGGCTCACAGGGGCACTGAGGACAGGGCAGCACCCAGGAGTGGGCAGGAAAAGACCAGGAGAGAGCAGGAAATTTTGAACTGATCAGATATAATGGACCAAAGCAATGATGTTTAAATCAGAAAGGAGAAAGCAGATCTGACAGGATGCAGGACAGCAGATGCCTGCTGCCACCTCTGGGAACTGCCCTGTGCCAGGGCCATTCCCAGCAGCAGGGACAGGGATCGCACCAGGCACCCCTGATCTGCAAGAGGGAAACTGAAATCTGGGGTTGGATTTTTCCAAACTTCCTCACACAACTCTGAAACAGAACAAATTCAACTTTCCACAAACTTCAGGAAGATTCTCACACATTGGAATGCAAGATGAAAAGACCAACTCAGACTATTGAGTACTGATGGTTAAAGCAGAGGCAGACTCAGAGATTACCTGAAGAGAAGAAAAAGAGAACAGCACCATGCAAAAATAGCCAGCTGTTAGAACTTGTTCATCAGCCACTTCTTTTATTCTCACCACTCCAATCTGAATTCATGGTTACACCTACACTAAAAAGTGTTAATCATAAAAGCACACAGGATCCTGCCTTGCCTCAGACCAAGGCACACAGAGCTCAGCACGGGTGACAGCTTTTATTATTCTTTATTTACTCTGCCACTTCCCAGAACCAGATTATTCTATTTTTAGCTCCTAGAGGGCATGATTCAATCAGTCATTTTAAGTGTGTTTCACAGCTGATTTAAAACACTCCAGGGGACTTCATGGTCAAAAGGTAGAATGCCCAACTCAATCTTTTTTTCTGCTGGTAGTAGAACCTCAGATCTTTTATTTAATTCATGAAGAAATTAAAGGCCTTGAGTGGCACAGAAAATGCTAAAGGTCTTAACTCAAGCTCCCTAGCATTGAGAAATCTGTTCTCTCTTCTTTCACCCCTTTCCTGAAACTCTATGAGAGGATTCCAATCCCATTCTCACAGATTTGTGTTCTCAGGTCATAGAATCTGAACCAGAAATACAAAATTAACACCAGAAATTCGCCAGCAGCTGGGGGAAGCTGCTCCTTGGAACCACATCCTACAACTACCTCCAAGTCAGAATCTTTTCAAAGCCCACAGGAGGAGCTTGGAAATAGTTTTGATTTGGGTACATCCTAAAATTAAAGGCATTCAAAACTCAAGATTTTGGCCCAGACTCACAAATTCAAAGCTGCTCCCTTTGCACCCATTTGTCTCCAGTTGCAGCCCTCTGAATAACCAAGCACACAATGACAGATGTTAAAATCAAATAAAATTTCGTACTTAACACAAAAATAAGAGTAGTAAGAGGCAACTGCAACTGTTTGCATTTCAAATAAATCCCAAAGGGCTGCACATCAGCCTCCTGGCACAAGTCACTGTCTTGGCAGGTATTTTACTGCCAGCACAGGCAGGACATGGAAATTTCACACATGGATTGAGATGAAGGAAGGTAAGATAGAGCATTGATTTTATTACGGACTACAGTCACACATGAAACATCCTTTGGAATAAAAATACTCCACGTGAGGGGAAAACCCCCAGTTTTAGCATTTGGAATTGGAAACCACCAAATCTAAATTCCCACATTTAAAGCATTTCCAGCCATGAGCTACTTAGCAGTCTCATGCAGGCCAGAAGCCCAGTGCTCAGTTAGGCAATGGCTGCTGGTTCAGTAATCTCACCATCATATTTTCCACACTCCCAGCGTTTTAAAAACCTCTCCATTGAGGCTGAGAATGTCCATGTTTGGTATGAGACCAAGCCATGGCTTTGGAATTTCTCTTGGTTGATGTGGAATGAGGGGAAATCCACTTTTGTTTAGGTCAGAACAAGAGATGGGACTTCACCCACTAAAAATACAAAACCCTCAAGTCCACCAATACCAAATTGCTGAACCAATTTTAACACTTCATTTCAGGAATCTGCTTCTCTGGGTATAAAACAATTTTTAGATTTTTTTTTTTTTTCAATAAAATTCTGCCTTGTGGATACTTTTTTCTTACTGAGCATGGAAATGACTTCTTACCCTGTCAATCTAACAGTGCCAACAGAGCTGCCATGGCCAGATCCTCACGTGGCAGGAACACAAAGATGTTCCACTCAATTCTGTTCCTATTAAAGGACACAAAAGTTTTAGAAGTTACTCAGCATTTTGCTTTGATTTCCTGCTTCAGGTGCTCCACTTCTCTTGCACAAAGCATTTCTGTGATGTGCACCTCATGAATTGAACTGGCTCCTTGAATTTGGAGTTAAGTGCATACTCTGCCCAATAATTAACCATTAACCAATTAAAAACACCAAACCATTTCTCTGGGGACAGCATTTCCTCCTCTTGTGTGTTTATTTCACAACTCAGAAGATGTTTTCTGCATGTTGAACAATAAGCTGCAAAACAGATCAGTCCAAACTCATGTCAAACTGCTTTATTACATCTTAAATAACATTACATTTTAATATAGTATCTATCTTGCATCCAGCTTTCTTGAAGTACACTGACTTTAAAATTAAATACAAAAGGTGAAGAGGGATACAGGGCGTGGAGAAAGCTCTACAGAGTAGTTTCATGAAAGAGAGTAAGAGGGAACTCATCTTTTATGCCAAATCCAGGCCTAACGCACAATTACAGCACATTTTTGTACAGAATGTTGCAGAAAAAACAAAATGGAGAAAAGCTACTACTGCTGCTAGGAAGGAGCATTTCTGGATACAGTGAGAAGATAGGAAAGTTTAACAGAACAATCTGCTGTCCAAACACTGCTGCTTTTAACATTTTATTTGAAAAGAAAGCCAGGAAAACCTGCTCATTACAAAAATGACTCTGATCAGATGCAAAGGACTCATCCTGCAAGAGGAACTGGCTGTGAGGAACTGATTTATAAAGAAGATGGTCTTAGGTTCCCTCCTCCCACACCCCAGAATCTTTGACAGCGATTGTTTGAACAGGCTGTTTCTTTTTTTTTTTTTTTTTTTTTTTAAAAAAAAAAAAAAAAAAAAAAAAAGGTGACTTATCACGCTACTCCAAAACGTGCATAGCTTTGTACTGGAGTTCTTCATAGATTTATGCACAGAGTAGCAACAATAAATGAATACAGCGACAATGGTTACAGTTTTTAAACAGGTTATTTCTTCAAAGAAAAAACATCTAAGGACTTAGTCCAATATGCACTTTTTAGCATTTCTACAGCATGCGATTCTAAGAGTAAACCCACCCAATATGGCAAACAATCAAAAAAGGTTTTTTTTTTTCTGTTTAACTTAGAAAGTTCAAGATCATTATTTTCAAAACATTGATTTGTACATCATTTCATACACAAAGAATTGACTCAATACCCAAGTGTAGGATAGGTCTCTTTTGAAAACAGAGATTCCTGGTTGTTGAGACTTATAGGATAGTGTTAGGATATATAAACTGCCCTTCCAAGTGGACAAACCAAAACAGATTAAAAAAATCAGTGTGGTGAAAAAGGGGGGGCAGGAGGGACCAAGGATTGCATTTGTTATCCATAAAAGGTGAAAGGATTCTTTAAACAAGCATTCATTACCTTTTACAGCATGTGCTTGGTTACCTTACTGCTTAACATTATCCTATATATGCCAAGTTTTGTGCAACAATTATCTGTGATACTAGAAAATAAAAATAAAAAAAATTAGGGACTAAATTTACAGCGTTAACAACCCCCAGGTGCTCTGGGCTAGGACTCCCTTGTTTTGCTCAATTAAATACATAAGGAAATGTATTTAAAAAGGAAACTTGAAAAAAATCCTGCTACAAACATGACTTTAAAATTTGCAAGTGTGTGAGATAAAGTCCTTAACTTCAACTTGGAAACTACAGTGAAAGCTAACTGTTTCACAATTATGCTCAAGTTTATTTTCTGGTCATGCTTTTTATGATAGTGTTTCTTTTTTTTTTTTTTTGTTTTAAATTCTCAAGACAAAAAAAATGGTCCCAAAAGGAATGCACAATTTCATTTTGCTTACAACACAGAAATTCTTCTTGGAAAGGTAATTGTGCTCTTCATTTCAGCAACAGGAGACGGAAAAGATCTTGCCCTTTGAAGTTGGGGAGGATGGGGGTCCAAGTTAGTATAGTTGGATTGGATATGCTATTATTTTTAATTTTCAACCGTTGGGAACTTCTTCCAGTCGTGGAGTCCGCTGCTCTTCTGGCACACAGAAACATCTGGTGAGAGTTGCACTTTGAGAAACTGCAAGCAAGTGGCAAGCTCTGCTCTGCTCTCCCCACCACTGACACATCCAGGCTTTATCCCCCCCTTCCCCAGCGACATTTATTTACTCAAAAACCCCCACAGAAAATGATGTATGTCAAAAATAGAAAAATGCCAGTGCATTCATTAAACTAATGGTCAGCTAAACCCCCAACTGCTTGGGATTGCTCCTCAGTGATTTCCTAACCTGAGTGATCACCTGCAGCACCAAATATCAGCACTGCTGGCAAAAAGCATTCTGGACCCCAAGGCAGCCTGTATGAGTTGGGTACTCACCTACTTCAGTTCCAGATCTTGAGGAAGCTGTCCCATGACCCTGTTGCCACTGCCATGCCATCATCAGTCACACCTAAGCAACTGACACGGTTATCGTGACCAGCAAGGACACCTAGACATGAGAAATGGAACGAAGAAATGGCATTGTTTTGGTGATTTCCCATTTGTCCAACTAACAGCAAGGCACGTTTGGATTAGCCAAGCTCTACAGTCAAAACTCCTGAACAAACATGGCTGGAATTTTTAAGTGCCTTTGGCTTTACAAGCACAGACTCAGAGCTGGGTGGGTTCACAAGGGGGTAATTCAGTAAAGGCATTACTCCCAAATTTTCCCTGTATATTCCCCATATTATGACCTTTAGTGGTCTCCCATGAGCTGTGAAGTGACAGTCCTGAAGATCCTGACAATGTCACTATAAACATGCACTGCTCAGCTTTAGCTCCTCACAACAGTGATAAAGATCAGTTAAATTTTACAAAATTCTTACATGTGTAAAAAATTTTGTTTTAAAACCAGAAGTTAAACTGAATTGTTACGAACTCTAAAGTATTTTCCATCTGGTTTTCTCTTACTACATTCACAACAGACTCCTCCATACAATCTATTTGTCAATATGGAGATCTAATACAATTCGATTATAGCACCATTAAAAGAAAGAATTGAGACACTAAACAGAAAAATTAAGGGAGACATTTTCCTCTATCCCCTTTAATTTAACAGTTTCAAGGAGGTAAAAAGAAAACCTAATTATGTTCAAGCTTTCCAGTCCACAGCACTGAGCCAAGATATTCTTGATGGACTTGATATTAATCTATGTGAATTAGAATGTTCACAGGACTCTCCTCATTCTACCACCAGCAACAGGGAGTGCTGCAATTTGGTCAAACAAAATCAGCACCAAGAAGTCATAAATACCTGTACTGAACACAGAACCACAAAGGTGTTTAACACAGAAGTGTCAGTATCAGAAGATACAGAAGTGTTTAATCTCGGAAGTGTCAAATCTGCCCAGCAATCTGAAGCCTTGGAAGATGTCAATATCCACAATATTTGTTCTCATCTGCTGTTCTGATGAGAATAATGAATTTGTGGCCTAATTTATACATTTCTTCCAAAAAAAAAAGTTTTCATTTTAAAGAACTGAGGTTAAATTCTCTTCATCTTTGGACCATGAATTTCATGTTTGTTTCCTCAAAAGATAAACTCCACAGTCTCTGTTGTTTTGCTGGTTGTCTCTACAACTACTGCTACAAATACCAGGAAAAAAAATTCTTGTATATAAATAGCAACATTAATGTTGAACTGCTTTGAATAGTTAATGCATAAACAAAACCATAAAGCCTAAAAAAGAATATCCCTCCATCCCAAGCCCTTGTTTTTAATGGCAATCTTCCTATTCTCAAGCATCCATCCTTGAGCAGGATTCCAATGGATTTGTAACATCACTGGGCCTGAAACTGAGACAGATTTGTGCATGGAACTCAATTCACACACTCAGCATCACAGAACCAGAGGCTGGAAAAGGCCACCAAGGCCACTGAGTCCAACCTGTGGCTGGTCCCCACCTTGTCACCCTGCCCTGACCACTGAGTGCCATGTCCAGGCATTCCTTGGACACCTGCAGGAGTGGGGACTCCAACAGAACATCCACACTGAGTTTCCAACAACCCATTTACCTGCTCTATCAGCTTTCAGCGTGTCCCACACGTTGCAGTTGAAGTCATCATACCCAGCTAGGAGCAGGCGGCCACTCTTGGAAAATGCTACAGAGGTGATGCCACAGATGATGTTGTCGTGGGAATAAACCATCAGCTCCTGGTCGGCGCGCAGGTCGAAGAGCCGGCACGTGGCATCGTCCGAGCCCGTGGCAAAGGCGTTGCCGTTGGGGAAGAACTTCATGGGGGAGGAGAAAAACACACAGGGTGTCAGATTTGATCCCTCTGCATCACACCAGAGTACAGCAAACAAGAGGCTGCATGCAGCTCTCTGCACTGCGATATGGGCAAACCCAGTGAAGAAATTAATGAGCGAGCACCCCGTTTCAATTCATCACAAGTTGCAGGTGATTCCCTCAGCTCTACAGATTTACTAAAAAATCCCTGGAAATACTTCATCATGCTAAAGAGCAGAGAAATATAAACTGCTAAATGCAGCAGGTACATACACAGATGGCGTTGATGTCCGACTCGTGGCCGGTGAAGGTTTGCCGGCACATTCCTTCTCTAACATCCCACAGTTTGGCAGAGGCATCGCAGGCACCAGAAACAAAACACCGGGCATCAGGGGCAAGGGACAAACTCATCACGTCTCCAGTGTGCCCAGTAAATGTGGTTGTCTGCTGACCAGTTTCTATGTCCCAGAGAGCACTGGAAAGAATCATTCAAGAGGCAAAAATCAACACTTTTGTGCTCCTTTCTAAGATCTTTCTATCACTTCTAAAGGAAAACTCCAAAAAGGATTAACAAGATTGATACTGACAATAGAAAAATGTTTTTGGTTGAACTGTTTGGCTGTTGCAGATTAATTGTGCATAGAAGACCTTAGAGCCATCTTCAATTTTAAAACGTTGAGGGGGTTTAAATTGAAAAACAGTGCAAAAAACTGGTGACTGACACTGAGGGCTGTTCATGCCCAAGTTCTCTGCCATGGCTGTTACCCAATACTACCACAGCTTCATTTAAAGCAGCAGTGGTAAGGCTACAGCAAAAGCTGAGCCAGCATTTCTCATTTTTATAAACTCACAGAGGATGAGTAACTTGGTGAATTATGTCTGATCTTTAAGTTCCAAGTCAGCCAAATCACTACTACAGTGATAATTAAGAGTTTAGAAGGATGAAGGAACACTATCACCTCCTTAAGAAGAGGTCTGAACACTTAAAGAAGTTGGGATTTTTAATTTCTGCAATTTCTCAGCAAACCAGAGCCATCAGTAGCAGGTTCAAACCAGGCAAACAAAAGATGCCTGTACTTTGATAAAGTCCTTTGAAGCTTGGCTGAACTGAGGTGGTGTCAAGGACAGCTGCAGAATTACTACTGGCATTCCTGAAGCAGCTGTATTCTCTTATAAAGAATATAATTTCTACAAATCCTCTCATTTTGTTATAGTTTTTGGGTTTTCTAAACACCAACACACACCCAGGAACATTTTTGGTTTTAATCCCATATACATTCAATAGCTACTCAGAATCAGTGGACCAATAAACAGGCATTCAAAGAGACTGGCATTGTGTAGGAGAGGTATTTATTAGACAACCTTTGCTCTAAGTGCTGCTGCTTGGGAGAACTGCAATGCTTTTAAGAAATAGATATAATAGAGAAATCTATGAAAAAAAGATGGAGGCCTTTTTTAGTTCCAAAGCCAGTATTTATGAAGACATACACCTACATTCTCCTCAAAAAACCCAGCTATTGTCACTGCAGAATATTTTCTAGGAGCTCTTCTGAGTAACAACATTAACTACATTCTGTATTAGAAATATCCAAACATGACTTCTTAAGTAATAAATACTGAATACAAAAAGAGTTTTGAGGAAAATCATTAGTCTAATACAGTTATTTCTAAAAGCCAAACAGTTACATTAAGAAGAAAAATCTCAGAGTATCTTAACATAGAATTAGGTCAGGCTCTTCAGAACACGGGCACAAGGAAACAGCCAAAGCTCAGAGTTGAAATTATCAGCAAAAAGTGACATATGAGCAGTATCATCACAGTCTTGTGGGTGATCATGAAGTCTGTGAAGGACAAAGTTTCCTTCAGCCACAGAGAATGGTTTGAGGAGCCCTTCCTGCCAGGGCTGGCCCCATGTCCCAGCTTACCAAGTGGTGTCGCCAGAGCTGGTGACGATCTGATTATCATCCAGGAAACGACAGCAGGACAAGTAGCCTGGAAACAGAATAAAGGTGCACAAATAAGGCCAGAGATTACCCTTCCAAGGCAATACTGGTTTGCTAATAAGCTGCTTCCTCCTCTCCTGAAGCTGCAGCAAGGAACACTAAAAGCCTAAAATGCTAAAGATGGTTTTTGTATAGGAATCTGAGGTTTTTTTGGATAAAATGTGGTTCAGTTCTTTACAGACCACCCCAACCCAAGCAGAGGAAGGGGGACAAAAGTGTGGAATCCACTGGCCAAGCTGGGCCTGCACTGCACACCCTCAACTTTCTTAGAAAGTGGATCTCAGTGTCACTGAATCCAGCAGCAACAAATGCTGATGATCTCAACTGTATCAGACAACCACTGAGGAAGAATAAACTGCATTCCTGGTCAGCACAAAGACCTGAGCATGGACATTGGATGTTCCCCAACAGTGGCATCAAAGAATTTCATCTGAATGCTCTGAAGCATCTTTTTTCCTGAAATCCCATCTGCCAAACCATCAATGGAACCACCCTGATTACAGAATCAGTCTGCCTGCCAACCACCTCCATTTCACAAAGCACAGAATTCAAACTACAGCAAAAACCATGAAAAACCTGCAAACATCAACTTCCAGCTGTAAATTTTTGTTCATTCCTGCAGCAGAAAAACAGCTTAAAAACGTTTAAAAAGATTTAAAACCAGGCAGTGTGCAGCTAAGGTCCTGCCTGAGGAAAGAATAGATCTTCTTTATTAGGAAATGATATTTAAAGGTTATTTTTTTTACATCTTCACTGTGTGCTGAGGTAACTGTGAGCAGCACTCACCTGTGTGCCCAGCAAGCTCACGGCTGACACGGACATTCCCTTCACGAGTTTTCAAGTTATAAATGGAGCAGATGTTGTCGAGCCCACCACAAGCCACGTAATTCCCAGAGGGAGCATATGCACAAGTCATGACCCAGGAGGAGCGCAGGGGGATCGCATGCACCTGAAACAGAGACAGGCAGGGATCTCAGCTGCAAAAACTGCACCAAAAGGAAAGTTTTTCACCTGTCTCTCAAGACAGACATCATGTTTTTGGCAGAGAAGCAAGGAGAAAACAGCTGTTTGAGTATCAAACTATTTTGAGGGTAACTTGCATATGAAGCTCGTCAGAACAAGTAGTGACGTAATAAAACCTCAGATTTGCTTTTCCTGAATCCAGTTCCATCAGCAATTTTGGTCAAAAGTGAATTATTTCATTTCAGTGCTCTGATTACTATTGGTTTATTATAGGTTCAGGAAAATATTGACTTCCAAGCACAGTCAGCAGAACTGGCAATTCCAGGCTTAGATGCTGTGAATGAACAAGTAAGGAAATCGTTGCTTCCACTGCCATTTAAATCCTTCTTTGGAAACCCACTGAAAGCAATCAAGCTTCACATTTAAATAACCATCCCATGTTTCCTTGTCATTCTGTGCTCAGAGAACTTTTTTTAGATAATTATAGAAGCTAAACCTGTTCTGTCTTGTTAACTCGTGTTCATCCCTTAAATTGGTTCATAAAGTCTTTAGGAAAGGGCTGGTGCCCTTAGACATATGGTGATAATTCATGCAATATTAATAATCTTCCTGAATTCCTTAAGGAAAGATTTCATTAGAAGCAGAGGAACAGCCAGGAATCAGTGATCCTGCAGCAAAGAGTAGTTAAAAAAAAACCCAACCCTGTCCTAAAACCACAACCAGCTAATTTTTGGAAGTCTTCTACCAAGGAACTATTTGGGATATTCACTTTGAGCCATTTTATTTGATCATTAGGCTAGGATCAAATTGATGACAACACTGTGTTACTTCCAGTGTGTGCTGGAACTGCCAAAAGAATATTGCATGGATTAATTAGCATTGATGTAAGAATTAGAGATACCAACATAGAAATCATGGTATGCAGTGATGACTTCACCATCCCACAGCAGTGCCAGTAATTTAGATGACATTTACCTGCAGGCTGGGGTCAAAGGATGAGGATAAGGGTCAAAAGGAGAGGGTTTACTTTTTATTTGCAAACCATATCACATTAACTTTTTTAGTAAAGTTATGCCATTTGCTCCAGTGCATTGGTAACATTGATTTTAATGCTATGAGGAGCCAAGTCAGGAAAGTTTATTTGAAATAAAGGCAGTTCCATGCACCAGACTCAAGCAGCTCTGTCAACCTAACCACGAGGGGCTACATGGGCATTGCTGCCAGCCCTTTTACAGTGACCATGATCAGTGAGTACCAACCACTGTCAAATGAAAGTAAAAGTAGCCCTGAACTGCCTCGTGATTGCAGCCACAAAGTGATGACTCACAACTTGTCAGGGCTTTCAGGACTTCACTGCAGCCAAATTACCATGGCTATGCTGAAATCTCTGCCCCTTCTGGTGCAAGATGCTCATCACTGCCTGCTCTCTGTTAATCACCTTTCTGCAGCATCAAAACAAATCCAAACATTCTTTGGAATGAAGTCTTTCCTTGTTCCCCATGCGTGGTGCACATTTTCACACACTGAAGACTCTGCTGTGTTCTTTACACACAGTTCAATTGTTTTGGAGAATTAAAAATTTGGACTTAGGACTAGGAAAGTCAAAATAATGATGGGTAAGACTTCCCTCTGATGCATTCACAACTGAATCACACAGCAATGGATCAAGGCCTTACCTTGTTTGTAGTATAGCTGTCCCAAATTATAAGTTTGCCATCCTGGGAGGCACTAACTAGAAGCCTAGAGAGGAAACAGGAGGGAAACACAATCATTGTGGGCAGCCAAGAAACACCTTTGTTATGAACATTGTAAAGAGAATGAAAGCAGCTGATACCAGTGGCATTTAGTTTCTCTTTAAATGAATCAGTAGGTAACAGGAAGCTTTAAAGGAAAACTGATAATGCTGTCTACACTATTTCCACAGTTCCTCAGATTTTTCAGGCAAGCAGACAAGGACTGGGATTTTGGCATTAAATGTAGATTTGGATGACAAAAACACGGATTGGGTGTTTCTGAATTCTCTCAATTGTCCAAGTTCTCTCAGAATTATTAATTCCCTGTGGCCCCAAGAACTGTGCACTCAACTTTCTAGAGAGCAGTGAGGCCATGTGTCCCAGCTTTGTACCCACCTGGAATCAGTCCCCCAGTGCATTGCATAAATTTTGGCCAGGTGTCCCCGGAGTGTTCTCCTAGTGCGCATCTGGATTCTCCCCACTGGGTCGATATTGGCTGTGATCTGAAGCAGGAAGATGTCACACACTGAGTTTTTCCCTTCACTATTCACAAGTAACATCTCACATACAGTTCCCACAGTCCCACATTCTCAGTATTGACTGATTTTTTTTTAAATTGCCCATTCAGAAGTTATATCATTTTAAGCAGCATGTCTTTATCACATGGTGCAAGGAGCCCATTGCATTTATAAACACTCCCAGAAATTGTTTTGTTTAGGTCCTATCTTAGACTTCTAGGATTTCAGACCTTTGATCTGGGTTTTCTCCTCCTGCACAGATAACTGTGGCAGACACAGGAGAAGTTTAACCTCAGCAGGCCTTATGGTTCAGATTATCAGGGTAACAACAGTATTGCTCCCAGCTCCAGCACACAGCATTATTTTCCATTAAGCAGCAGAAATGTTCCCTGAGTCACTCAAAGAAATCACTGCTCAAGGCCACTGCTCTCAGGAACTGGACAAACATGTACTTATTTCTGGAAGAAAACACCCAAAGGCAAAATTAAAAAAAAAAAACAAACTGTGACAGGAGACCAAACCAGATTCACTTGCATTCACCTTCTTACACAGCATTTTCTTTTTGCAAAGGAGACAAATTTTCTTAATGACTGTTAAACTCTGAGATTCTTACCTGAGCCAGGGTGGCATCTGCACATGCTTTCCTAGCATCCTGCAAGAGAAGGAAATCAGAGAAATTGGATGGAGTTCTGTACATTTCTGTCTCTGTTTTGTCAAGCTGATTAAGCCCTCCTGAACCCAAGGTTCAGAAAGTATTTCTGTTTGTCAGCCAGACAGGAGCCATCCTAACAGCAGCATTAACATAAAGCACTGCCTGCCATCAACACACATTGTGCATTCAACTTGGAAATTTCTTCTTTTGGGAGAAAGGCAACATGACTTTCACCACAATGACACTCAGGCAGTGGAACTGCTTGTCCAGAGAGGCTGTGCAGCCTCCAACCCCACAGGTTTTTAAGACCTTACTGGACAAAGCTCTGACTAACTTTATCACTGACCTTATTTTATGGAGTTTTTTTTTAACTTATTCTCTAGCTCAGACAAACTTCAGTAAACAATCATTTTGATCAGCAATTTTGTGCATTGCTTATGTAACTATTATTTCCTAAGCAATATAAAAGACCAAAAAGTAATTTTCTAAAGCAGTCACATGTGCTTGCCCTTTCTACATTAACTCTGACATTGGGGAAACATTTAAGGCATCATTTCTGTCCTCCTCAGAGCACACCCATTTGTGTTGAGGCACAATACATACTCTGATTTGGTTTTTCAGTTGCTCGGCCTCCTGGCGTAACTGGTCAAGCTCGCTCATTTTCCTGTGCTAAAGGTGTGCTCCACTGCCACCTCTGAAACAACCAGAAATCTGAAAGACAGGTCAGAAGCAGGAAAATTAGAAGTCATAATTTCAAATTACAAGACCTTTCAACCACTTCAAACTTGAAAAAAAAAAATGGCAGATTATGAACACAGGTGAAAATGTGTGTCTGAAATCTCCTCAGCATAAGGTGCTGGCACAAATGGATGTGCTTTGCTTCCAGCCACAGGAAATAAAACAGAATTTGGACTTATTTCTCTCCTCCAGGCATCTTCCTTTTTTTCTTTTTTTCATTACAGTGTTTCTGATTCATTTTTGTATGAATTCAAGTTGCCCAAGAGTGAGTAAGCAGGTAACACCAATTTTAGACATGGAAGTCAGAACTTCCCTACAGCTCTTCAGACCAGAGTAAGGAACCCTCCCAGCAAAGAACAAGGATTTACACTGACACCAGCACCTGCAAAATGCTTAAGGACTGTCTGTTATGAAAAATACTGTTCTGCTGTCTGGAGAAGAGGAGATCACTCACAAATGTTCAGGGTTTTATTTGATAACTGCTAAAATGTCTGAGATCCCAGAGCAGACTGTAACATGAACATGCTGTCAGGGTAAAACCAGTGATTTTTTTGCTGGGTTGAGGGGAAGAGTTTGAGCAACCACAGCCATCAGACACTTTTCCCTTCTAAGCCTCTGTTTTTCCAGGATCCACAGGCACGAATTACACATGCACGAATTTTACAGAGCCAGCAAGGCAGAGGCTCTATAAAACACCACAACCACTGAAACAACCTCAACTTTTGCCTATAGAGTTGCTCAATTATTGGGCTGTTTCCCAATAATTACAACCATATGGATATTTCTTATTAAATGTACAACTTATCTTTAAAAGTCTCTGCTCCAGAAAGATACTGTTGGCATCTCCTCTAGCATGCCACATCTCCAACTCAGCTGTTCCTAAACTTTTTGTTTTAAAATCTCTGCAGCTTGATAGCAATGGAAGATGCTGAAGAAACATGCTGATGAATTTTATCTTTTATTGCAGAACAAGATAATTAGTTCCAATTTCAAATACTACACAGAACACCTGGAGTTTATAAATTAACACTGATAGTGTGATTTTAAAACATTTTATTAGCCAGAATTGACCCTTTACTATTAAATAAAGGAAATGCTTTGCTAGCAGCTTTACATATTATTCTGTTAAGATTTAATCAGCTTATTTATCTTTGCAAGTATGTGGGGTTTGTTTTCCTCTTCAAGCCCTTCCCAAGGAGAAAGATGAGGATAACTTCCACATTTTTATCCAGTCACAATAACAGAGAACATACTGTCAAGGTAAATTAGAGTAGCAGAACAAATACACTGTTAGAGGAAGCTTCAAAATAGTTTAGACTTCAATATTCCCTAAATATTTCTATCCCCCATAACCAGACTTAGGTTGAAGCTCTCTCCATAGTAGTTATTCCATAGTGAAAACCTCCAGGAACAGATGCCAGATCTTGTCATAGCATCATTTACAATTTTTTCCTCTTCTCTGAAGCCCACAGTATCTTAGAAAAGGAATTTCAGTTGGCGTTTCTCCCAAAACCTCCACTCACACAACTTCAAGGCCCTTTCCCATCATTGTGAAATTGGGTCTCTTCCTTCTTTCTTCTGCTTCCAGGGTCATCTCTAAGCCCCTTTCAGATTGCTTGTTCAGCTGAGCCCAAAATCCAGCTAAGACAAAAGCCATCCTGAGTGTTTTATTATCCTGCTTTTCTTGAATGCTCTTTTGTTTCTCAAGATGTTTTGTTCATTCCACATCTCAGACAAACACTCTGCCCTGGATATCTGTTAGAATTTTGAGCATGCCTGCAGCTCCCAGGCAGTCCACACACCTGGTGAAACACTAATGCATTGCTCTTGTCAGAATAGAATTAATTTAAGAATAAACTGATATTTTTCAGACCTTTCAGCTTTTTCATATCCAGTTCTGCCACTCTCTAAGTTAATATATTAAGCCCATTTCCTTCTAAGCAAATACTGACCACTCCAGACAAAGAATTTAGAGATGGTATCATTCCTATTTCAGAGCAAGAAATTCCAAAACTTTCATGTTCTGCTCAAGGTCACAGCAACTCACTGATGAAATTGCAATAAAGGCTCAGGACACCAAGAATTCCAGCTGCAGGTACAAGGATCTACAATGAAGATTTTACGTGCAGCTTTATTTAAAAATACAATAGGGGGAATAATCTCACGTCAGTCAGAGCAGATATGCTCTCCTTAAAATAGCACCAATTTATTTCTGCAGAATTTGTGCATTATGAGAGAGAATTCTCTTGCATTTCAATGAAACAAAGATTCTTTGCATGGAACAGGGAGAGACCTAAGGAGATGAACCATTATCCTAGGAAAAAAGTCATATTAAGAGAGTTCATTTTCCCATCTACAGCATCTTGTATCCATCTAAGTTCCCATCTCGAAGACAGATCCACTCTTAGAATTCCAACTTAGCCCCTCTGTGCATTCCAAGCAACCCCAAACTCTGAACTGCTTTTCTGTCAGCATCCATAGGAATTGTTTAAAGCACATTTCCACATTCTCTTTGTAGTCTTTGTTGTTTCAACATCAACAGGAACTGCTAATTCCTGCCAACATGACTGAACTCACTCACTCAGGAAATGACAACCCAACAGCAGCCAAGGGCATTAAAATATAGGAGCTGTCTGTAGCAAACTGTAAAATTTATGGGACAAACAGCAAACCAGCTTGGCTGTTCCACTATTTCTTTGATACCAAGTTTTAGACAATTGAATTTATGGTAGAAATATGAGATCTACGGGAGGAAAAAAGGGTTCCAGCCTCCTGTGTCTTTTTTAGCTATACTGTAAATCACAGCTTACTAGTCTTGTATTAAAAGAAGTATCTTTAAAAGACTGAGGACATCAGGTAAGGTCAGAAGAATATAAGGGGAAAAAATGCTTTTATCTATTCTCACTCTTGATACATGGGAAATTTTTACATCCAGACATGGATCACACGTTGAACAGTCTCTGCTCGTGACAAACAAGCACAACTGAGTATCGTGAAGTAATAGATTTTTATTTCTTGCCATGTTCTAAAGGCATTTAACCCTGTTTTACAAGAAGGTTTCTAGAAGAATCTGTAAACTTGATGTGATGATGATCCTATTTCTGGGATCTTCTTTTGAAAGAAGTTACTGCATTTCCAAACTAAACAAACCTCAAGAGAAGAGTCACTCCTCAAGTTCCACACATTTTTTCCCCAAATTATTCCCACAGTTGTGCAGAAACAGGCAGGAGCCAAAATCATGCTTACCTCACTTTCTCTGGAATAAGTGAGTGTGTCCCTGAAGGCAGCTCCTCCTCAGGAATAACACATTCACTTTCCTCAACTCCCTCAAGACCTTTCCAGGGGCTGAAGTGCTTAAGTGTCTCTGGTCTAAGCTTATTTCCCCTAATCCTGTTGACCAGGATACCTTGTGGGTAATTCTCCTCTTGCTGGGGACAACAACCTGTGCACTTCAGGGCACTTCACTGCTCCCACTCCTCCAGATGACCCAAATCTCCAGGCTCTTCTGACAAGGCACTCATGGAAAAGTCACTTTGTTCCTGTTTCCCACACAGGAAAATCAACTTCTGACTTCGCCTGATTTGTTACTTTCCACGTATTATAAAATTTCACAATTCAGCTGTGTCCAAAGGATTTATCATTTATGTCAAAGGAACAGCTCAGGGTTTGCTTTTCTCTAACATGAGCCATATTCCTGTGTAAGAGGAGAGTTTTGCATGTCCAGTCAGTTGTGTCCAACAGCTTTGCACCAAATTTTTAAACTGTAGGAAGCCTTACAGAACTTCCATGTGCTACCTGCAAATGGAGATATACTCAGGATCCCAGTGGACTAATTCTTATTTAAAGAGTAAGTATTATTAGCTCACTGCTCAGAAAAAAAGTGACAGAAAAATTCAAAGGCCGAGGAAGAACTCAAATTCACTCATTTCACTGCAACAACTCCAGTGTCCTTTCCACAGCTCAAGCTGTTTATCCAATCAAACCCAGTTACTGAAACCAAGCTATCATTAACACCCTCACATTTATTTGTAGCCTGGTGCTTGAGAGCTGAATGCAACCCATCCAATACATTCCTCTGTTAAATATTATTCCTCTCTGGAATTCCTTTGCTGGTAACAGCAATGAAGCAATGCTTACTAAAAAATTATTTCGTTTTCTTACACCGTTCCTATTAAAAAAAAAAAAAAAAAAAAAGGATGTAGTCTTCCACCCTCTCTCTGTCCTGTGCATAATCAGTACAGATTAAAAGAAAAAAACCCACATTTGAAATCACAGCTATGATTAAGTCAAATATTTAGAATTTCTATCCCTTGCTAGTCAAACTTTGCTTGCCACAAGGTATTTTTAGCAGACATTACTACCACCAAAGCCTAACACAATCCCACCAAGCCACTGTGGATGCAAAGTCTGGTAACACAGAGGGTTTAAAGCTAAATTGTTCATATTTTACTCAAGCACAGTAATTTTCTAAGGAGGTTTAGCAAATCCCTTTTCTCCCATGAACAGACTGTCTGACATTTGTTCCCTCAACCTCTTTCCTGCCAATACCCATCACTCCAACACGGATGAAAAGCAAAACATTTGCAAAAACAGAGCCCAAACTGTAACAAGGAGCTCAGAGTGTGGCCAGCAGACAGTCCCAGAGCAGGTCATCTGATTAAATGAAGCTGTGCTAATCTAGCAGATACCACAAATCCTATTAGCAACATGCACAGCAGCTTGGACATTTTCACAATGACAAAGGAATTATCCACAACTCACTGTTAGTTACAGTGAGCTGACGTCACACTGGCTTTGAAAAGCTGAGGGTTCTTTTTGTTTTCGGGAGCAGAGATTGATTTCTTGTTTCGCTTTTATTCAGTGGGAAATACAGTGAGAGCAGAATTGCTTGTGGAAGAAATTTGAGGTGTTCTCTCTCTCATTTACATAAACTAAAATAGAAGAAAAAAATTTCAGTGTCCCCTTGGATCCAGAGGGAGATATGGGAGAGAAATAAAGCCTGCTGCCTGCTTTTTGAAAAACAGGTAAATATCCAGTAATTAAAAGTATCAGGTTTAACTCAGCAAATACTTGGCCAATTAGCACTGTTCCTCACAGCCATTCAAGTTGAAGTCTGGAAGGTAATGAAGATTTCACTGCTCCAAGAACAACAGTAAAGATTACAATTACACAGAATATAAACTCTGAAATTTTTAGGTTCTGTTTAAATAATACTGACACGTTGAAAAGAACATTCTGACAAGAGGCACTTTGCTCAAAAGGAATTTGGCCTTCTTTTGTCAAACATGGTAGCGAAGTAATTTTTCATTCATGAGAGAATGACTGTTCTCATCATTTTATTTATTACAGTTCCCTGCCCCACTGAGATGAAACAGTTTCATCTGTGGTCTCCCTCTGCTTTACCAGTTCCCTCTCTGACAGAAGGCAGGCACTAACATCTATTATTTAGCAGGTTTCCTGGCCATTTTAAAATCCTTCCTGTTGACTCAAGAATACACGTTAAAGCAGAAAACAGGTACTTTATGCTTGCACAGATTAACAGCCAAAAGTCTGAATTAACCACTTTTTAAAAATAGGATGTTTCTCAAGGACTAGAAAAAAAATCTTTTTTCTCTACTTACATTTTCTCTCACTACAGTAGAAAGCCAACTTCTGCTGTCAAACATGTAAATTCTGAAAAAAAAAGACACCAAAACCACAATTAATATAATTATCAAGAAAGAGCATCAATTTCTCAACAAATCTAACAGAAATTAAACTCCTATCAAAGTGCAGGCTATTTCTGTTGGCTAACTTGAGCAGCTGGCCTGCCTTCCTGAAGGAAATGGGCACAGTTTTAGTAACAGTAACACAACCGAAGGACGGGCTCGTGGCAAGAAGCTCATTTTGACCTTCTTTTCCCAAAAAACTCTTGCAATCCTGAGATCAATTCTCCTGCCCCAGTGACAGAGAAGTCCATGCTATTAGAGAATTTAGGATTAGAACAAAATATAGTCTCACTCACACAAGCTTCACTGTACTACAAAGTGCTCCCCCCCCCAAAAAAAAATCAGCGTTTTCAACACACTGGAACTATTTCTGCTCAATCCTGTTCCTGAGCTACATTTGCCTTCTAAGCACAGTTAAATATCTATTTTATCAGAAGAAGTTACATAAACCTCCTACTAACGAGCTCAAGTGAGAGCACACCGCTCTTCTAGAAGAGTTACAACTTTAAATCACTGAAGATATTAGAAAGTACAAAAAGAATTGACACATTCAGTAACTCACACACTCACAGTCTGGACTGTACCGGTTTAACCAAACTGCCTTTGCAGCAAGGGGGAAAATGTACGAAATTTTGGAACAGTTTTTTCCCCTGGCAGCACAAAGCATTATTTTAGTTCACCCCAAGATGTGAAATGCTGGCAACCCCTTCTACATCCCAAACACCTGGATCTGGCTCTGCCACACACCAAGACAAGGGCTGGGGGTGATGCCAGGGGACCCCTGAGTGTTCAGAGCTGCTGCATCAGGACAGGGGGAGACTATTCTGAGCACAAAGCAAGAAGGTACAGAAGTAAAATGACCTTAAATCAGAAAGCCAGCCTAGAACTCCACACACTTTCAACTGAAATCTCACATAAAATGCATGCTTCTGACTTTACAGTTCACTACTAGCTGGAGAATTTACAAACCACTTCAGTGTCTGGTATGGAGGTTAAGCTACTTAGGATATGGATCATCCTCACCCAAGCTCATTTATAGATAAACATTTTAATACTGTGATTATGAAACCATCACAGTGTAAGCAGTTTTGTTTGTTACTGCCAGAACAACACACTTTGGACATAAAACAGTAACTCACACTTAAGAGGCCGAACTCCACCCCCCAGACACAAAAACATGACACGACCACTTGAAGTTCTGAAAATACAGCAACTTCAGTCAACTTTCAGAAGTCTTGACAGGAAAAAAAATTTGCCCCCACTACAGAGGTAATGAAATCTAATGCAATTCTGAAAGAATTACCTGAAATGTAAACAAGTAAATTTATGCTGGCACACTAACAGCACACAGAATACACAATAGCAAAGGCCAAAACACACACCATTATTGTCCTGTGCTGCACCCTCATTAATGCAGGAGAGGTGTTGCAGATTTCATATGCCTTCTGCAAAAAAGAAAAACAAAAACAAAACAAAAAAAAGCCACTTTAACCAGCCTGCAAGAAGAGGAAGGAAGCATAACAGCAAACTTTTCCACAAAAGTTGAGTTTATTTTTCCAAGGGTTAAGTTTCCACTTGAGGATGCTGAAAGCACCCTGCGATGCTCGCAGAACGCAGTCCTGGCAACCGAGATATTTTCAATTCTACCTTAAAGATGGAGCTCATTTAAGGACAAAAGTAGAAAAGCTACTCATGAAAAAAAAAGATCTGCATTGCCACAAGCTTCCATTTTTAGATAAAATGTAGCCTGGTAAAAGCAACATGAAAATTAGAGGCCAGTTCATTCCGTGCACCGCAGCACTGGCTCAGCAAAGAATTCCTGTAAGGAGCTCCACACGCTGGCCTGACAGCCCTGCTGAGCCCAGAGCTGCAGCTCCTTGACACCAAAAACTGGGGTTTCAAAAACAGCAGAGAACAAAAAGTTCCACAGAACACTCAGAGCATGGTTCAAGTGGTTAAACCATCACACCAAAGCATCTGGAGGTGAGCCAGCTCCATGCAGGGTTGGTGTCCCCAGTGTCCCCACATGCCCACAGCCTCCTGCTCTGAGTGAAGAACCAGCACGGCCATTTGGACTAAAAAAAAGTAACTCCAGAAGTCAAAAGCTTTGTCATTTCTGGGCAGAGCTCCCTACACTGCTGCCTGCCCAATATCCTTTTTTCTTTACAGATACTGAAGCAGTTACTCTGAAATGACAATTCAGCCTAAAAATTTATCTCAACTCCAACATATTCCAGGGACAAGTCTCCACATGAAGAAGGTTTCTGCAGAAGACACCACAATGTTTTTCATGAGGCTGGGGAAAACAGGGAAGGAAGAAAAAGGACTTGGAAGAGTATTGAAAGCATTTTGAATTATTTTACTGTAGGAAATCTGAACAACCCTCCAAAATGAAGCAATTTCTTAAGAAGGTTAAACACACTCACTGTACCCTCTCCAAAGCCATTAACCACATAAACACGTTTTTCTCTTGACCTATGGATTCAATGAGAGACCTAAAACCCAAATATTCAGGATGTTAATTCCAACCTTCTCAAGACTGCTTTGCACACACACTGACGAGATGCCAAGGCTAATATTTGAATTGCTGCAAAGGCATTCTAGTCCTTAAAACACACCAGCAATTCATGCACAGCCTGATGTAGGGCCAGGCATCAGACAGGACACAGGATCTGGCTCAAAGCCTGGGATGAGGTGTGCCCAGGCTTCCCAGCAGCTGTCCCTGCTGTAAGAACACGGAGAAGCTGAGAGATGTATTCAGTGGAATGCAATCAATGTGTGCAGTCTTCTGTACACACAGGTATTTTAGTGGCTTTATCAGCAGTTTAACACGGATCTCAACCAACACCAGTAAAAACTGGTTTTCATGACCATTACACCACTTGAATCTTAAAAATGTCTTGCATGACACATCCTCCTGCAAGAATGGCATATAGGGTTGTTTTATTCAAGACACTCAAAAATAACTACAACAGAGGGGAAAAAAACCCCAAACCATCCAAAAACCTACTAGCAAAGCTCACTACCGCTATCAAGATAAACCAGCAATTCCAAGTGAAGTTACTCTGCTGCTCTGCACCCCTGAGCCAGCAGGGATGGCTAGATGGAGGCAGGCAATTCCTAATTTAGCCTGCAGATGCTCCTGTTCAGGTACCCAACATCATCATCCCTGTAATACAACAAGGCAGAGATAATGTCTGTGGAACCAGCAACTGCAAGTTAGTTTATTAAAATCATTTCTTTTAGTCTACATAGCTGATTACAATCACAGAACAGTAGCTGGATGCCCAAGAGATTACAGCATCTTGCCACACCACTGCCAGCATCATGAAATTCCAATGTGCCACCAGGCAACAGTAATTATAAGTCTCAAACTTGAAGTTTCAAGATTATTCTGTATACAAAAGACTCCCAAACAAACGCTACCCTCAGTTTAATGACTTGGCCCTAACAATCAACATTAAGAGCTCTAGCAGACAGCTGGAAGCTCAAAAGGTGTTTTGGGATCTGCATGTGCCCCTTCAAGAGTTAATTCCAGCTCAGACTTCCCCTGGGGAGTGCAGAGCTCTAGTCCAGAAAGCCAAGTCTTTGCTGTCACCTCCTCCAAGGGCAGCTTTGAAGTCCAACCCAGAGAAGTATAAAATAATAATTACAAATTCATAAATCTAAATACGCTGGAGTGAATGGATACAACTCCTCCTTTATTTGAAGCCTCCTTTCTGGGAACCATCTGCTACGCCTGTAATTTCCAAGCACACAAACTCTGAAAAGCAAGCAGTACCTTCCTAACAGGTTTGCCAAAGAGCTCACTCTGGTAGGGACAACAAGAGATTGTACAACTCCTTCGAAAACTTCCTGAAAGCACTTGTGTCGTGCAAGGCCAGCACAGCTGAATGTTTCTGTGGGAGGTATTGGCTGCTTCTCGTGCTGAAGAATTGCCAAGTTCCCAGCTGAAGCAGTCGCTGTGCTCAGTAGACATTTTTCCATATATTAGTGGGAAGTACACACAAAACAAGCAGCAGGTCGATCAGTGCTAATGCTCATCTTGCAGCAGCCACATTGGCTGGCTACAGAGCTCACCAATTTCCATTTTCAATAGAGTGTGAGAGTAAATGATAATTACACAAGCTAAAAATAGCTGCAACTTAACAACCTGATTTCACCAATGCTTCACTATTACCTAAAGCTCAATATGGAATGACAGGTCCCATTTCTAGGGTAACTCCTGTTGAGTTTTAGAGCTTTTGTGTGCTTTGTTTCAAGCAGAAGAACTCTAGAAATGCTTTCCTCCTGAAGAAACTTGGGCACTTTATCTACTCTGCTCGATGGATCTATGAGACCACATTAGGAATAAAAGAAACTCTCCTTGCTGTAGAGAACACAGGAAAATTGTTGGCTAAAGAATAAAGGTCAGTTCTAGGGTCCTTACAAAGTTCTGGCCACATTCCTTCATCCTGTAACCTCATTCACACAAAACTGCACAAACAGCAGGAAAAACCAGGCACAACGGACCCACATGGAACAGCCCCTGATCAGCCAACAGGGCCTTCCACCCAACTGCCTTCAGCGAGGCAGAGGCAACTCACCAGTGCCTCACTGCTTCAATCTGGCATTTCAGAATCCAAACCCCCACAAAAATAACAAAAAACCCCAGACCAAATCCATCCACCATATATAGATGCTACTATTCAGAAAAAAATGCTTTTATTTCAGAAAATTCAGGGAAGAAACAAAATATTGACAACTCTGGAAACCTTGAAAGACCTTGCAAAACCCAAATTCAGCAAGGCGCTTTCACATTCAAAGTCCCAAATTGGAACTTGTGTCTCAGAGGAACAGTGCATTTTTGTCTCCTCCAAAACTGCTACAGAATATGAATAATTCACCATAAAAGTTAAACTTCAATGTTCAAATTCCTCAATATGCCAGAGGTTGTTACCACACAGCAACACAACGCAACACCTACTGAAAGTCACCAAAATGCTCATCATGCATAACCCATCAGCTCCTGCTTGCGTGCCTAGATTTTGCAAGGAGTCATCCCTCCCTCTGTTTAACAAGTCCATGAAAATAAACCTTTTGGATAGTTTACCACTTTCTCAAAATAGCAGCCTAACAAGCAGACAACAATGCTCAGATCATGGCAGGACACATGACTGCAATAAACAGCTCTGATGTGAAGTGGTCTGTGTCTCCTTCTACCACCAGCGCTGCACAAACTCCAGCTGCCTCCATGGAAGACAGAATCCCACGTTGTCAAAACACTCACATTTCCTGATGTTAATCCCATGACCTACATTTAAAAAAAGAATCATACTGATGTAATATTTAAGTATAAAAAATCTCGACTGTAACAGGTCACTTCATTAATCCTTTCTAAATGCATCTGGAAGCCATGTGCATTATTTTAAAAAAATCATCTTAATATTCTAAGTATAGCAGAGAATTTCTGTAAAAGAATAAAATAATTGATATTACAAGTTTAGCAGATGCCTAAAGCCAAATGCTTAAAATAACACTTTAGAAAGAAGGGTCTTAAAGAGATCTTTGAAGTAGTTCACAAATATTAATAACTCTTGGTACTTTAGATTTCCTAACTACATCTCTTATTTTCTGTCTTCCTCTCAGAGAAATTCCCAGTTAAGAGCATTTTTACTCTTCCTGATAAGAACCAGGCATGGAAAGTTAACTTATTTTAAGAACAAAAATTACTGGTATTTCATGTAAGTGTTCAACAAGCTTGTATTTATCACAATAAGCCAATATTCTAGGTTTTATTCAAACTTCTCTCTATACAGTTGGTCCTTCTGAAGAGCAACACATTCATAGATAACCTCAGCAATTTTATCCAACTAGTCAGTGATGGTTTTGGCTGTCTTCTTTCCTGATCTTACCATTTAAAAAGAATGTAAAAACACCCTGAAACAACCCGAGTAAGTAATAAAAACGTAGAAATTTATGCACAAGCAGATTCTATCTACATTTATCAAATAAATCACTGAAAATTGTCACTTTCTGAAGTATCCCCTTATCCAAACCCAAGCAATTCTGCTGTCACATAGCACCAGACATCTCCCTTCAGACTGACAAACAAAACACAGGCAGCACTGAAGGCGAATGTATTACTATTAATTAACCAACAGAGAAATGACTAAGCATTTGTTACTAGATGCTTCTATCTGCAGAGCCTTACAATAAAACAGTTATTTCTTACTTCACCTGTCATTTTTCATTGCTTCCTTCAACCCTTTTATCATGAACCTCCAGTTTTTACTGGTATTTTCTGTGTTTACCTAAGCAGGGCAGAGCACCACAGGAATATTGCAGCCTTGCTTTAATAATTAATAATTGAAGTAAGACTGCGATATTCCTGTGATGTTACCAAGTAATGCCACGCTATCAGGATATAATCTTTGGAGAAAATGTGTGATCTCTCATGTCTATCAGCTGAATCTATAGATTTGGGGCAGCTCACAATCCAAACCAGACAGAGAACATTTTCTCCTGGAGGCCAGAAATGGAAGCACACAGCTGGAGGAGCAATTCAGTGTCCCAGTGTGATAAATCAGTGACAGAATCATTACATAGCAAGTGAAAACACTTTAAACACCTAAACACATTTACTTGGTTCTTTTTAATAGAAGTCAACATTAAAGCCATGTTTATTCAGGTATCAAAACAAGTTTTTAATCCACAATTTAAGAACATGCTTATAGTAAATTGCAATCCTATTAAGAAACTTAATTCTTGACAATTCCCATTAAGTTTCCAAATATTGTCTTTTACAAGACACTTCTGGGTAAGCCAATTTTCAAGTAGCCTTCAGTTCATTTTCTGTGATTTAGAAATGCTCAGAAGTCCATAAAAAGATTGATGGATTTCTCTATCAGGATGATGTTCTGCTCAAGCTCTCCCCAAATATTTCCCAGCAGGTGCTGAGGAGAGCCCAGCTTGTGACTGGGTCACACTGCACTGAATTCCCGGGCAAATAAATGAATGGGGAGATGCAAAACCTGGCAGAGGCACCTCTTGTTACCAAAATCCTGAAGATTACAATGAAATCCATCAGGTGGATCAGCTGTCCTGTGAGGGATTAAACTGTAAGAGAACAAGGGGGTTCCAAAAGCTTGGATGGGATTTCTCTCAGCTCTGCTTGCCAACACATCTGGCTTGGAATGATCTTCACCTTGTTAAAAATCATGTGCTGGTTCAGCTATCACCATCACAGTGACATCAGCAGGTACATTAAGATCTTCACTACAATATTTATTACATTAGGGGAGGAAATGGGTTATGTGATCACTTATTTACAGCACAAAAAAACCCAGAAACAAGAATAGCAGAATAGAAATGAAAAATACTAATAAAAAAATAAATCAGTAAGACTCTATGCCTGCATAAGCACAGAAAACTCTCATTATTGTATTCTGTATTTCTATAAATTTTAGCTCCATTATTTTATCAACAGGAGCTGAATCATCCATTTCATTCTACATATGCCAGCTAATAAAGAGTCAACTGAGTCAAAGGAGAATCAGCTGCTTCCTGTCTACACCCTTTTAAAAAACACAACCAACTTCCAGAAAGCTACACTTAGCAACCCTACTTTTTACATCCTTAAAAGTAAAACCATTAAAAACCAAGGCTGAGCAGCCAATCAAATTGGGATATCTCTACTCTTGATCTAAGGGAGACATTTACAGATCTAAAGTGATGTTTTATGGACAACTTTGCTGCAAAGCAATGCTTTTCTGAAAAGCTTTTCCCTTATCTGAGCAGGCAGGCACAGGCTGAGAACCTCACATGCTGCCATGTCTCACTGCACCAAGGCCCTCAGAGCACTAATGAGAAACACTAATGAGAAACACATTGTGTTTCCAGGAGCAGCAAGATAGTCCACATTCGATCAAATCTCAATTGTGCTTCCCCACACGGATCAAGAGTTCCACCCAAAATGCCTTTCGCTGTCAGGATCAAATCCTGAGAGAGCACTTCAGAAACCAAGGGTTCTTCTTCCTGCTCTGCCTCAGAACGACTCACAGAAAGCAAGAAAGCTTCTAGTGTAATAAGCTTTTATAAAGTAAAAATAATAAGGAGAAAAATCCAACTGAAGCAACAAAAGTAACCCCATCTTCGAGGCAGGCTGGACTGAGTTGATAACTACCTTCTCACCACAGCTGCTGTCACATCTGCCCCAACAAAAATAGGGGAGTTAAGACATTGGAACAAACCATCTGCTCCTTTGTGCCTCTGCTACACAGACTGTACAAAGCCTCAGAGATCAGCTAAAAGCAAAATATTCATTCTTTACAACTGTGTAAAAGATCTTTATCCAAGCCCCAGCTAAAAAACAGAATACATTTAATTCACTGAAATAAGAATTTAGTGTTCAAACAGCACAGTGAATCTTCAGTGAGAGATTAACAGAGCACTGTTAGGATAAGTTTAGCTACACCATGAAAAACAGCTGCTTTCCAGCACCAGTCTGAAGATAAGAAGTATTTCAGTGGACCTTAAAAATCAACAAAATATATTATATGCATATAGCAGATAAAGGATACTCAGCAGAGATTAAATTATGGCATTTCTCTAATCTTTTCACCCAAAATAGACTGAGCAATACTTTGTTCTCTAGCCCCAAAATCAACATGCCCCATCTTTAATCAATGTGCAAGCAGCTCCATTAGCTTTGATAGCAATGATTTATGCCCTGAGTAGCTCATTGATTTCTCCCAATTGCTGTATTTTGATGTGTACCGTTTGTACAAAAGAAGGTACAGAAGAACAAGAAAAGCAAGGCTGGGCCTGAAAAGTGGAGTAACACAGGAGACCTTGAATGCATCAGACTGAGAAGTGGTGTTTGGGAACAGACAGGGCAGCAGTGCTCAGTGCTGATAGGAGAGCTCAGCCCAGGGCCAGTATCGCGGCAGAAAGCACAAAGGTACAGCAGGAAATACTCGCTTTCACCCTTGGACATTCCTCTTCCCAAAGGAGCTGCATTAACTCTCTGAAAACTTCTGGCATTAATCTTGAAGTATCAGTTGCATTCCTGGAGATGGTATCCATCTCGCTAGGTGATCAAAATACATTGGAAAACACAATAAATAGGGAAAAAATAATGTAACACCAGGGAATGACCTGAGAAAGACAAAACTGAAAACATCAGAAGACAAGCCCACCTATTATATGGAAAAAAATACTTGCAAAGTGGTGCCAAAGCAGCAGCCAGGAAGGCTGGTTGAGCCCTGGAGCTCCTGAGGTTGTGTCCTCATCCCGGAGCCTCATCACAGCCCCTCTGGATGAGCACCAGCACTGGGGGCTGGTCTGGAGCTGCTGAGGGCTCCCACCACCCTCAACTGCTTCCCAGACCTTCCAGCCCCAGGGGCAAATTCTGCACAGGCTCCCCCACCCTACACCAGCCATGAGTCTCTCAGTAGGAAAAACCACAGCACTTCCTGAAATGCTGAACTTCAGTACTTCCTGAAAGGCTGAAACTTCATCTACTGTCCATGGTCAGAAGAAGAATGGAAGAATTTAAGTAAAATTTAACCAATTTGACCTCACTGTCCAGAGTGTCCATGATATTTGAGTTTCCACACACAGAAACCCCACTTCCCCAGCACCACAGGCACCCATTGAAGACCCCACCACTTAGTCAAGATTTAAATTTGTTGAATGGTTCCTGCTCAGTCTTATTTTCTGTGAGTCCTACACAGTGCTTTCAGCAGGGAACTTGCACAGTGAGTTTTCAGGCGCTGGCCAGATAATATCTGACAGCTGCAGTGAAATGCAGGACTCGGTAACCTGCAGCACAATTAAACTGCCACGAGCATCAAGCAGCCCGTTCCTGATCTTTGTACAGACACCACCTTTGTTACACAGACAGCAGCCTATCTTCAGAGTTCTGCCACTTCACAGAGAACGTGCAACAGGAATATCAAACATATGTTCCAACAAAGACAGCTCCTTAATTAGTACAGTATCAGCGTATTTCCAGCATCAAAGGTTTCAGCAGACTATCACACCTACTTTGTTTTTCTAGACAAACAGAGAAAATTACCACACCAACATCCCAACGCTTTTGTTAGGCTATCTGAAAAACAACAAAAACCCCCAGAGTTTTGGGAACCAAAATGATAAAATGCAAGAGGGCCATGAACAGATTTCTTCTCAGCATCCTGAGGCAGGCGTAGGCCTGCTCTGTTTAGCTCTGTTATGTCATTTACTGGAAACAAAATGTAGTAAGTTTTGTATTTTGCAGTTATAACTCGTGGTATTTTAAATAATGAAACCTAAGTTTACATTTTTATTTTCAGATTCAATCATTGTTACATTCAACACATACCTTGAACCACTTGGTGTTACCCAAGATGTGTCAGCTCAAATATTATTTAAATAAAGTTAAACACGACAGAAATTCACACATATGACTAAACCAGACTCTCTCTACTGGGTTTCACCACGATGATCTTACTAGAAAATACCAGTATTGCACACATACCAAACTAAGAAGTAAGTTCAGGGACTTCTGATCAGTGCTGTTGACAGAGTGAACATTTCTGCTTGGCCTCACAAATTTCACTGCTGATGATAACCAAGCATTGACTTGTAAGAACTCTGCACCAACAAAAATGGCACATTTATACCATCTTCTGTATGGTCTTAACTTTGGAGCTTTGACCCACCTCCTATCCCTCATTTGTTTCGGTACATCCCTCAAATACCTACAAAACTCCAAAGAGTTGGACTGAATACAAAGTGTTTTGTGTGATTTAAGAGATACAATTTCTCCAATTCCAGAAGAAAGCCACGTTTCCCACAGATTACAGAAGGGCAGCAACACCCCGAGCTTGCAAGGCACATCTGGACAGGCCATGTGATCTCCAACAACATCTGTAAGCTCCACATCCTGCCCTGTCACCCTCAGGAAAAGAAATCTGGGGAAAATATCCCATGTTAGCACAGATGTGCCAGTGAGAAAGTCCTTACAGTAAGGAACACGCCATTAATACTGGGTATTTCTGTTTCCATGGAAGTTAAACTCCAATTTTGAGGCGCACAATTAAAAATTCTTCTGTCAGATCAGTGCTGGAAATTTCAACGTTTCACAAAAATAAATCTAAACCCACTCAGCTTGTCAAATAACTTCATGGTTTTGCAAGTAATTTTAGATAACCTCTATTTATTGACAGATTTTAGTAAATCCTGAAATGGCAGGATAAACACAAAGCACGTGTGCCTGAGAAGACTTTTAAGATGGTTCCCTACATCTAACCCAAGCTAGGCAAAAAAGCCAGAAATGCAGCAAGAAAATCGAGATGCACAGAACAGCTCACCTGTAACAGCTAAACAGAAACTCCTTCTTTAAGAAAGAAAATAACTGGCATCAGCTGCTGTAATTAAGGTTACTGTAACAGAAGACAAGGCATCCCCTTCCTGTCAGTGAAGGCCAACACCCACAGCTGTCTCAAAGTCATACAGAAAGCCTTGAAATTTCTTATTTATCCTCTCATCCCCACCACAGTTTGATTTTGTAATGAGGATGAGCCAAATCAACACTGATATCTAAGCTGATAAAATATTCCTGAAACCTACTTTGATACACAGCATGCAGGAGTTCAGATGGAGTCGGATGGAGCTCTGAGTTTTCAGAGAGAAGTATTTTGGTTTTACTTTTTTTTTTCCCTTTGCTGAGGGAAAAAAAGAACAAGCTTAAAATAGTGACAAAAATCTATACATAGCTTTGAATATAGGACCACGTTACATAAAGCTACAAAAAATTATCTAATCTATCTAATTACAGATAATTAATATTTTCTTTTTTTGGGGAGTGCTGGCAGGCATTACTGCAGTTTTCGAGAAGACATCAAAAATATTCTCATCTGAAAAAAACATGATAAACATAACTGGCATGAAATTGTAGGCAAACCTTCTTCAGATCAAGGTAGAAACACACAGAAAAAAAATATTTAACTATCCACAATTCAATTAATCCTTATATCATCTAGGATGCATTTGTCTTCTAAACAGAGAAACTTCAGAAACTGCAGTGATCTGACAAGCTGATATTCTACCTCCTCAAATTAATATACTTATTTTTAATGAAGCAGTTTCAGGCAAACTACTTACAGAAATGAATTACATTTCACATTAAAATGGCAACTAGATTTTTAATCAGTCTCTTTCCCTTCACTGTATTATCTACTCCTAATTTTTCCCTCATCAAGTCCTAAATACAATCTATGAAAATAACTCTGAGATTTAGACTATCTCTACCACCTTCAATTACAGAACTACCTCAGAGCTCGTCTCCTTTAAGCTTCCTCAGATCACCTTCCTCAGGTCTTCAGCCTCATTTTCACTTATCCATTATTAGGATTCCAAAATAGACACAGCACAGGAAGATCAAATTTTAACCCTTCAGTCCCACCAAATGCAGAAATAACTCTAGGTCTTCCCTTCATGACAAAAATACCTTATTTTCAACAATTTTTAATCACCATGGAGTATCTGACAGAGAGAACACATTCATTAATCCATAGCCAGGTCTCCAAAACGTCTGCAACACCTTCTAAAGTACTCCAATTTTAAACCTGCTGGAGTTATTTTATTGGATTTTAACAAGACTTAAGTCGAGCAGTATCTCAACATTTGCTTTTTAACTGCTTTCTCAAGCCCTTATTCCTGTCCTGTCACACTCCCCTCCACCCCCAAACATCAATAACCAGCTCAATGTGTAACATCTGGACGTATCCTTATTTTCTGCCACTTCAGGCCAGTGCTGAAAATCCTGGAGAGAATTTAGAAGTCATTATTTCCAAGGCTCCTTACAAATTACACTTCCCTAATGTCCCCAAAAAAAGTGTATTTTTTTTGGCTAACACAAAAAAATTCCCATGTAGGCATCTAATTGCAGCACCCCCACTAAAACTGAGCGTAAGATATACATAGCAAGCGACACCACATCTTGGCTGCTTCCAGATGGCACCAGGAATATTGTCATTACTCCCTAGCTGGGTTCAAGACAGAAAATTCCTGCATTTCTAAGAATATCCTGGGCAAGGCAAACATCACCCCCTGTAACCAGTACACTCAAACCCTCCAGACAGGCAGAAATGTTCCATTAGATTTGAAGAGACTAGCAAATCATAACATATTCTATACAACTCTAATAAATGCAGTGGACAAGTATTAATACATTCATACATTAATTCATTTGTATTTAGTACAAATGAATACTCTTTACAAGATATTCATTGCAAAGAACTCATTTTAGAAGGTCAGCTTTTAAAAAAGAGGCCAAGAAGATCTGATTTTTATGTTCATAAAATTATTTTTAAGTGTGTATTTCTACTTCAAGGCCAACCACCTCCTTTCACTCTACTCAGAAATTCTCTTCTACTTCAATAAAAATGCAATATTCTGCCTCAAAACCTATCTTGGAGTATCCATATTCTTGTACTAGGAAGCCTTCCACAGTAATTTACGTTGATTATTTTGGCTTCTAAAGTAAAGGTACTGCTCATAGCCAGTTCAAAGCTTTTAAAAACCTCTTAATGTTCTGCTCAACTACCAGTTGGCTCAACTATCTATGGATTCTGCATATATTTCTGTTTGGTGAAAAACAAATCCACACTCACAAAATCCCCAGCACACTGGACACCCTGTGAAGAAATAATAAATTGAGACACTATGTTAAATAGAAACATAGGGGCTTGGGGGTATTTTTGTTTTTTATCATGACCTTGGCTAATACTAGTTCCAACTTTATCAGTGGGGAGAAAAAAAACATTTTGAATGGAGTATGTATTCTTTTCATTTGCAGTCTGCACTTGAAGCAACCAAGAGACTCCCTTCAAAAAATGTCCACTTTATCTTCAGTCACATGCTAAAGAAACATTTCATTAATGCAAGCAAGCTGCTTTCAAGGTTATATTTTTTTGCCACATAACCAGCAAAATCCTGTAGAAAAAAAAAAAAAAAAAAAGCCCCATCTAAAATTCTGGCATGACCACAGGCATTAGAGACTCCAAGGACAACTCACCTAAGTGTAATTCAACCACTGGAATGCCCAATTTCCCATTTCAACTTGCTGGTAACAAAGCAGCGCTAAATGCAATTCCTGAGACAATACGGTGTGCCATATGGCTAAAACTGGATATTAAAATTGAGAATATCAATTACCAATCCACTAATGCTGAGAGCCAAAATCCATGGACAGTAAGAATTTAATCCAATTCAGTGCCTAGAACATGAGCTGAGCCTGGCGTAGAGGAGACAAATCTACCGCTGGTTTCACAGAGCGCAAACAACTCCAATTTTTTATTGCAGTAACTACAAAACCAGCTGAACCCAACACTTGCTTAACATCCCCAACCACAGCTCCAGGCCTGGTAGGAATCTACAAAAACAACAAAAGTTTCAGATGAATTGGCATCTGGTTTCACAGGGATTGAGAAATCATAACTAAGTTACTATTTAAGAAGAAGCAGTTTAGTTGTTTTCCACATGACCAAATCGAAGCCTTCAAAGCACCAGGAAGTTACACAGTGCAGCCAACATCTTGCTTCATTTCAGGAAAAGGCATCCTACAAACACAATATATATTTCTACTATCATTAAAGGACCTTGAAATTGCATTAGTTGAAAGGTTTTCTTATTCTAAGTAAACTAGTTTAATGGTTCAAGTTTTAAAATTTTTAATAGCTGTGGAGTGTTTCTTCTGGGATGATATTAATAAAGCTACACAAAATCCTATCCACTCCCTCATTACACAGAACTTCATTGATTACTTACACAAGAATTCTCATTAAGTCCAAATACAGCAGCTCCACATTTCCATGAGGCATGGAGGTGATTTTAAAAACTGTTCTGCTAAGAATTCCTGTGGAATTTTAATTTACCATGTTGTCAAAAATTTCATGCTAGGATGCCTGCTACGTACTGACTTAGCAGCTGCAAGGACTCAACAAGGATAAATGTAATTTATCTTACCCAAAACAGAATCCCACTTCACTCTGCTCCTTTCTGATCCTGTGCTAAAAGGCCAAGGTAGTAGTAACAAAAAAATTGCACAAGTAATTTCAGGTTTAACAGGACATTAACATCAAATGGAACTAACAGTTTATTGGACGGTATTCTTAATTTTTAAAAAAATGTTCTTGAAACACCAGAGAAGTAAAATGCACTCAGCTAATTTCAGCTTTTTTTTTTTTTAATTAAAAAAAATATCAGCACCACAAGCCTCAACTGAAAATCAGCTCTGCTGCTTCCCAGCTTCCTTCTGCATGAGCTACAGCTGGGTTACTACAATAAACTAACAAACAACAGATTATACATTAAGTAATAGATAAACAGTACTAAAATGTTTGATATTATCAAAGGTTTGGAGGTCACTTGAATACAGGAGACATAACAAGCATTTCTTATTTTTCTTGCTGGGAAGTGTATTGTTTTAAGCCCGAGTCCAGTATATCAAATATTAACCAAGCTATTTTATTTAGGCTACCGAAGTTAAAGAGTTAGGCACTATAGTGAAGTATCACAGGAGTTACAAATCAAAAGTCCATTTTTCCTAAAAGATCCTAAAAAACACAGGTAGAAGGCTTTAGAAATTTGTAATGTCGTTTTGAAATGGACTACTCAGACACACAGCTGTTTTAACATCCCCCAGCCTTTCTTATTCTTGCCCATTAAACGAACAGTTATCTAGAGGATGGCAGTAATTCTGGGTCAGCAGCAGTCTTAAAAACTGAGTGTTCTGAAGCAGACAGGAGACTCTTTTGTGTCACAGAAAGACACCTGTCTGCACAGGCTCTGATCTGATGATTACCTGGCCAGCAGAGACCCACGGCCCAGCAGCCTTTGTATACTCTACGTTTAAAAACCGGTTTTTAGCAACAGGCTTAATAAAAGCCAGGGACATTTTGGTGGTGTTAAGCAGGCACTGCAAGGTAAAAACGAAAATTGTGTCACCCCTTTATTCAGTTAAGAGCCTATGTGAACATTTCAATAAAACTATTTACTCCTCCCACCTAGTTCCTATCTGGAGGAGCTCACAAAAATTAAGAAAAAAACCCCACAGATTTCTCACAGCAATCTTCCAAATGCTCCTCCTACCCCCACCCCAGAAGAGAAGAAAGCAAAGAGAACGAGAAAGTAAATCTAAAACACAATTACGAAATAAGATCTAGTTTGGCAAAGCTGGGGTGAGGAGGAGTTGAAAAATGAGAGCTGCCTTGCTGCAAACGCCATCTTGTTGCAGCTACTGGGCCCAGGCACAGAGAGATCCATTCATTCACAGCAAAAAGAAAATCAAACACACACCCTGGCTAATCTACAGCCACCAAAACAACTACACTATTATCACCCCCTCTCCTTCTCCTCTCCTCAAGCACACAAGGCAGAGAAATAAACTCCGATCCATCGCATTTAGGGACGGGTTTGGGTATTAACATATCATCTTCGTTTCCTCACACGTATTTCACATACACATCGACAGCATTTTGTCCTGATTCACATCCTCGTGTCCAGATCAGCTTAAAATATGGGATAAATCTCTCACGATTAGATGCAGATATCCTACAGCAGCAAAATGTTTAATTTTTCAGTCTTAAATCACCTCTCTAAGTTGAGCCAACTATTCTCAAAAGCTGTTTCAATAATCACTTAAGCCTTACATTTACAGTCCTTTCCTCCTATTTCCTCCTGTGGAGACAATACATAATAACGTGGCAGTCGGCACATCCTAGAAAGGATGCCTGGTTTAAAACGAGTCCCAGCCATGACTTTGTTACAGAATAATGAAATATCACGTTCGTTAAAATTTCAGTTCATCTTCAGGAATGATAAATCGACGTCTTACAACAGCCTCTACATCATTCTGATTTTCTTCTGGACATGATTTTTTTGTTAATAAAACGCCTCATCTCTTTCATATTTACATGCAAAGCTTTACACATCTTCATTCCCTACAAAGCTGTAGGATTAAAAATCCTACACGTTCAATATCCCTTGCACGGATAAAAAAAAAAAATAATGCTGAAATCCTTCCGATAAAAAGCTGGGAATTGAAGTAATATTTTAAACAACATTTCCAGGGAGAAAACTCCATCTTTCTATTGTAGCAAACACCCTCCATGATCTTCGTTATCGCTGCTACGGGCACACAAAAATATGCAGCACCGTAATACATGGGGGAACAAATATGCGGTTTGAATCCATCCTCGGTTCCGGTTCTAACGAGAACAAAACCTTCCCTACCCCTCCCTCGCCCAGCACACCCAGCATGAGCCCCATCTGCGAGCCCTCGGCTGGCTGGGGGTGCTGGAAGCAGCCTTACCCTGTTTGTCTCACCCCCGGCTCCTCTTAAATCAGTTTTCCACCATTACAGCAGCCACACCATTGCTTTTTTTTTTTTTTTTTTTTTCCCCTTGAATCTCTCTCCAAATATTCCTTCTGCCGGCTGGATCGCTCGGGGAACTCGCCTTTTGTGGCTTAAGACAAGACCCCAAAGCCGTCTAGCAGAGACCACTACAGCGTAATTATAATTAAAAATGGAACCCCGCAAGATCCGAGGTCTCCTCCCTTTTCGCCTGGAAGCCTTCGAGAGGGAATCAGTCCCACCCCCACCTTTTTCCCCTCCTCCTCCAGCTACAAACACACTTCTTTTTTAGGGGAAGCTGGAGCCCCGAGGAGGTGGGAAGCGCGGGGGAGGGGGGCTATTTCCAACCCCGCCATACCGAGGGTCGCCGAGAACGGGGGCGATGAGGAGGCGGCGGCCCGGGGGGCCCCCGGTGCGGCGGCGGAAGGGGAGGACAGGGGAGGAAAGGAGAGGGAAAGCAGAAGTGCGGCAGGAGGAGGAAATGCGGGGGAGGGGAAGGATCGGGGCTGAGGGGGAGCCGAGGGAAGATGGCCCCGGGGTGGGGCCGGCCGGGGCTCGGCGGGCGGGAAACGCGTTCTGAGGGACCCCGGGCCTCCCCGCACCCCTCACACGGTTACCTGCCCTCCCGGCCGCTGCTCATGAACCGGGCCGGTCCGTCCGCCGCCCGCGGTCCTGCCCGCGTCCCGCCGGCCTGGGGAGGGAAGGGGGGCGGAGGAGGAGGAGGAGGCGGCGGAGGAGGAGCGGGGGAGCCGCCCGCGCTGCGCCCGGCGGGTCCCGGGGAAGGCGGCAGAGCCGAGCGGGAAGGAGGGATCCGCGAGGGAGGGGGTGTCGCTGGGTCTCGACTCCTCCTCAGCCCGCTCAGCTCCCCGCAGCCATCGGGCAGCGGCAGCCTGGGCGCGGCGAACCTCCCTCCTTCACCTCCTCCCTCCGCCCCGCCCGTGCTGCCCGCCCGGGAAACCCCGGCTCGGCGCCCGCCCCGCCCCGGCCCGGCCCGCGCAGCCCCCGCCGCTCCCCTCCGACCCTCACCGGAGGCTCCGCCGCCCCGCCCTGGCCCCGCACAGCCCCGGCCGCCGCGAGCCTCACCGGAGGCTCCGCCGCCTCCACCGGGCACCCGCCCAGCGCGGCCGGGAGGGAGGGCGGGCGGTGCGCGCTCCCGGGAGCCTCGCGGTGCGCGCTCCCGCGCGGGCAACGCCCTTCGGCCCCTTACGCTGGCGGCGGCCGCGCGCTTCCCGCCTCCCGCCCGCGCTCCCGCGCGCTCCCTCCCCTCAGCGAACAAAGGGCGAGGGCGGGCGGCGCGCGGGGGGATCGCGGCCGCCCCGCCGGCCGAAAACAAGTCTGAAGGAGCCGGATGAGAACAAAAAGACACGAAACTGAACCCGCAGATGGTGTTTAAGCTCAGGGCTGGGAGAGGTACAGCCTCCAAACCACGTTAAACGGGAGCGCTCCGGGCTGTCGAGCGTGAAAGGGCGGGAGAGAGGCCACAGGCCTTAAAATGCTGCTCACAAGAGGCTGGCGAGCAATAAATACCTTCATATCGTCGTGTGAGGGGAGACTGTGGGAGCTGGGCCTGGTTAGTCTGGGAAGGGTAAGACTGAGTAGGGATCTCATTAATGAATAATACCTCCAAGGGGTGTCAGAGGATGGTGCCAGACTCCTCAGCGGTGCCCGGCGACAGGACGAGGAGCAATGACTGTAAACTAAACCACAAGTTCCGCCTCAACATGAGGAAGAGCTTCTTTCCATGAGGGTGGCAGGGAGCAGCTGCGCAGGGAGGGCGTGGAGTCTCCTTTTCTGGAGATATTCCAAACCCACCTCGACACTTTCCTGTTCCCTCTACTCCAGGTGACCCTGCCCTGGCAAGGGTGATCTCCATAGGGCCCTTCCAACCCCAACAAATCGGTGATCCTGTGATCTTTTCCTCACGAGCTTGACAAGTAGCAATTCTGTAGCTTAGAACTTCCTTTTTTTCCCCCAGCTTTGCTTATAAAGGTCCTCGGACAGCCAGTTTCCAGAGCATTCTTTTCATACGCTTCTCACAGCATCCATCACTGCTCTGGAAGGGTTTGCGTGACAGAGAAAGTAGAGAAAAAAATAATAAGGAAGTATAAAAATTGCAATTTCTATCTTGCAGACGGGACCTCACGTAAACCAGGCACGAGAGATGTTACCAAAATGGAATGGTTTCACACCAGAACTCATATACTGAAACCCTAATTAATATTGAAAAGTAAGTATAGATGCAGTATTGCATCACTTTTCCTCCTGTCACAGGTCTAAATCTGGGGGTTTTTCCCAGTATTTGTTTATGCCCTGTTAAAAGGTGAAATTACTTGGCAACCAAAATAGGTTTATACTAAAAAGTAAAACAACCCACAGCATTATAGCCAATCTTCAATTAAAACCTATCCAGCATGAATACACTGTAATAAAATAAACAAAACTCCCCACAAAAAACAACCAAAAGAAAGGTTAAAGAGGCCAATTTTTTTTTCTGCAAACTCTTCCCCCAGTAGATTCTCGCTTCCCTAGAATTTAAACTAGTGTTCCTTCTGTCATGCTTTCTGAAGGGAGGTGTGGTTACCTTTAATTAGTAAGAGAAAGAGCAGGTTTGCCAATTAAACTGTAGGAAGGTGGGTTGGCTATTATTCAGGTTGCCTGTTATGAAAAACTATTAGATCCTGGTGTGGTTAAGCCTTTGATTTATAATAATCAAATGTTTGTTTTTAAATAACTTTTATGATGCACTAAAGCTTTAATTCATCACCCTGAGATGTACAAATAACAAAATAAGAATTTTACTGAAATTAGAATAAATTATTCTTGAATTCCTGTCCCAAATTGCTAATGTTCTTTCCAGTAACCATGGGGAAATTCCTGTTCCACCCCTGAAGTGTGGACAGGAATTATCCTATTAAAATCTGAGGAACCACATTGTATGCAGATGGGGATGTCAATGTTCTTGAGGCTAGAGATTCATCCAGCATCCCCATCTGGAAAATGCTGATTAAATCTAAGTGCTTAAGAAACACCACAAGTTTATTGGATATTTGCAAAGTTGCCTACAGATTTCAAAAGCAGTTACACACAATATTTTAGTCATTAAATCTAGTGGAGATTCATAGTAGGCAAGTTGCATGATTTTTAAAAAAATATTAATTTTTCTAGTTAGAGATTGCTTTTAGGCTTAGCAGAGATTAAAATATCCTTTTGGGAATACATCATTTGTGTGGAAAAGAATGACCACTTATTACATTAGGCAAAGAAAGGATTAAAAGAAAAAGAAGAAAAAATCCTTGTTTTACAAAGGAAAATTTCTAAATCTTAGGAGATTTTGTGGAAAATTTTCAGCCAGCACTGGATCATGCAGAAAAAAATCTGTGTAATGAACAAAAATAACATTCTGAGATTGATAGCAAATAGTAAATCACATTTTGCTTCTTTGAGAAAATAGTTGCATTGAGATTTTGTTATTGGACTAGAACAATTGTAGTGTGAATTAATTACATCATAAATTACATAATTATAAATGTTATCATTATAAACTAATGCATGGTTTTTTCCCATTGCACATTCTTATCATACAGACACTGCTTTTCTTCCTTTGATATCTCTTACATTCTTTTACCAGCGGTGCAATTCTAAACTAAACATGGTTTGTTGGGCTTTTTTTAATGAAATACACATTCAGATCTTATCCCCTCCTAGGAATGTCCACTTTTTTTTTTCTTGCATTCTAATTTTTATGCATTCTCTGTTTCATGAGAGCTAAAGGGAATTTCTCTCCCCAGGTCTTGTGCTCTGCCACATCTTCAAACCCATGGAGTTTGGGTAAGGAAACTGGATCAGTCAGAAATGTTTATAGCACATTTACACACAGCCATTGCTTTCACCACACCTATTCTTTTGTAAAAATGCAGCTGTTGCAATAGTTCCTGTTTCTGATCCAGTGACTTAATCATATCTTATTCTCTAGTGAGAAATGGGATTGATGAACAGTTACACTGCTATGATGGGGAGGGATCCTGAGGATTGGCAATGGTTTACAGAGGGGAGGTTGTTCCGGGTGGGGTGGGTGGGTTTTGGTTTGGTTTGGTTTGGTTTGGTTTGTAAATCTCACTGGACAAATCAGTTTTGCTTCATTTTCAAAGCTGGCAGAAGAATCCCACATTGCTGTGTGCACCAAGGTGGTTTATTCTGCTGTCCTCATATAATCCTGTGTTGGAAGCTACTGCACAGGCAATTATCTTTAGTGTTTAAATTTCTTTTTCATTTTTAATCTTAATTTTTTTACGTGGATCCATGAACTGCCCTAGTTTTTGGTTTTCAGTGGAAGAGTGTGCAAATCACCAGAAATAAGTGGACTTACCAGATATGAGTTTATCTGTTTCTATAAACTGCAAAAATGGTTTTTGTAACTAAAGGTTTAACTGAAAATACCTGTGAATACCTGAAGATCTGGTATAGATAATTAACAAAACCAATTTTTATGGGTTTTTGTTAGTCCACTTTGAAGTAGCAGTTTTCCTCCTGGGTTAGAGCTACAGAAAACCTCTCTGTGAAAAAATTGCTCCACAGTTCTCCATTGCAAAACTTCTTGCACCTTTTTCTCAATCATTAACCCCTTTGTAGGGAGCATCCTGAGTTAGATGAAACTTTGGGCAGTTTCACTTCTTAAAGTAATTAATTTTTGCATACAAATAACATTGTTATAATAAAACTTATATTATCTGAGTGAAAATATTGCACGATTCTTATGGTAAATCAAGATGCTCCTAAGTCTCTCAAAGAATAACTGCCACCAAGCAGGTATAAGCTATGCTTTCTATAAAAGGGTAAAAAATCAGCACTTCTCAAAATTGCCAAGATCCTCAGATGGTATAAGAATACTGCTGAAGTAATAAATAATTATGTTTTGCCTCCTTTCTTTGTAACCTCAGATAAGAGTTTTTAATAGACTGGCTCAAAACTCCACCTCATATTCAGAATCACACTGGCACCATCTCCCATTCTGTAACATTTTGTCTGCCTTTGTATCCTTTGATGGCTGCAGAGTGCATTCTGTGAGCCCTGGAGAGATCCAAGGAGACACTCACGTGATTTTGAATTAGTTTGAAGTTCTCCATTTGGTCCCTAAAGCAAAGCAGAACTCTCATTTCTCCTGACATTGCACCAAAATTAAAGGAAGCTTATACAATGTCTAAACTTCAGCTGTGCCTCAATCCTGAGTCTATTCAGAACTCTTTTTTTTTTTGGACTATTGTTTCATTTTTTAAAACCTTTTTCAGAGCTCTTCCAACCTGCTGTTATTTGCCACTTTAACAATTGGATGACAATCATCATTGCTACCTTCTGAGGAAGGACCCAGGTAGCAGAATATCAAAATCATTCATTAGAGAAAATAAATAAGTAAAAGCAAACTGAGTAGAAATCCTCAGTGGGGCCAGGCAGAGCAAAAAGTAGGAGTAGCTCAGTCTCCTTAGTTACATTCTGCATTCTCACAGTTTCTTCCAGTTTCCCTATTATTATGGAACAAAAGAGTTATTTTAAACGACTTCTGAGAACATGGCATAAAATTAGCAAAACTGTGTTAGTCTGCAGAGAATATAATTGACAAGGTTTTAAGGTAAGGAGAACTGGTTCTGAGAGTCTTTGTGTCTTTTAGGAGAGCCCATACACCTGAGTTTATAACTGATACAGTTGTGGAAGATGATCCTGAGCTCCTTACCTACGGTGAGGATCAGGATGAGTTATCTGTGAAATGGTTTCAAGGACACTTAATCCAGATTTGTTGAAAGATTTTGGAAGTCACTTCAAAACCCTTTGGAAGAATCCATTGCTGTGTAAGTGAAAAGCACAGTTGTGAAGGGCCAGAGCTTTCCTGGATGTTTTCCTGGGAATGTTATTATCATATCTGTTACATGATTGTCTTTGAATAATTCATCCTCAACAGAGGCAGAATTGGAACAGGACACATTGGGCTCCATGTCCTGAAAGGCATTGTCTCTAGTCCTGTTTCCTCACAAATTATGGCCAAAGGTGCTTTTATTTCCAGGGAAAAAACTTGCTCCTATTGCCTTGTGATCCATTTCAAAAGATCAATGCCACAGGTATCTCTGACTTCAACAATAATACAAATTTATTCCTAGTTCCTATGTTTGGCAGAACTTGAAGCATTTTCCAAAGCCAAAAAAAGTCAGTACTGTTGTCTGAAGAAGCTGATGCAGAATGATGTGAAATTATTTAACCACCAACAGCCAGCACTTTATGGAAAGAAGGGAGATGAAATGTTGGGGTTGCTTGAACCTGGATCTACTGTTCCTCACAGCCAACATCTGATTTTGTTCTGTGATACAATCCTACAGTGTGATACAAATACAGAATTTTGTAATCAGTATGGCTACTTATTCAACAAAATACAGAACTTCTCTGCTGGGGGTAAGCTCTGTTCTGAACTTTTCTGTTTTTTCATCTTCCAACCTTGAAACATAAACAGGTGTCTCAAGGTTGGTCTGAGTATGCTTATGCACTTAACTGACACCAATTCTCCTTTTTTTTTTTTTCATTCCATTATACAAATCCATCTTGAGAGCGCCAGAAAAAAGAGAGAGCTGTTTTCCTACAATCAGAATTGTATCAGAGCTCTTTTCCATGTGCTGGGGATTATTCTGATTTTCCTTTGTACTCAGGTATTTGTTGTGAGTTTACATTTTTTTTTGCTGTACCTTTAAACTTGCAAGCTGTACCTTGGCTTTTAAAAGTCCTTTGGTGTTCCTGGAAAATAATAATAAAATAGCAACAAAGGGAATTGTTATAATCATCTTAGAAATCAGATTGTGCACTGTGTATTTACACACATCAGTAAACACACCCAACCAATTGCACACGTGCAGGTCTTCCTTTAAGTAGGTAACATTTGGGTTGCATGAATGCTGATCAAACAGTTTGAGTAGAAGCTTAAAGCCTCATGTTTCCCCGTTTAAAGGGACTTTCCTCAAGGGGTTCATTGAGCAATGAACAGAAAAACAACTGGGACCCAGGAGATGCTGGGAGTTTAGAATCCACATTGAGAATTCAGCCTAGCTGCTAAACTTTCCGTGATGTCAGACACACCAGACCTGTGGTGAAGTTTGAAATACCTTCAAAGACAAGGAAGAATTTTCTTTGCTTGCTGTTTGTCAGATTCCCATGGAGCTTCCATCCCATTCTCCCATCCTTGACAGAGCAGTTTGGGAACGTGGGCACAGCTGAGTGTCCCAGGGAAGCTGCTACCAACCTTTTCTGTTCTCTCAAAGAGCCTGACCTGCAGCTGAAGGGGAACTTCAGTGCTGCTGCAAGATTCCAGAAACCAGAAAACAAAAATTGCAGTCATAAAATAAAAATGTTCATGGTCAGGGGACTTGAACGACTGTCCTTGGAGAATCTGTGTGAAGTCAAACAAAGCCTAATTGCCATAGAGAAGAGGGATAAGGTGTGCTTGGAAAGTTCAGCAGGCATGAATTGAATTGCAGTAGGTAATAAAATGAGTAGGTTCAGTGATGGTTACATCCTGTACTCCAAAAATAAGTATTTATTTGGGAAAATGTGCTGGGACCAAGCAAAATACATTTCAGTTTCTGTTCAGAATGACAGAACTTGCAGCCAGGCTCTACTCCTCTATCTCTGAAAGTTCATGTCCTTGGAGCAAGGGGCTGGGCTGGCTTCTACATTTACAGAAAAGAGAACTTTCTTGTGACCTCTGGGATCTGTTACAGTAAATATCCCAAATCTCAAACCATTTGTCAGCAGTTCTGTGGAACCCTTCCTTGGGAGGACCTGTTACTAAGAACACGCTTATAAAATTCATGTTTCCAAGCAGCAAAACAGAGCTCATATAAAGCATAACATCTCTCAAGCCACTGCTCAAGAGAACTGACAAAGTACAAAGAGCCAGCACAGTCTGATTTTCAGAGGCTGAATGAATGTTTCAGTAAGTAAACAGCATGTGAAATTTAGTTTTTATACAAAGACAATTACATATAGTGGAAAAAAATAAGCCCCTCTACATGTATATTTTTGCTTAGTCAAGCCAAAATATTTATTGAAGAAATAATTTTGATGGGAAATATTTTTGTAAACCTTAAAACACAAACAAGTTTGGACTAAGAAGTTCTAGAGTCAAGAAATACATTAAAAAATAGATACTCAAAGTAACATAAACCACCCCCTTCCCCCAATGATAACATTACATAAACAAACACAAAACTGGGAAGAAAACCCATAAAAACCTGGTGTTCTCTAAAAATCTTTAACTTTTCACTCACTGGACAATCCAGTTTCAGACCTGAGAATAAAATGTGCTTGTAGGTGATTATTGTGTGTTGAGATTTGATGCTTGATTAAAGATATTTTTACTCAAGAACTCTCACAGCTGGAAATCAGCTTTTATATTACACTGGGAACAATGTGAAATGCCCATTTGTCACCTCCAAGAGCTCAGCACCAGAGCCCCAGAGTTGCCAACGTGTGTGGGGTGGAGTTGAGCTGTTCCATTTCTGGTGTTCCAATCCAATAAAAGAGAAATGCCATTGGGCTTTTGTGATTTCTGCCACAGCACTGCCAGTAGGGATTTGCATCAGATATTTTTTGTTTGTTTGTTTCTTTCTTTTATTGTTTTTGGTGTGTTTTGTTTGGTTTTTTTTTTTTTAATTTTGCAAATTTTGCATTTGCAGCAGAAAATTCTGGATTTCAGGTTAGGGCTCCTAGACAGCAAGTAACTCAAATTCCCCACTAACTTCAGCTATGGAACATCCTAGAAAAGATCCAGCATTATCAACATTCAATTCAGCACTTAACTAAAATAGGCAAAAAACATGGTGACAATTTTGAGTAAATGGACTTACTGCAGGATTTTGAACATCTTAGATTACTGAGTGGTACTTCAAAGAATAGTTTTGTTTTCTCTGAGTTTAATATTTAAATATAATAATTGAATGGTTTCAATTCTTGAAATTCCCACCTTTTATTTATTCTTTTCTTTGTGGATTATGGGCTACCATCATAGCATACCTACAAATAATTTAGTTTGTAAGGGATTCAGAAAGAACACCTTAGAGAAAAAACAAACCTTAAAAAACAGATAATACCAGTACCACCTTCCAATATTAGAAATATAATACCCAAATGTACTTCTTACTATTTAAAGCATGTTTAGAGTTTCATTTATTTTTATGATCAGATGAGTCAATTGCAGTTTTTTCATCTCCCCATAGTTCCACATTGGGGTTTAAATCCTTCTAACAAATGTAATACGAATAAAGATGAATGACATTTTCAGTACTTTTAATAAAACCTCTTTCCGCTGCCAAAATTAATGTTGGAGTCAAAGCTAAAAGCACTCCGTGGTTTCCTAATGTGCACCAGTCAGCAGAAACGCATCCAGAGACATCATCCCCCTTTGGCATTTGTAATTGATGCTACTCCTATTTATTATTTATTAATCTCTCACTTGGAGCATCTGCATGTGCCTGAAACTCAATGACTCTTTTGCTCTTCTCTTTTCTTGGATGAAGTCGCAGGTGACTCGTGGATTTTAACCCCTCGCTGCTGCCCAGCCCGACCCACGGCGGTGGCACTGAGGTGACGATGGCACTGAGGTGACTCCCTGTCTGTGCTTTCAGCTGGTGGCGTTTTTCCAGCCTGGCGGGAGGCTGGGAGCACGTGTCTCCTGGGAGAGCTGCAGAGAGGAGCCAAGGGCAGTGCTCTGCTCTGTCTGCATGGGCTGCCTGAGGTTATTTCTGCACTTGCTGAGCCTGTGCTCCAGCTGAAGGCAGATCTGTGTGTTTGTGGCTGGCACTGAGAGGTGAGGGGGGATCTTGGGAACAGAGACTCCATCCAGGGGGGCAGCAGAGCTCCCTGCCTGTCCTGTTCCCAGCCCCACTGCCCGGAACAGTCCGTGCTGGGGCTGTTCTGGAGGGGCTGAGCCGTGCAGGTGCTCCCCCCTCTCGCTGCACTCTGCGGGTGGCTGCTCCAGCTGTGCTGTGGAAGGTACTGGAGCAGGTGCTGCCTCTGTTCCTTCCCCAGTATAGCACGTTCTGTTCAGGAGAGGGGCTGGGGATGGAGTCACCTCTGCCTGCTGGAGCTTAGTCACACTCTGCAAGTACAGCCTGGCTTTGTTACACCAGGAGAGAATTCCTGGAGGGAATACATGCACTGGGCACTGGCAGCAGAGCCACACATCCCAGAGAGAGCCCCATAGACAGACTCCAGAACTGGAAGCATCATGAGCTGTATCAGTGCCCTGCCATCCTTCAGTTTAGCCCTGGTGAGTGCCCCTCTCCATGGCATTTTGCCTCTAGGGTGCTGGTGAGGATCTCTGCACAGATACACAGATCCTGTTCCTGCAGATGCAGCTCAGAGGTCTCCAGTGTTGTGCCATGCTCAGACACTGCCATTCTCCCGGCAAGCTTTACATCAGCCTCCAGTTGTAATGCTGTTTTTCCTACCTGTTTTAGTTTGTGGCTCAAACTGGGCAATTGAACTGCCTGGCCCTTGGCCTGCAGTCCAACAGGCTGTTTTTGAAGGACATGAAAGCCTAGATAAAAATCTAGAAAGTGAAATTAGCCTGTTATAATTGGTGATAGTTTAGGCATTGACTGGATCCAAACCTGCTTTTCCACAGTTTTTCTTACTTTGTAATTGTAGCAAAGTTGCACGATGGCTGAATTTTCTGCCTTTGATTGATGCCCGCTGTCATCAACAAGAGTTTGACTGTGGAAATGGTTTGAATGTCACTCAGAGTGTCACCCTTGTTGATCATGTTTGCTGAGGGACTGGGTACAGCTTCACATGCAGGTACAAAGCACAGCTCAGCAGCTGAGGATATTTTGGGATTGTGTTGTCACCAAGAACCTCTGGTCTGTGCTGCCTCCCGTGAACACTTGAGCTGAAGGTGTTGGCCATAAACTCAAACTGCTCTGCAGCCCTGGGAGTTTCCACTGGCACTGCAAGGCTGAAGTGAGCTCCCTGCTATTCTGTGTATAAGGAGGTGGAGGAAGGAAATCTGGAGAGGAAGCGGAACTTCCTGTGCCAGAGATTTTATACTGGAGCCTGCCCTGAATTCAAGACAATGCAGCCACAGCTTTAGATGTGAATCACTGGAACTCAGACATGCAAATTTGAAGAAAGACCCTTCTACATCCACACCTGTGATTCGGGGCTCATGTTGTAAAGAACTGATCCAAAAATCTGACTGATTTTTGGACCTAGCAGGTGCCTCTTCCATCCCCCACCCCATCTCCAGATGGATGAGAAACTCCCTTTTTTTTCAGTTTCATTTCTCTGAATGTTGTTTCAGCCTCAAAGGAGCCAGCTTGGGCATCGGGATTAACCACAGGTCCATGGGCAAGTGACTGCACAGAGGCACAAAGGGAAGAGGCACCAAGGGGCCACCAGAAAGGAGCAGGTCTGAGCACACAAATGGGAGGGGACAGGAAGAAGGGCTGGGTGTGACAGCCATCAATTGATTAGACACATGTACACACTTGCACTTTTATGATTTATAATTATAAATGGATGAAGAGGTCACCAAATTCCATAGATGCTCAAATTATCCTTACCTTGATTTTTTGTGCTAATTATATTAACGTGTGCGGCATCTTGCACACTGATTAAAGCTTGGAGATTTTGGGGTGCAGGTTTTGTACCTAACATAGTGGGATATGTTAGGAAATCAGGAGGTAGGAATCAATGAGAAACTTTGAATTTTTGTCACTATTATCCTTGCATAGCACTGAGCAGTGGGTTTGCAGTATCTTTAGCTACAATTCACATCAGATTTTTCATCAATAACCATTTTGATTGAAACCTGGGGGAGCAAGGCCATGCTCTGATGAAATATGGTTTTCTTGTTGGTGACAACGTGATAAACCAGAGAAAGGAAGGGAAATCTCTCTTCCTTTTCTGGCCTGGAAAAGCATTATTCCTTGTGTTCTTTGTTTAATCCAGGCAATTTCCTGTGCTCCTAAAGCCTGGTCTCCCAAAGGAGGGATATTTCTGTAGCACCTTCCACCCCAAAGCCCCACACAGAGCAGGAGGAAGGTTGCATTTATTTTTCCTGCTTCCCAGCACAGCTTATCCATTTCTGATTAAACAGTTCATGTAGAGCAGAGGAGAGAGGGGAGATGCATCTTGCTCTGATTTCACCTTGGCAATTTCCTTCCCGTGGGGCCGTGCCGAGGTGGCCGCGCTGAGGTGGCCGCTGTCACACGCTCGTGCTGCTCCCTGGCTGTGGGAGGGGATGCAGTGGCAGTGCCAGCCCTGCAGTCCCCCCGTGCCCAGGTGGCACCGCCGCCAGCCAGGGCAGAGGCACAGGGACAGGCATCCACGGGGGACTTCACGCTCTGCTTTCTGCAGCTCTTTGTTCCACAGGCAGGAGAAATCCATTAAATAGCACGCTGGAATTCAGGGGAAACTCCGGGATTATTTGGACAAGTTGGAGGAAAGATGGAGTTAAATATTTGGATGATTAAGGCATCGAAGCATCTGACGTATGAGGGAAGGATGAGCAAGCTGGGAGTCTTTGGCCTCAGGATGAGGTGGTACAGGAGGGATCTATAAATGTGTATAAATACCTGGGGGGAAAGTATAAAGAAGACTGAGGCAGATTTTTCTCGCTGGGCACCAGCTTGCAAGGTAAAGAGCAGTGGGAACAGTCCCAAATACAGGAAATTCCACTCAAACATTCCAAAGACCTATTTTCACTGTAAGGGGGGGATGGGGGCAGACAGTAGAACAGGTTGCCCAGAGGGGCAGAGTGATCTGCATCCTTGGAGAATTCAGAGCCACAGTGAGCGGGGCAAGCTGCTCCGGCTGACCCCAGTGAGCAGCAGGGGCTGCATTAGGGGATGGCCAAAGGTCCCTCCCAACCTCTGGATCCTGGAATTGTTTACCAGGGGAAAATAGAGGCAGAGACATTGGAATTGGTACCTGTCCAGATGCCCAGGATATCTGTGGTAGAGCTGGAGTCTGTCACACTCCAGGATGGTTCTTGATTGAAAGGTAACCCTACTCATTATCACCAAATTTTTCCTCATTATTACAGTGGAAAATAACCGAACATACGCTTTTTTATTTCCCAGATGGCCCAAGGCATTTGAATTCCGGTATTTTACAGCAGGTACTGTAGGTCTTTTGTCAAGAGAGAGAAGTCGATATGCGAAATAAGTAAGGAATAAAAGCATAGCACGGTTTTTCCCTCCAAATAATGGCACTAAATGTAATTGCCGCTGTGTGTGTTGGCCTTGCAGTCTGCCCAGCCGACCTTCACCGGGGCCACTCCAGCTCACTTCCCCCATCTGCTGGGAGCAGGCAGCTCAGCCAAGGGCGGAGGAAACGTTCTCCAAACACACGCGGGGTGTTTATTTTTATGGCCGTCTGCTTTGCCGGCTAATCACAGCTCTATTGCCTTCAAACCCAGCTGGAGTGACCTTATGTGCGGGGCAGAGCAGCTTCTCCCACCTTCAGCCCAGCCTGGGCTCTCTGACAGCTGCCTGGCAAGGGTTTGTGGGGAAAGAAACATTTCCAGCCCCACGGAGGTGAACAAACCTTCCTGCCTCTCTCCCCTCAGCGTCTTCCCCTAGTTAGGAATGTTGTGATGAAGCACCCGAAGTCTAGGGGTGTTTCCAAATCTCACACTTTGCCCAAGTTTCTTCTCCAGATTCGCCCCTTAAGAGGGGGAGGGAGTGGGGAGGTTTTTTCCTGCACTTCATGTCCCACACAAAGTTCATCATGCTCTGACTGTACCTGTATTTCAATGTGACAGCGCAGCCCACGCTCAGTGTATTCATCCTCCAAATTCTGTGCAAGGAAAGGCAGTGCTACAGTCCCTGTTCCACAGACCAGTGCCATGGGGGAAGTCTGTGGCAGAAAAGTCACCAAACTGGGCTTCCCAGGTCAGTATTTGGGACTGCACTTCCTTACTTGTGGAAGGAAGTAGTTTATGCCATAAACTCCTGGCATGGAAAAAAAAAAAGACAATGCACAAAGAGCTCCACACCAGGCTCTTCTCTTTTGTCTCCTTTTTGAGCTACCTGGAAAAGCAGGGTAAAAAAGTGAGTAAAAATGAAGCATTTTAATGCAGATTCAGGCATTTCTAGGTTTGAAATAGAAATTGACTTTCTCCTTTCTCCGAGTGCCCAAGGTGAGCTTTGTTATTCTAAAAAAAAATAAAATTGAAATATCTTTGAAAGTCTGCCTTCTTTTCTACAGCCCCCTTTTTCCTCCCACTAAGATAAAAAGAGAACAGCTCTGGCATTTTATATCCTAAATTTTGACTGACCAGAACAAAATGTTTTCCCAGCAATGTGGGTTTGCACCTAAGCCTTTTTTGTGCATCGAGTTTGACCTTAGGATGTAGAATTTCATAAAACATTTATTGTCTTCTCCAGTTTTTAGAGCACAATTCCCCTGTGATACTTTGTTTTCATCGTCTGCTCTGAAAAGGATTCCAAGGCTTCTCTCACAGTTTGAATTTTAATTGCGGGTGAAGGAAAGAACCTCTGCTACTTGCAGCAAAATTAGTCAGTGTCTCCCTAAGCAAAAGGAGTTCTAACAGGTAAAGAGGATTAGGATCAGAGCCAGGAGACAGCCAGGAGTGTGGAGAGTGGTTGTGGCAGAGATGTTTTGATCCATAAATGAGCAGGTTTTGCACAGGTCCAAGTGTCCCACACATTCATACTGGCAGCAGCACTGATCCTTTTCCCTCAAAAACTGCAGCTGATAAAGACAAAACGCAGTTAGGAAACAAAGCAACCAAACCTTCTGAGCTGTTTGAGGCCAGTGAGGCACACAAAGGCAACTGCAAGGCAAACAAAGAAATGCTTTTTTCTCTGACTTTTCCTGTATCCAGACCCCGCTGATGCCTCAGTCTGGATGCTGCAGGTTTACCACTAAATACTCTCCAAAGATTATAATGCATCAATTATCAAAGCCATTCTAGAGGTACCACTTTACTTACATTGTTAACGAGCTTGGCTATAAAGGGATTTGCAGCCTGAATTTCATGACAGAGCCAAGGTATAATTTGCTCTGGGCTATAAAGCCCATGAATTATTGAGGAAATTTACTTCCATGGCTGCGTTTTCTTTCTGAGCACAAGTGCTCGTGCTGAGTGCCTGTGTGTGAGAGGAGAGGCAGTGATGGAGGCTCCAGCCTCGGCAGTCCATCTCCCCAGCACAGGCTCTTTCACACAGCCAGCAAAGAACAGCAGAAAATAACCGACAAAATGATCATTTTGAACAAATGAGAGAAGAGAAATTGCATGCTGAACAGTGCCAAACGGAGGACCAAATACAAATCACAATTAAAAATGCACTTTGGGTAATTACAGAGAGGGGCTTTTCCCTCAGAGATGTCACAAAGCTTGTGTGGATATAATCAGACTTGAATAGATCTGGTGATGGTGAAAACCACCAGCCTGACAAATGAGAATTCTTAGACCCTCCATCAGGCCAAGCCCATAACCTCTGTGGCACCAACCTCCTACCTGGTGCTCTTTTTAAACCTGGTTTCTTCTGGAAGCAAGGCTTTGGAATCACAAATTCCAAATCTGTGTCCTGCCTCCCCTCCTTCCACTCTGCACCAAACTAGTAACTTCTGAATCCACTGACCAGTTTCAAGCAAAGTGATAGAGAATTGTAGGTTACGAAAATGTGAAGTTCTGATTGTTCCAGAAAAAGAGGAGCTGTGGAGAGATGAGGGATCTCTTCAACCCTCATTGCAAGGACTCCAGCATGGGGTCCCCCTTAGCAGGCCCTGGAGAAGGCAGGTCACAAGAAAGACTTTAATAATTTCCTAACTATGAAGGTTACAGAGCAAACTGAGCTGCCTTTGGTGTGCAGAGCACAGTCCGTGTTCCTGAGGCTGACTGGGGCAGTAGTTGGTGTTAACAGTTTTAATTCGAGTTAATGAACCACGTTATAAGACAAGAGCCTGAGCAAAACACAAGGCATTTCCTTAGGTGTTAGAAAGGAAACACCAGATCCTGCCCTTATTCCTAGGAATTCACAAGCATTTGGGGTTTTCTTGGAGTTTTGCATCTCCTGTGAGCGAACAGAACAGACCTGGCAGTTTGGCAGCTCCCGTGCCAGTGCGAACCGGGGCACGAAGGGCAGGGCAGGGAACTGGGACCGTGATTGTTCCCCATCCTCCTGCAGCCAGCTCGGCCCCTTCCGAGCCGCTGCCGGGGACGATGCTCTGCACACAGCGAGCAGTGAGGGGCTGCCCTCTGCTGTCAGTCACGATTCTTTCATCTGCCTGCCTTTGAATTCCCGTCTCGATTTGTGACTGAGCGCTCAGCCATTTCCCTCCAACACAAATCCCTTCTTGGGAAGGGCACAGGCTTTGTTCTGAGTACTGTGGAAAAGTTCAATAAATAAAAATACATCTGCTGTATTTGTGACTTGGAGACATCCAGGACTGGGCATACATTGCCCTTCCAGCCAGAGACAGCCGAATAGTTACCCTGGCTTATGCCCAGCCTCCATCTTGACACAGAGAAGGAAAGCAGAGGAAAGAATAAAACAGAAGAAATATAATGAAGGATGACAGAGAGGAGACACACGAGAAGCAGATTTGTTACACCAGTCAGGCCTCATAGTAAGTTACATGCAAGTTAAATATAGAAGCGACCCTTCCCTCGGGAGCCAGACTCACGGACAGCTCACACTCATGGCTCTGGAGCAGCATCTCGGGCCTGGGGCTGGCAGAGATCTTCATTTTTAAATCATTAGTGCTCATTTCCAGGGCAATTCTTGCAGTAATGGCTGTCAGAGAATTACAGTGTTCTAAAAGCTGTGCAGGCTTTTGTGCCCACTTCTACTGCCTGTTAATGACAGACACCTGAATTTATGCTACATTCGCTAATAGCACCGAGCGCTCAGGCTTTGGCTGCTGCTCTTACCCAGAGCAATGAGCCACCCTGGAGATTGCTCATGTTCTTAAAGCAGCCAGATTAGCACCTTGCTAAAGTGGATTCAAAGAAAATCACTGCTCAGGAGTGGACGAAATTCGGACCATTTGGGATATGGAGGGGCAAGGAAAAGAGCTGGGATTAAAAACTGCCTCTGGAACCCATATTTTTGTCTGGGCTGTGACTGCTGTAATCAGCTCCAAGCTCCCAGTTCTAAACTGATGCTCAGTAATTATCCCTCTATCAGTACTTCATGAAGAACCATTCCTAAGAGTATTTTCTTTGAACTTTTGCCCACCTGTACTGTGGTATTTGTATCTCTAACTTATTCTGGATGGCTCAGCACAAACATGTTTTTTGTCACCCTGCTCATTCCTGAACTCGTCCATATTCTGAACTGGTAAAAGCTGCCAGGGACCTGTGATTTTTCTTTCCTGTGCTGCCTGAGACCCTGACACCTGAGCAGATAACAAAATATAAAGGCATCTTTGAAATGTTAGGTGAATATTTGAAACACATCAGTAATACCCAACCACATGTGCAAGTGACTGTTTGGAATTAAGGTGTACTTTATCTGGAAAACATAAATAGCAAAGGGAACCCACCCACAAGGCAATGCATCTCAAAAATAGAAATGGAAAGATTTACAGAACCTCAAAAACAACCCATTCAGGTCTCATGACCACCACCACCACAGAAGTGTTGTGTCTCATCAGTCTCACTCCCTGTGTGTAGCTGTAAAAAACACAAAGCATTTCCCTCCACGCTCTCCTGTCCTGGCATCTTCCTGCTCTTTGAGGAACACGAGCCCTTGTGCAGGACTTTGTCCTCAGCAGTTTTCTCACAGTTGATGTTCTCAAAAGAAGAGAAACTACAGAGGCTGTTCAGTGTCACTTGCTGGGATTCCCCCTTCAACTCCAGCTTGGGAAACTTCTGTTCTAGAACAACAACTTCCTGTCTGTGCTGTTCTGAGAGTGTATTCCCAAGGTGGCAAAATTCTCCTGACCTTTTTTATTGCTGGACACAAGGAACAATTTTTTTTTTTATCAGAAGATGAACACGCATTCACGTCCCACTTTTACAGGCATTTTTAAACTGCTGCCCTTTTACCTCATTTCATATCCTTGAAGAAGCTTTACCAGGGGATTACAGCAGTCACAGAAAACACTTCTTCTGACAGATCATTACAAGGGCATGAGAAGAAACATCTTTCCATCATAACCTACTTATAAACCCAAACTCTTCATGTCTTTAACTCATACAGTCCTTCCCTTCCTTTACTTCCCAGCTGAACTGAGTCAGACCTGTGGCTGTTCTTTTGTAGCATCCTCTGAATCTTCTGAATTTGCCTGTGCTGCTGGATCTCTGTTGATTGTGTCAGGTGGGGACTGGCTGGGGTTCAGCCCACCTGGTGTCACCTGTTCAGGGATGTCATTAAGTTTCTGGTTTATCCGTGCCACTTGCTTTCCCATTTGAACAGCTTCATCATAGGAAGGTGGCAGGTCCATGGCATAGAGGCTGTAAGCTGGAGGGGACACTGTGTTCTTATCCATATCCACAAACACCGAGGGAATCTGGACACTTGGAGGGTACTGCCATGAGCTGTATGCTGTGAAGAAAAGGAATTCAAAATAAAAACTAAACACCTGCATGGAACACTGATAGATAAAGGGCTAGTCCTGCTTTTTGCCAGGAAATTACAGACTTCTGTGTTTTCAGAACCTATGCACTCTATTTGTATATAAAGCTGTCCATATCGAATCACTCCTGGTCTTCACTGTCACTGTGCCACCCTGATCCCTCCCTTCCCCTCTCATGCCTGCCCTTTGGGAGTTGTTCTGGGAGTGCGCTGGGAATTGGTTCCTGCAGGGGCTGGGCACAGAACTGCGGGCACAGGCTGAGGAACAGAGCTCCATGGATACTCACAGGTCACCGTGCTGTGGGCAGTGCTGTCACTGTCAATGCCAATCACTGTCAGGTCACAGGGGTGCCGAGGGAAGGTCTCCACTGGAAGCCTCTTCTTCCTGCAGCAGAATTTGATGCAGCTCGCTGAGACCCCACAGAGCAGGAGCAGGAACACTGTCAGCAAGATCAACCTGAAAGAGGGGGGAAACACCTTCATTCCACTGCTTGTGTTTTACTTCTTCTAAACCAGAATATAACTTCACTCTAAATGGCTGGAATTCAGGCCTCTCTCTCTTATCCCAGTTCCACCCTTTCAGCAGGCAGGGTTCAGCTCTGTGCTCGCTGGAGCTCAGAGGGAAGCGCAGCAGAAGGTGACAGTCCCTGTCCCTGTCCCGTAGAAGGTTCAGCAGAGGTGACAGTCCCTGTCCCATAGAAGGTTCAGCAGAGGTGACAGTCCCTGTCCTGTAGAAGATTCAGCAGAAGGTGACAGTCCCTGTCCCTGTCCTGTAGAAGGCTCAGCAGAGGGTGACAGTCCCTGTCCCTGTCCAGTAGAAGGTTCAGCAGAAGGTGACAGTCCCTGTCCCTGTCCTGTAGAAGGCTCAGCAGAAGGTGACAGTCCCTGTCCCTGTCCTGTAGAAGGCTCAGCAGAAGGTGACAGTCCCTGTCCCTGTCCCGTAGAAGGTTCAGCAGAGGTGACGGTCCCTGTCCCTGTCCCGTAGAAGGTTCAGCAGAGGTGACAGTCCCTGTCCCATAGAAGGTTCAGCAGAGGTGACAGTCCCTGTCCTGTAGAAGATTCAGCAGAAGGTGACAGTCCCTGTCCCTGTCCTGTAGAAGGCTCAGCAGAGGGTGACAGTCCCTGTCCCTGTCCAGTAGAAGGTTCAGCAGAAGGTGACAGTCCCTGTCCCTGTCCTGTAGAAGGCTCAGCAGAAGGTGACAGTCCCTGTCCCTGTCCTGTAGAAGGCTCAGCAGAAGGTGACAGTCCCTGTCCCTGTCCCGTAGAAGGTTCAGCAGAGGTGACGGTCCCTGTCCCTGTCCCGTAGAAGGTTCAGCAGAGGTGACAGTCCCTGTCCCATAGAAGGTTCAGCAGAGGTGACAGTCCCTGTCCTGTAGAAGATTCAGCAGAAGGTGACAGTCCCTGTCCCTGTCCTGTAGAAGGCTCAGCAGAGGGTGACAGTCCCTGTCCCTGTCCAGTAGAAGGTTCAGCAGAAGGTGACAGTCCCTGTCCCTGTCCTGTAGAAGGCTCAGCAGAAGGTGACAGTCCCTGTCCCTGTCCTGTAGAAGGCTCAGCAGAAGGTGACAGTCCCTGTCCCTGTCCCGTAGAAGGTTCAGCAGAGGTGACGGTCCCTGTCCCTGTCCCGTAGAAGGTTCAGCAGAGGTGACAGTCCCTGTCCCATAGAAGGTTCAGCAGAGGTGACAGTCCCTGTCCTGTAGAAGATTCAGCAGAAGGTGACAGTCCCTGTCCCTGTCCTGTAGAAGGCTCAGCAGAGGGTGACAGTCCCTGTCCCTGTCCAGTAGAAGGTTCAGCAGAAGGTGACAGTCCCTGTCCCTGTCCTGTAGAAGGCTCAGCAGAAGGTGACAGTCCCTGTCCCTGTCCTGTAGAAGGCTCAGCAGAAGGTGACAGTCCCTGTCCCTGTCCTGTAGAAGGGAGTGACGAGGATGGGGCAGGGCCACGTCCCACAAATCCCTGCTGGAAGCTGCCCCGTGCAAAGAGCCAATGGCCAGCAACACTCTGGCTATTTAGGAAGAACAAACAAACCCTTGAGTTCAACCCCAGTGCACTCAGAAGGGAAAGATGACACAGCCCTGGATGAATGCTGGTCCCCACCTGACACCCAATCTCCCCTGGCCCCATCCAGTCCATTCCTCTGGCAGCTCTCAGAAAACAGAGAAACCCTTCCCTGATCCCGCCCAAGAGAAGCCTTTCCACTGCCTTGCCCCAAGTACTGCTCATAAAAACTTCCAAATGGTTCTGGGTTAGTAAGATTAAAAGCAACTTACCAGACATACCACAGGCTTGTCCAATCAGACATGTTCTGAGGGCATCTGTGAAGAAAGGCAGACGATTCACAGATTTAAATAGGATTTAAATAGCACATGTATGACAGGGAATGCACTTCCCTGGGGAGGAAAAGGGAAAGCACTCAGTAAGAGTATGGAGCAAAACCACTTTAGATTGTTCTTCACAGTTGTACCATTACTCCAGATGAGAACATGCACATGATCCCACTGTAAAAGTTGCTTGTGAATCAATAAATGTTTTTGTTGAGTGGTGCTTTACTCATGCTTGGGAGAGAGAACGACTCGTGCAGGATTCCCAAAACCCCAATCAGTGTTATTTAAAGGTGACTGAGATGAGGGGCCTCACCAGAGGCCTGTCTGAAAATGCCAGCCCAGACAACTGCCTGCGTCCCCCAGATATTTCCAGGTTACTTTCCCATAGCTCCAATGCAGCCAGAAATGGCTTTTTTCAGTTCTAGTGCAGTACAAAAGGAGGAGAACAGCTCCCGTGACATTTCAGGAGTGCAGCTGCTGCAGCAGGGTTGTGTGTACTGAACCTCCTGCAATGATTTCCTGTGCCAGGACGATGGTTCTGACCACAGGAGAGCATCTGCAAACTCCTCAGCAGAGACACTTCGGAGTCGTCTTGGGAGAGGACCATTCACCTCAGTCCACAGACCAGGGGCAGCCAAGTGAAATTGAAAAGTTACTGATTGTCTTAGAGATCAAAAAAGAAGTTGTAAGGGATGGCGATCAGCAAGTCACCGTTCTGGTGTGGGAATGTCACTTGGTCACAGTGGGAAAGGTTTGGAACAGGCAGTGGTTACTCACCGGGCAGAGCTGTCCCAGTTGTTCCCAGAACAGAGCGATGCCTAGGAAAGGGGGGAACCCGGCATTGGATCAGCAGGTGGCCAAAGGAGAAGCGCCTCGTGTCCCTGCTGCATGCGCTCGGGAGGCTGCAGGGTGCGGGCGAGCGTCCGTGAGCCCCCGGGGAGCCACCGCCGCCGCTTCAAGGACACGCGGCCGGCGCTGAAAGGGGACACCGAGCCCTGGGGACAGCCCGTGCTGGGCAGCGCAATAAATAACCGGCATCATCCCCGGGGGGCAGAGCCTCGGCGGGGCAGGGCACGGCAGGACCGGGCAGGACCGCCCCGCACCGCCCCCCCGGGCCCCGCGGCCGCGCTTCCTCCGCCCGCGGGAGGGTCGGGGCCGGGCGGGGCAGAGCTGCCCGGCTCCCCCCGCAGTGCTCCAGTCCCTGCTGCAGGCCCAGCCCCAGCTCCTGCTCCAGTCCCTGCTCCAGCCCCAGTCCCTGCCTCAGCTCCAGTCCCAGCCCCAGCCCCTGCCCCGGTCCCTGCCCGCCGTGACCGCGAGGTCAGAGAGGGGATACAGGGGGAGAGCTCCTGCAGAGATCTCCTCGGAGCGATTCGGGCCCGTGTGCGATGCTCTTACCAGAACAGAACCCATCAGGTGTACAGCAGCTGGACACACCCCTGTGTCTCTGCTATGTCAGAGGGACTTGAAGGAGAAATAAATGAATGAGAAACCTCGTATGAAATATATGAGTCAGAAACAAATGTTTAGAAGAGCAGATAATTTCCCTCTCTAAAAATAGCCTTGTTAAAACACATGAAATACGACTGAGAAGGTATTGATGGCCCTTTAGGATTGGTTTGCTCCAGGCTATTTAACTGGGTCGAACATTTCAAACGTAGAAATTCCTTATCTCCACTCATGAACCTTTTGCTGTATTCTCCTCCCTGTCCATCTGAGGAGGGCAGTGATGGAGTGGCTTTGGTGGCACCTGGTGTCCAGCCAGGGCCAGCCCGGCACAAACCCGGGGGCAGCCACTCCATGGGGAGCACCAGTGGCCTCAATGCCTGGAAGCACCAGGTGACATTCCCTCCTTTGGATCCCTAGCACCGAACCCCAGCATTCCCAGGCTCAGCAGTGGCTTGTGACAAAGTGACTGCAGTGCTTTCCTTCAGCACTGCTCAGGGTCACGGGGCCATTGCTCATTTAGGGAAACCTGTGCTCATACATGTGAAGCAATTGCTGAAGTCACTTCTGGAGAAGCAGAACATGAATTAATAAATGTGCATGACACCAGTGTTTACTCGCTCGTTTTCTGCTTTAGAGATGAGCTGGGTTTGCTTTTAAGGATTATAAGATCATACATGGGTGTGAATTGCTCATTGAACCAGAACTGCATCAGCACCATGGAGTTCACATTTGCTTTTAGATCCAAATCTGAAAGCACGAGTTTGTATCCAGGGACCCAAGAGTGGTCATAGTTGCAAAACTCAGTTTGAAAGCAAAATGGTCACAAGTGCTGTTAGAGGAGCAGAAAACTTCAACTTTTAGGAAATGTAGAAATATTTCTGAGGTCACATTTTCCATATTGTCCTCACAATAACAGCTCCATCCCTTCTGGAGTCCAGTGATATGGAAGCAGAAACACCAGGTCCCATGTTTAGGTCACCTGGCAGTTTTAATGCCCAGTGTGTTACAACTGTGGAAGCACAGAACTGAACAGGGTTTGTGCCTTTCCAAGAGATGAACTTGCAGGAGCTGTGCTGAGCTTCTGGGACTTGGCTTTGATCCATGCCAGGAGAACACACCTGCACTCTCAGCCCCGTGCCCAAGGAATTGCCTACAAACCCACCACTTCTGGATCAGCCCCGAGTGTCTGAGTTACAGGGAACTGTTTCCAGTTGTCCCAGTCAATTTTCTGTTCATTGGAGAAATATCAAGAAGCTGTTGCACATAACACACATGAGAACTCTGTGGGTAGGAGCATCCTCACAGAATCCCTAAATTTACAGTAAAGGGGAGCTGTGCATCTCTGATCATTGCAGGTTTGCATCATGAGGATTCTAATTGTGGTAACTCTCTATGGAATGGCAGTGGAGCATCCAGGGTGACATTTTGCAGACACAGTAACTGCTTTTACTCTTTAAGCTGTGGTAGTGTCGCAGGTGAAGCAGCACAGTCTGCACGCTTTTCCAAAGGATCTGCTTTCCCACATCAGATATTTGTGTTCCCTTCCACATCAGCCTGTGTCCCTCACTGCCCGAGTGCTGGCCCATGTCAGAGCTGGCACTTCACACTCTGTCCTCAGAGAACAAAGCAACCCAAGAAAGGGAAACCCAATCTTGCCTGAGCAGCCATTGTGCCCCCAAGAATTCAAATAAGATCACTTTCAAGGCCCCAGCTACAATACCAGGCTTTTCCCTTATAGGAGGGACTAAAACCTGTTCAGATTTCCATAAGTGCTTTACAGAATGTCAGCTGCAGTTTTACAGGGAGAGTTTACTTTATTTTCAGTCCTCCAGAAATAACCACCTGTTCCTGTTATCCTGGTCCAACCCTCCCCCGAGAGAACAAACATATATTGAGTTTTAAACATTGAGACTTTGACCAGAGAAGCCCAGAACCTTATGTTCACTTCAATCCTGTGAAGATATTGATCCAAGTTCTCCAGTCCCAGGAATGCAGGTACAGTGGGTGACACCTCTGCTCACCTTGAGCTGTTGGGTACCAGCAGTGCCTTCAGCTGGTCAGTGGCAGCTGCTCCTTACCCAGCCTAACCCTGTCAGGGCACCAATGTCACAGTCTTTACATGCTTTCTTTAATTTTTTACTTCTTTTCATCCTCTGGATGCTTTTTCTCAGTACCTGACCTCTCTGAAGTGGAAGATTCCTAAGGCAGGGGTGATGTTTCCTGGTAGATAATGTTACACTTATTTTCACCACTCTGTATGGTTATTATAACCAGAGTCTGGAGACTGATTTATTGTCAGCCATCACTTTTTGGTTTCCAGGAGTGAAATCTGAAGGATCTTCACACAATGGATGCCCACAAATTAAGAGCCTGAAATAGCTCCTCAGGCTGTGTCCTTCCTTGCTTTCTGAGAACTCCCCTGCCATGAGGTCACTGTTGAGTGAGAAGTGCTGTGTGCAGTGGTTTTATTTCATGTAGTGGGATTTACTCACCCTTTTGGGGCTGCAGGGGAGCCAGCACACAAAGTCCATTGTGCCCAGCCCCAGGCACCCGCCCAGCTGTGCCAGCAGCAACACCCAGGGCCTCCAAGGAAGGCAGAGCTGTCCCTGGCTGGCACTGCCACCCCCAGCTCCTCCCCACGCCAGGACACTGGGGTTGCCTCAGCATCTGCAGTCTTTGGACTGAGGAGTTAAGTGACTCTGCAGGCACTCGATCCATTATTAAATGAGAACACATCTCAGTGGATCAAACACTGGCTGGAAAAACAAGGAACCCCCTCTTCACTCCCACAAGCCTCCTCTGTCAAAGGGGAGCCTGCTTCAAATGTCCCTTGTGACAATTGCTGCCCTGCTCGTTACCACAGGGATATTTACAAATAATGTTTCTATTTTCTGATTGCATCATCTGAATCAGGGATTTAACAGCTCCAGGGGCCAAAGGGCAACACGCCCTCAGAGTGGTGGGGAGGGAACTTTGCCACAGCCTGGCTGTGACTCAGGAAAGGGTGTGATGTGAGATGTACAGGGTTATCCTGTGTCTAGTGGCTGCTGCCTTCCTGTTCCCTCCATTCTCTAGCTCTGCACTTGCCCTGAACCAGCTGCTGCTTCCTGACAGGAGTTACACCTGCAGGGCACTCTGGCTTCCCCAGAACAGCAGGATTCTGCTCTCAGCCAGAATTTAGAAGGCAAATATAGAAATACAAAGTTCCTGGACAGCCAGGATCTGGTAAGTGTCTGACCATATCCGGGGAACAGCACAGGAATATTCCCCCTTTACCACGTGTTATCAGACAGATTGGAGGGTACATTGTAAAAATGACTGTCAAAATTATTTGGAGGAGGCTTGAATAAGAACCTTTATTCTGGTTTTAAAAGACAAAAACCCAAGGATTTCCCAAATCCTATAGAAAGCATCTGAAATTGGAAAAAAGCTAGAAACTCACCTATGTGGATGTAAACCAGATACTCCTCCTGATGGAATGCCCACCTTTGGGAGACATGGGATTAACAGCAGGTGTAGCTGCTTGGGGCCCTCAATAATTCTTTCTTCTAACACAAGATTATTGTCCCAGAGTCAGCTGGAAAATGAAGCTACTGGCACCAGAGTTTACAGAGCAGAAATGCTACATGGCCCTTCCTTCCCATATCCTTGCTGCCCTCACTTATTTGCAACAATCACAAAATTTTCCCGTTTCACCAGAGATCCAGTGATTTCCCAGGGTTATGAGCACCCATCTTCCTTTTCCTTTGGCCTGGACCCCTCAGTCATGGGAGCAGATGCAGACACAACTCTTGCCATGAGGAGGACTCGGTAGGATTCTGTAATGTCACCTTTCACAGTCAGGAGGGCTGACACAAGTGGGGGTTCACTGGTCTGCAGAAAGAACCACACAAAACCAACCTGTTTTATGTTTGTGTTTTGGACATAGGAGCCAGGAGTTGATCACCTTCTAAACTCTGTTTCACATCTCAGTGTACAAGGCACCTGTTATGACCACAGGGGACAGGTTACACCCACCGTGCTGGCTCCCCTCTGTCCCCAAGTGATGCTCTCACTGCAGGCAGTGAGGTGTGACAGTGACTCAGCATTCTGTCCCCAGAGTGCCACGGACACTGTCCCCACGTCACAGCCATGGCAGCTGGGCACAGAGCAACAGCAGAGCTCCCAGTAAGGGCTGGAAGGAAATGGATCCTGTCAGCCCCCAGTGAGTGCTCAGTGTTGTGCAAGAACCAGGGGTTACCAAGAGGCACGACATGGACTGGATACATCCTGCCAGGAACGCTGCCTCTTTCTGCATGTGATGGCAGAAATCTTTTAATTTTGGAGCAAGCCACTCATTCTGCCATCCCACACATGGGAGTCAATTCCTCCAGTCTCCATGAATGCCCAAGGAAGTGAATCAGAAAGGGCAATCACAGCCCCATGGAGCTGTTGGGACATCATATCCAACCTCTACAATACAAGGCACAAGTAGCCAGGGCAGTGGGGCTCCTAAAGTGGAAAATCCAATGGCCCTACTGACTTTCAGGGATGTGCCAGGAAAGTACCTTTGTGTGACACTCTCCAGAAGCTTTATGTGACCCCTGCCAGGACCCTTGTGTGACACCCTCCAGGAGCCCTGTGTGACCCCTGCCAGGACCCTTGTGTGACACCCTCCAGGAGCCCTGTGTGACCCCTGCCAGGACCCTTGTGTGACCGCTCCAGGAGCCCCGTGTGCCCCCGGCAGAGCCCCGTGTGCCCCCAGCAGAGCCCCGTGTGCCCCCGGCAGAGCTCCGTGTGCCCCGGCAGAGCCCCGTGTGCCCCCGCAGAGCCCCGTGTGCCCCCGGCAGAGCCCGGTGTGCCCCCGGCAGAGCCCCGTGTGACCCCGGCAGATCCCCGTGTGACCCCAGCAGAGCCCCGTGTGCCCCCGGCAGAGCCCGGTGTGCCCGAGCAGAGCAGAGCCCCGTGTGGCCCCAGCAGAGCCCCGTGTGTGCAGAGCCCCGTGTGCCCTCCAGGAGCCCCGTGTGCCCCAGCAGAGCCCGTGTGCCCCAGAGCCCCGTGTGCAGAGCCCCCCAGCAGAGCCCCGTGTGCCCAGCAGAGCCCCGTGTGCCCCAGCAGAGCCCCGTGTGCCCCCAGCAGAGCCCGGTGTGCCCCAGCAGAGCCCCGTGTGCCCCAGCAGAGCCCCGTGTGCCCCAGCAGAGCCCCGTGTGCCCCAGCAGAGCCCGGTGCCCTCAGCAGAGCCCCGTGTGCCCCAGCAGAGCCCGGTGCCCTCAGCAGAGCCCCGTGTGCCCCAGCAGAGCCCGGTGTGCCCCAGCAGATCCCGGTGTTCCCCCGGCAGATCCCGGTGTGCCCCAGCAGATCCCGGTGCCCCGGGGCCGTGTCTCACCTGCAGGTCGGCAGGTGGCACCCACGAGACGCCGATGCGCTGGAGCTGCCCGCGCTCCAGGGCTCCCCTCGGCTCGTCCAGGGCGAACCCCGCCCGCTGCAGCTCCGGGCCGCTGTCCAGGCTGAACTCCACGGCCTGGAACGGACACACGGCACGGTCACACCCGGGCCTCGAGCCTGCACTGCCCCTGCCCCTTGAAACTCCAGCTGTCCACTGTGACATTCATTGTGTCACCCTGTCACTAAGCACTCCCTTAAAATAACAGGATCGGACCTGTAATTCAGTTCTGGGCTCAAAATTCTGTATTCCAGAATTAAGGAAGCAAACTGCTAAATTTTGTTGCTAATTCCTTATATTAGCCCCTGAAAAATAATCTTTTCAAATGCTGATGCTTTTATAACATAAAATTTACCAGAAAACCTGCAAGCTGTAATTTTTGATTTATGAATTTGTGAATTTTGGACAGAAGGAGCAAGCAGCCCTTTGCACACTGTCAGTGTCCCATACAGCACCTGGCACAAACCTCCAGGGTTTATTTCCCTCACCCTTTTGGCTGGCAGCAGAGGACTTTGTACGGCCCCGACGGTGAGCTCTGCCCTGGCTGGCTCTGCTGAACCCTCCACGAACTCCAGGAGCAGGAGAAGGGACCTCACTGCTTGTGGCCCTAAACAAACAGCAGCCAGGTCAACTTGGAGACAGTCAAAACTGAGCCTCTGGCAGTTTGGAACCAACACAAATTGCACCAGGATGGCTCAGAACAAAGTGATGTGGCAAACTCAGGAGTTGGCACAGATAAAGAGATCCTTTAACAGAGTTAGTGAGGAATTAAGGAAAAGGAGGGTTTGGATAATTTGCAATTGCAGACTGTAATTGTTACTTGTTTATCAAGTTCCAGGCTCGTTTTCTAGCCCATGGCACACACCTCTGTGTACTTTATTCCTATTTGTGTGCTTGGATTACTTACAGCTCAGGAGTCAGGAGCTGTTTGCATCCTGTCTGTGAACACAGACCCTCTCCCAAGAAATTAAGAAAGAGTAACTTCAAACCCCGAAAGTTTCATAACAGGACAAACAGAAGAATTCAGGATATGTGATTATATGTGAAATAATTTCCTAAACATTTAATATACCTCAGAAAAGTGGCAGAAAGCAAATGCATCTTAATTCTTTACAGCAGTATTACACTATAATAATTTTTTCAGGGAAGTTGCAGCGGTGGAAGATGATCATTAAGACAGAACTGCTTTAAAATTAAGAGAAAAAGCTTCCTTAAGAGAAAGTTCCTTGTGGTTTTTTTGTGTATTATGAATATATGCTGTAACATAATACTTATTTTTTCTGATTCTGGAAAAATTGTCTTTAATTTCCTTTTTCTTAAAGAAAGAGGAACATTCCCATGTCTGATCCCTCCCTGTTCCATAATGAACAGTGGTGGCACTTTACCTCTTTGCAGTTCTTCCTGTGGTGCCACGGGTGAGGTGACAGCCAAGGACTCCACGGGCACATCCAGGGGCACTCCCCCCTCCACAAACATGGTGTGATCCCGGGCTGCTCCCTTCAGATGGATCTCATGGGCTGTTCTCTGGGGGAGACAGAAAGTCCTGGCTGCAGGTGACAGCTCAGCTCACCTGAATGACGCTGGCACCTGACTCAACAGCACCGGGAAATCGTGGCATCACCTCCCAGTGAGCCTGGGCTCCAATTAAAGAGTTCTGCCCCTGCCCCTGGGCTTGCCCACTCTGGCACTTCTGTTTTAAACAGCCTGGGAAATGTGCCTCAGGAGGGGACTGGACAAACTATTTATACAAAAGCCACTGAAAGAGGCAAAACTTTTCTGTTGCCAAACGTGGGTCAAGTGTCCATTCATCCTCAGCTTATCCCAACGTGCATTCCCAACTGCAATCCCAGGACTTGCAAGCAGAGGAGCAGCTCTCGCTCAGCCCAGCCCCGTTTGCAGTGCTGCTGCTGGGCATTAGTGGTCACTCTGCACCAACTTTTGGTGTCCTGGCAGGGGCCCAGGGCTGCCCGTGGCGCGGCCACCTGCGCATCCGGCCGGAGCATCCCAGGGCCGCTCCGCAGATGGGAACCCGGCACTGAGCGGCTGCAGGAGCAGCTCCCTGGAGCTCCCACTCCTGCCAGACCGTGCTGGGCAGGTGCAACTCCCCTCTCCCCTCTGCTCTGCCATTAAAGGCTCCCTGCAGGAGCTGCTTGGAGCTGTGCTCAGCTCCCGTCCCCTCCCGACCACGCCGTGGGAGAGGACAGGGATGGACCCCAAGACATTATTGTTATCAATTAATTACTGAATATCTAAACCTGAAAAAAGCCAGAGAGCCCTAAACCTGTCCTCTCCTCCCTACATCAGCTGCTCCAATATTTAGACTGTTTTCATAATGCTGATTGTCTCACCTTGCCAAAGAGCAGAACCTTGAGACGGTCAGAGTAGTAGAGACTTTCATGATCAGGACTGAAAGTAATGACAAAATCCTGGCTCATCCCACCCTCAATTTTTCCTTCTGTTGGAGAGACACTGAAAACACTGAAGCCATTATAGTTCTGTGTTCCTGGTAAATAAAAAAGAGGATACAGATAAGAAAAGAGGACAGCTCTGTTTTACTTCTTCATAAATTTTAAGCCCATTTAATTTTTGTTGGAACAGCAAGTAAATAAGAGTTGATACATGGCTTTGCAGCAAAACAGGGTGTTAGGAACACTAGATAAATCCATCCATCAGTTTGATGCATTCATCTCCAGAGGGATTGAGGCAGCATCACCAAACCCTTCCTATATTCTGACGTGTTTTTACAGAGATGGACATCTGTAAATGTAATCTTTAATATGCGATTACTGTGCGGGTTTATTTAGATTTAAACACTGATATCTCCTTACTTGTGGGTGTTTTCTCAGGCTGCATAAATGTACAGCTCTCCATATTTGAAAGAATTACTACAGTTTCTACTGGGAGCAAAATGAGGTCTTTAATTTCAGGGCTGTGATGCCTGGGTCTGAGAGTTGTGTGGATCTAAGAGGACACAGCGATGCTGCTTTTTTTTAGGAGAGCAAAAAGAGCAAAGAATAAAAGGAAGTTTACCAACAATCTCTGTTCTCTGTACAGAGGATGTAAGAAAGGATGGAATTTTCTGCCGGTCCCTGTCCCGTGTTGGTGAGAGCGACTCCAGTCGTACGGAGAATGGCAGGGCCAGGCTGCAAGTGTTCTCTATCTGGTGACATTCATTCACACAACAGCATTTGCATTAAGGAAATTGATTCTCAGGCCTGTAGGATCCATAGTTTGCAAAGTGACTGAATTTATTTTGCTGCTCATGCAGCTCTGTGTCCCCAGATGCCACCAAAGGCACAATCAGTGCTGCCCATAACGTGTCCCACCAACCCCCACTCCCCCATCAAATAACAGACTTTGATTATTGACACACACAGACAAAATCTGGGAAGAGACAGTTTATGTCATCTTCCTCCTCACAAGAACTCCTGCAGTGCTTTGCAGTTCAGCACAGAGGCCTTACCTTGACTGTGGCAGTCACCGTGTTCCCGGCCATGACGTACCCCATGTCCAGCACCTCTCCCACGGAGCACTCAGTGCTTGGCACCACCCCGTGCCCGGCGAGGCGGAGGCTGAGGTTGGTCTTTGCCACCTGGATGTCCAGAGTTTCCAAGAACTGCCCAGAGTTAGCCCTGGGTTAGTCCATCTGCTGAGGGAACCTCCACCCCTCCAGTTGATCCTTCCCAAAGAAGGACCATCCCAGAACTGAGACAAAATCCAAATGTTGGGACAGGGAACAAAGATTTTTCCTGTTGGTAACGTGTGTGTTACACACCCCTCACATCTCTCCTCTTTCCCCCCACTGCTGTTGTATCTTTTACTCACCCACTTATCCTCAGTTGGACAAAAAGAGATGATGAGGGGTTTGCTTTCACCTGGCTCAAGTGTTCCAACTGCTCTGACCAACAGGAAGGGGCCATTGGGATTCAGAACTGAGAATCCCAGCTAGAACAGTGCTACTCAAGGAAAAAATTCATGAAGATTGAGAAAAAAAGATATGAGAACAGATTCCACATATTGTTTATATGTCTTTGGTCTGAACTAAGCATCTCTAAGCTTTTGAGAGATTAACTCAAGAGAGAGGATGAGCTGGTGCTTTAGTGTCCAGCAGTTCCTCCTGCAGACAGAGTCTGATTAAGCAGAGGCTGAAGGCTGAGCTCATGTGCTCCAGATAAGGATACTTCCAGCTTCCCTGGGGAGATGTTTTCTATTGTAATTCTCTTCATCGTTCTGTGGTCTGCAAGGAATGAAAACACTTCCCAAAATGAGGATGCTCATCCCTGCCCTCCCACTCCTCCCCTTTACTCCTGCTCCAGCTTGGGCCAGACACTCATCCCAGGCCTAAGCCTAAGGCACTACTCAAAGCTCACCAAAATGCTTTCAGATTGGGACAGTCACTTCTGAAGCTTCCAGGTCCATTTTGAGGATCAGGTCTGCTCTTTCATGGGCCTCAGCTGGCCAGAGGCTCCTTGTTTTCCACCTAAATACCCACTAAGTGCTAATTTCTATCCTGACTTTTGAAAATGCAAAATTCTGCTTGGAAGAACTTCTTGTTAGAGAGAAACCACTCCAAACCAGAATTCAAATTCCATACCTATGGCAACGTCCCCAAAATCGGCCACGTTGATCCCGGTGTCAGAAGTGACCAGAACAGGTGGGGCTACAGCAGGGCAGTGCAGCTCCAGGTACAGGGTGTTGTGAGGGCTGGAGAGAGAACAAAGGGATCTGGGGATAAAAGGGTAGAGCTCTGGGATCATCCAGAGATAACAATTGCCAGGGACCTGCTCTGTCCCAGGGAGTCACTGCACTGAGGCGACAGCACAGCACAGGGCTCGGTGACTGACTGTGCCTGAGCAGAGAGGAGCTACAGCTGCCTCAAAGTTTTCACACAATTATTCCTTCAGCTGCTTTGATATTCATGTGTTTGATTCTTATCCAACTGGTGGGCTGGGAGCATGAGTTTCTGCCACTGAGCTATGAAGTCATTAAGACCAGAAAACAAATTTCTCCCCCAAATGAATAAATTAGCAAGCCCACCATTTCCCCCTCACGTCTCTGGGTTATCCAACTGCACCCACCTGCAGGTTAAGTTCCCAGAGCCCTCCTCTCCAGTGGCGTGGCCACTTGCAACAGAGCACGGGATGATGTATTTGTTAAACCTCTCTCTGAATCTCCTCGTCAGGGAAGCCTGGGCTGCCCTATAAGCATCAGAACTAGAGAATCCAGGAATAAGAATTATCTCAGTGAGTGAGAGAGCAAGAAAAACACCAAATAAATATCTGCTGAGCTATTTCTGATTATTGTTTCTTAGTCACACATTCAAAATTGAATCTAACAGTGAAACTAAATGACTGTCAGTAATGGACCCACCCTACAAAGTAGTTGGCTTTTGTTGCCAAAAGAGAACAAAAATGAAGAACCCAGATATTAGATGTTACACTAAAGATTGCAAAAACCTCAATAAAATTTCCATTGGTTGAATACACCAAGTATTTCAGTGTCTTCTAGTACTTCTACATCATTTCAGTGACATGTAAACACACATGATCACCTTCCCCTAATGCAATATGTAGGCAATACTTCTAAAATAGGGATTCTATTTATGATTTCTGCTGAAAATATTTAAAAATTATAATTAACAGATTGTAATGAACATGGAATTTTAGTAAAAGATATCAAAGCATCCAGTACAGCCAAATGCCTGGTGCTTCAGTATGTATTTACTTCCAAATACTTCCAGATTCCTGAGATTAGGCAGAAGTGTGGCTCTGAGAAGTTGAATTATCTGCTACACAAGGGCCCTCAAGTATCAGATTTTGCATGTGAGTCTCCCACCCTCCAGGCAGCAATGGTGTTGATGTTAACTCTCCCTGAGGTGCTCACCCTGCACAGGGACTGTTCAAATGCACATTTCCCAGCAGCATTTCACTGCCAGCACTGATGCTGACCATGACTAATGTGCTGGACTGTGTAAGCCCTCCAATTAAAAATAGAAATTAGTCCCTGCCATGGATTTGGGCCATCAGCTGGTTCTGGTAGATCTGTTCAGAAAAGGTTTATTTGAGTTGTTTCTATTGCTCCCCAAGTTGAGCTTTGCAGTTGCCCTTTCCATAAACCCCGTGTTGGCTCAGCCCCATCCGCCCGCACAGCCCCAGCTCCTGCTCCCTGACAGATTCTTTGAAGTCTTCAATCCTTCTGATGCATAAAGGGATTCTTTGCCTCACATGAGAGGGTACAGCTGTGTGGCTCACAAGCAGCACTAATTTTGGAAACAGCCTCTGCAACACAGCTGAAGCTGTTCCCTCTCCAGTTTGCTTTCTTGTCTACCTACAGCTTTAGTAGATTTATTAAACTACTTCTAAAGAGAATGTTGTCTGTGTAGTAGAAGATGCTTCTGTTGACTTACTCAGGGTTTAACTCTTCAGGTTTTGCCTCTTTAGGGCTATTTAGAGAACCCCGGCTTTTCCTGCTTCCAGCCTTTCCTGGAATGGAAACGTTCGATTTCTTTCGCTCTTTCTTTGCATCTTTCTTCTTTTTGCCCGTTGGAGACTGAGGGGCATCACTGGGAACCTGACCAAGACAGGAGTGAGCAAAGGCACAGCCCTGGCCCAAGGACACAGAGCAAGGAGCTGACACAGAGCAGGGGACAAGGGACAGCAGGATTATGGTGACAGCCCACAGACATAGTAGCTAGTACAGACAAATTTCCAACAATGTAAAATTTAAAAATTAAGTTGAAATGGACATATTTTACCCCCTCTTAGGAGAAGAGGTCTCCTCTTGGAGCAGGTGAGTAAAAGTCTGTATCTCATGGGAATTTTACCTGTTTATCTCATACTCAAAGACAACAACAGGTGCTCACATAAATTAACTGACCCAAGGGTTGCATATAAAGTTAATGGATGCTGTAAATCTTCAGGAAATGTAGAAGCTTTTTTTTTTTTAAGACTATTGCAGTTGGAATTTGCTACAAAACCCTCTAGGAATACTTTGGAAACCGTGAGCATGAAATTAAATTATTGCTCAGTGAGCAGGCCACACATTGAGTGCACCAGCACAGTCACACTCTCGTCCTTTATAGGCAAGTCCTGCATGGACCACGAGCTTGGGCTTCATTAATATTCAAATAATTTAATGATAAAAATATCATCAGAGAAACAAATATCTGGAAGTGACAGACCAGCAGCATGTGCTGTTCTTAGCATTCCTTACTTGTTCTCCTGCCTCTGGCACAGCTGCTGCGCTGAGCCTCCGCGCTGCCTCCTCCCTGATTTGCTGATCCGACAGCGCCGGGCTGAAGGACACTCGGATGGAGCTTTTCTGGGAATGTGAGAGCACACACAGGAGTGAGGGCAGAGCCTCAGACACGTGGGACACCTACAGAGCTCAACAGGAGCACACACAGCAGCACACAATTCACACATCCAGTGCACTTCTGCTCTGAGGGAATCACGGCATCCTCAGGATAAGGGCACTGGCAGCTTTTTTGGAGGTCCAGGATGTCACAGTGGGCTGGGTTTACATGGCCAATACTTTTGATATTTAAACATTCTTCACATAAATCACAGTGACAACACTGGGGACAGAACACTCCCATAAGGCATTAGAAAGATTTGGTGCTTAACACTCCTGTCTGATTTAAAATATTCTTTCAAACAATACAAAATATTCCAGCTATTCTAACAACAATTGATGTTTTGAGCTTTGTTTACAAGTAAAACAAAGGCTTTGTGACAGCCTTTGTAGGGATGCAGATGATCAAAGATTTGGCAGAACACCTGACATTTAAAGTGAATTTACCTGCCCGGGCAGCACAGTTCCCACAGAAGGTGTAATGGTCACAGGACAGTCCTGGGGCACGTGGAACTCAAAGGAAGTGGGGCCAACTGGGACAGGGTCCCCACTGCCAATCCGTGGGACAGGGTGGGTGAGGGGGTTCCCATCCACGTGGGAATTGAGCACATCCAGAGTGGCTGAAGACACAGAGTTCAGGGCTGTAGCAGCAAACTGAACCAAGGAATGAGACAATTCAAGAGGTGGGTGGACTCCAACTGCTTTGCATGACAGCTTGAATTGTCTAAAAATAAACACATGATAAATTGTCTCAGCATAAAATAGTGTCTTAATCAGCCCGGAAAATAGGGAGCTAATCCTGTAGTCCCTATTTAAGCAGAATTTCAAGCTTGCAATGGGAATTTTGCCTAAAGATGAACAATAATACTATCTATTTTTAATGCACAATTGGCCAGAGTCCCTGCTTGAATTCTTCCTCTGTGAACTTCTGGAAACACATCCAGTCAAATCAAAGTTTATGCCATCGTTATTGCAGCAGCAGTGGCTTAATGCATGGAGCATTTTTACAAAAAAGAATTCCTTCAGTAATTGTGCTGAAAAAGCAGCAGAGCACTGCAGGTTGAGGGGTTGGAGCTTGGATGTGGGACAAGGACAAACTTGAGGAGGGGTGGGAAAAGTCAAGACAGACGTGAAAACCAAGGATGAAACCAACAGGCCCTGAGCAACTCTTGCAACTGAGAATTCCCACCTGCCTCAGGTGCTTCTCCCAGTCTCACCTCCCCAAAGCAAGCAGGATTTAATTTCTGAACTGGGTTAACAGTGGGAGCCCAGTGGGATTCAGATTTTAGCTTCCCTGCTGTCCATCCATTAACACACCTGTTGATCTCTGTCTTGCAGGTGAGCTCAAAGCTGTACTCTTTTGCCTTGGTGGCTTTAAAGATTATGTCCAGTGTCAGGCTTTCCAGGGGAAGAATAATTCCAAATCCATCATTGGGTTGAACTTCAACAAACTTCAAAATGGCAGGATAAGAAATTATTAGTTAAATTATCAGTTTATTAATAAATGCCCCAGATGGTTTGTTAGGAGATCTTTTGGTGTAAAAACCCAGGAATTCTGATAGGAAAAGTTGAGGAACGGGAAAATCTCCTCCCAGGAGTTTTCACTCCTTGGCAAATGCAGTGGGTGTCACCCAGTGAGATTCACACACTCCAGGACAGAACCCCACAGGGAGCAGGATTCCCAGGGGGCTGCAAGAACCAGTCATGATTTATTTACACTCACACTGAACACGTTCCCATGACACTGAAATCTATTTTGACAGCAGAGGAGGTGTGTGTGGGATAAGTCCATACCTCTGGCAGCCCCACAAATCCAAACTCCTGTGGCAAGATGGATTTGTTTGTTAGGATGACATTTGCCTGCACAGCTTCATAGATCGTGCAGTATCCAAAGCTGATCTGTGCTGGGCTGATTTCCAAATCAGAAGTAGTAACAATGGCATGGACAGTAAAATTAACTTTTTTAGCCTGAAACAAATGCAAGAGCACAGGATAAAAACCTCCATCTGTGGGTTGTAAGGACAGGATTTAAATGAAATGTCATGCAAAAGGAAAAGTGCAAGAAATGTTACTCTGTTCCTTGACAGTAACATGAGATCAGCACAGAGGAAAAAGGATTTGACTTTCTGTATTGCAAACATGAGACAAGAAAAAACTACAAATCTGTATTAGCACTTTAAGCATCTTTTACTATTATCACAGAATCTCAATTAGTAAAAATCGAATCTAAAATTAGGTGCCATTAAGTGAACATTCACTAAAATAAATTACATCCACTGTCAGTCTGATAATCAGCATCACAAAAATCCCTGACCTTGTCCACGACCAGGATTGTCACTGGGACCTCCAGGATTCCTGTCTCTGCATTGAAATAGCTCCCTGCATCCTCAGGAAGGGATTGCCTGAAAATCCAAAAGCACAAATCCAAAGTACAGTCAGTGCCATTAAAACATTCTATTTTCTCACTGAGGGGAATAATGAACTTTTGATGGATTATTTCCAAACAGAAAGAAAAACAAACTGAATCCTGTTACTTAAGACCCAGAAGTTTTATTATTCACAGCTTTTAATCTTAATTTAATTCTCCTCAACTTGGAGGATTCACCTTGTTAAGCATCAGCTCCAGATCTTCACTGAAGGGAAGTCTCACTAAATTCTACTTGCAAGATAAATTCAAATATTAAAGAAAATGGAAAAAGAATGGTGGAAGAAATGCCAATCAAAAATTAGTGATCTGTGAAGTCCCACCTCCTGACCAAGGGAAAGAAGACCCAGTCAGGTCAAGAATATTCTGGATTTGTCCCAGATTTCCTTCAGCCTGGCACCCCCAGGCAATGCTCTGAGCAGGAGGGCATGGGCTGCAAGGCAGTGACCTCAGAATGATTGACCTTGCACAGTTATATTGGATTTTTTTTTGTTTTTAAAGACAGGATTTTGCACACACACAGGATTTTAAGGGCGGTCACAGAGGTCAGCATCCATTTATCCTTTTTTTAAAAAATACCATCCAGTCATTTATAATTCTGAAAAATTAAAAGCTTACTCTCTAATCAGAATATAAACCCTGGGCATCTTTGCTGCAGCCCCAGCACGTCACCAACCCAGCCCAGGCTCCCTCTGGCCACTGAGGTTAATGATCAGCCTGAGGCAGAACCACCTTGTACCCCAAAGCAGAGACATAAAGTGAAGAAACCTGGAGGCCAGCAGTGCCTGATGATAAACCAGCTTAAGAATTTACAAGGAATATGCAGGTTTTCTGTAGGTGAAGCTCTAGCTGTCACGAGCTCCATTCCAGAGCTTCAAGCCAAGACAATACAAACCTGGAGCTTTTTTAGCTCTGCTGCTCTATTTATATCTCAGAGCACCAGAGTGAGTTGCTTCCTGTTCTTGGGTCTCCACAGTGCTCATGTTCTACTACTACTCATGGAATTGCATGCAATTCTTCAATGTATTGTTAAAGAATAAAAATAACACCCACTCAGTCACCATGGTGATCCAAAATCTTGCTGTTATTTTGCAATAAGAGTGATGTTCAAAGGTGATGGGAAGTTCTTTACACATAGAACTGAGGTTAAGTGCAAGGGAAGAGAAGAGCATCAGCTTTCACTTTGTCACAGGACATCTGAATAGCAGAAGAAATTAATATATTTCATAATAATCCAGAGGGGGAAGAAAATACTTTTAACTGTATGGACACAGGGATGGACTCTAAATTAGCTGCTGTGCCTTGGGGAAAAGGTCCTGGAATCCTTCAGAAAGTTCTCTGGAGATGGCACAATTACAGAGAAGCACAAAAGACAAATCAGATTTAGACTGCCAGTACCTGCAGGACTAGTTCCAAATGCAGGGAACTACAGGATGTGTTGTTTGGGAATTCTGGAAGGCAGCAGAATAGAGAACTTGCCTTCAACTAAACAGGAAATGTTAGTTTCAAACTCCCAGGAGTTGGGTATGGAACACCTGCCCGAGCACGTCCAGTGCACAGAACACTCAGGAGAACTTCCCAAGCCTTCAGGCAGCTCCCTGCTCCCTCAGCACTGCTGAGTGGGGGCTTCTTTTCCCTTTGGTGTCACTTTTACCACAGCTGCTCTATTAATAGAGCTCCTAATGCCAGCTCACTGAGAGGCCCTCATGGAAATGTGTCACTGGCTCAGTGCTTCCCCTCAGCTCCCAGCACTCCCCCTTGCATTAAGTCTTTAAAACTGATCCGTATCCTCAAACAGGCAGATACTTACTTTGTGTGTCAGAAATGCCTTAATCTCATCAAATCTCCTTTCTGAAGCTTTCTCGTTTTTTAAAGGAAGATTAAGGTTCTAAATCCAAGCTCTGCTTCCATCCACTCAGAGAGGGTAGCAGTGCTTTGCAGCAGCTGAAGTTGAGGAACTGAAATGTGTCATCATGTTACTGTTGTTGTAATCTGATGGGATTTGAGATGCTGCAAGGACTGTAAATACTTTCAGTTCTTTGAATACCAATCTGGTGAAAATTTTGCCATCAGTGATTAGACTCTCAGGGTAGAATCCAGAGGTGCTGAGCACATCTGTGAGAATCCAAACACACACCCATGGGACTAAAGACCCCCATCAAAGAAGCAGCAGGTTTGCAGCAGCAGTCAAAGCCAAAGACACTGAAATGTTTGGCTGTACACCAAAATGAATTCCATATGTCATTAATTTCTTTTTGAAAAGAAATGTCCTGTTAAGTTCTTTAGGATGGCAATGATGAGGTAAATAAAATCAACAGTGGACGATGGGAGCTCTGGTATTTAAATTTTTAGAAACTGGAATTGTTTCCTATTTTTATATTTGTATTTGTAGATGTGTCATAAAATGGAGAAGCAAAACTTTCTGGGATAAAGTTTATAGCATCAGGAGATGTTACATAAAACACCATGTGAAATTCAAGATCAATACCTTCATCATTTGGAGAAAAATGTACCTGGGGAGGAGAGATATGGACAGGAAGCCCAACCACTCTCACCTTAATTAGCAAGCACAGGAGTTCTTGTCCAGAAATTATTCAATCAGTGATCCATGAAGTAGCCACCTGCCCCAATGAGCTCCCTCCTGGACAAGAATAGCTTCCCACAGACAGGAGCAGCCTCCCAGGAATGCGAGAGCTCGGATTGTCACAGCGCTGCTGTCACCACAGGGAGGGCATTGCCTCACAGCCCTGGCAGCCAAGTTCATTTCCTCCTGGAGCATCTGGCAGCTTCCAGGGGGACAGGGGGGGACCAGACCTGCACTGCAGCAGCGCCGTGAGGCCAGCCTGGACAGCAGGAGGGAACAACAACCCTGCTCAGCTTTTCCACTGACACTGTCTGAAATGCTGAAAGATTAGAGTTGGATTAATGTTGGTTACCTGGGCAGGAACCTGAGCTGTGCACTGAAGGATGACTGAGCCTGGATGTAGCCGGTTTTTGGAAGCAGCTCCATGTGCTTGCTCAATTCTCTGCACACTTCAAACTTCAAACGCAGCCTGGTTGTTGCTCTGCAAACACATCAGACGTGCTCGGGTGGCTTTGAGGCCACTTCAGTGACTCTGGAGTCTGAGCCCTCCTGCCCCCACCCCTGCATTGTAGTCAGAACAATCCCAAGCTTCCTTTGAAAATGATGGGCATGGAAAGCTGCTACAGCAAGTTCACACAGTTGTGTTCTCTTTTAAGTACAGAAAACAAGACTTGGAAGTTCTGTAACAAACGCAGCTGCACCAAACAGTGCACAAAGTGATCCAAACAGAACTGTCAGAGCTCAGCACAGAGCTAAGTCAGGTCAGGGGGAGTCAAAGCCAAGCTATTGTGAAATATCAGCTGATTATTTGCTCCAAACATACACTGGCTCTGTCTGGATCAATAGGATGAATGAACCCTGGTGACTTCTTCAAACAGATGTAACCTGTCCTCCACCAGTGAGATTCTGCAGGGCTGGGAGTCCCAGTGTGGCCGAGCTGGTCCTGCCAGCTCCTCTGCTAAACCTTGGGATCAATTTGCCCTGGGAATGGCACATTGGAAGCCAGGAATCCTCTGCCTCTCTACTGAATTCTGGCCCTACCATAGCACAGCAATAGCCATGGATCATCCCCTGCTTTGGAATTTTATGCCTAAGTGCAAAATTGCCAAGCAATTTACAAATATTTCAGCTTGTCATTCTCCTTCCCCTGGACTGGTTTCCAAGCTGTCAGGCCAGATGGTCTCCTCTAAATCAACAGCTACAGCAAGTAGGGCTGGGAGCCTGCAATGATTTCTGACTGTTGACAATCTAAGAGAATTATATACTACTTCATTAAATCAGTGCAGATTATAACCTGCCAAAGAAATTACTTTTCAAAATGATTTGTATTGAACACAATTCTGATAACACATTTTCACCCTTTATGCTGCTTATTTGTGCTGCCTGATTAGCAGGGTCTTCATGACCGGAGAAAAAACAGATCCAAAACCCAGAACAAAACCAGTATTAACAATATTTTACAATTCACCAGAGCTTGCTGGGACATTCCAGTGCCAGAGGAAACTTTATCTTCCCCTTGTGCTACAGCCCACAAGTCAGACAGTGGGATACAGGCAGGCTCCAGCAGGAATCCTCCTCCTGACACACCACAGGGAAGTGTCAGGAGCTCCTGGAGGAAGAAACTGCTCAGACCACAACAGAATGATGAAATCAATCACTTTTGCAGGATAAAAAGTTGACACACAATATTCCTGCCCATGAAATACACTGAATCTCAGCCCACCTGAGTGTATAACAGGCAATTTTTCTTAATTGTGGAAATTGGGTGATAAATCAAAGCCTTGACTTGCCAAGGTGCTAAGGACAGGCTACTACATATTAAATGCTCTTAATTTAGTGAAACTTGGCAAAGGATCAGCAGGATTTTTTCCCTCAGTTAAGAAGTTTTGCCCTAAGCAATTTGACAGCTTCTATCTTTGGGATCCCCTTGAACTCTTAAGTTTTATTAGGAGAGTTATTCTGCTTCTATACTTATAAGTTTTATCCCTGGGTTATCTAGACCAAGTAAAATCACTTACATAACAACTTGTGCTTGTCATATCTGTAAGCTGAATTTCTGAGATAACAGCTTTACTCATTTCTTTCCAACTGTGAAGAATCTCTGCAGTCTGTAATTCTGGTAAGAGGTTTAGAATGGATGCCTTCCACAGAACCAATTTCTCCCCCACCCTCCCACAAACCCACCCCAATCCTATTGAAATAGACTCTAAGAAATGCAAATTGTAAAAATAAGAATTCCATAGTGACTGCATTAGGTGGAGGGAAGACACTCAGCACCTGAAGACAATTAAATGTTCCCATAACTACTTTTAAAAGCAGGAAACCTCGAGAAGTCAAGGAGCTGGAATATTCCCTTTATAGGGCAGTGCAAACAAAACCAGTCCTCAGACAGGACTGACTTGGACTCTGAAACACCCAGATATTTTTCCCCTGTCAATCACTGTCTGGTCACTCTCTGTGCAATCAGAGGGATCAGTCCTCCCAGTGGAGACCTTAATGCCTCCATGGGTCAAGAAAAGCTGTACCTTTCCCACTTTAGAGTGGATGCAAAAGGACTGACATGATTTATCCAGCATCTAATCCCACATCTGGAAAGACTCTCAATAAAGCACAGTTGGCATGAGACTGGCTTCCAGATCTTAAGTCCCCCTAGGATTTTAATTGAATACAAAATAGCTGAGAAACAACAAAATATTCTTATGTAAAATTTCCTGGCTGAATCAACCCAACGTGCACTTAATTTTAGCCACATTTATCTCCCCAAATGTTTAGTGTGCAAATTCCACATGAGGAAACTGTGGGTTTGCTATTCCCTAGGGGCTTCACAGGGAAGAAAGAGGAGGAACAACACCGGGAATCTGACAGGAGTGGGAAGGGGTGTGGATACCTCATAGCTGGGGCTGGTGTTGGGAGTCTGGGGGAGCAGGATGCCCAATTTCCAGAGCTCAGAGGCTTTGAGGATGTGCCCCTGCAGTGGCAAGGCCAGAGGCAGCCAGGGCAGCTCACCTGCTGCGCACCTCGACGCTGTCCTGGTACAGCCGCTCGTACAGGCAGATCCTCAGGTCCACGCTGGGCTGGGGCACCCAGATGGGCACATCCACAGAGACCCCAATGGCACTGAAGCTCAGCTGGCAGGGCAGCAATGGGAGAGGATTAGTTCTGTCAGTCTCAGATTCTTACTGACTTACAGCAAGAAGTTCTGCTATAAATTCAGCAGAGTAAACCATTTTATTATTCATATTGCAACAGGTTCTTTAGCGAGGCAGACCTAGGGAAATCATTTGCAAAGTAAACCCAAGATGTTACAGTGCCCCAGCAGAAAAACACAATTGTACTTTGGTTTGGATTCTTTGACAGGGAACATGAAAGAAGAGCATCTGCCCATGATACTGAAAAGAAGTATTTAAAGTGCCTTTAGCTGAAGTGAATGGGCCCCAGTCCAGGCTCCCCTGGGGCTGCTGCTCGTTCAGCCAGCACAGAAATGCAGGGCAGGCAGCTCAGGGCTGTGCTCCCTGCAGTGACCCGGGTCTGGCACCAGGGCCCGCAGAGCTCGGCCTTGCAAAGCTGATCCTGGAGGAGAAGGTGTCCACGGGAGCCTCAGCAGGTGTCTGCAGCTCCTTCTGCAGCCCCAGGGACAGCCAAGACTGGCTGCTGAGCTTCTGGGAAGTTTGTCTTTATTTTTTGGCAAGTTTCTGTGAACTGTTCCAAGCAGAATTTGGCTTCCAATAAAATTTAGAATCACAATATGCCAAAGTGGTAACTAAAGTTGTCATCTCTTCCAGCTTTCACACATCAGCTTCACTACTGCCTGTTAAATAATTCCAATTCTGATAGATCAGAAAGAAAATAAACTATGAAGGTTGGGAATAAGGGAGACTACTTCCACATTTGTTTCCAGGACATGAGATGTTTTCCCATATGATGTCTGATAAAATGGGAACATCAGGAATATTTGCATAGAAATTAAGAGAATAAGCAGGTTTAATAAACATCCTGCATCAGAAATCTACCTGACTTACAAATCTACCTCCCATCAAACTACCTAATAGTAATTCTTGAGAAAAGCACAAATGAGAAGATTTTAAACTATTTAACATGTGTTTTGAAGCAGGTCACTCACTGGTTTGCAGTCTGGGTTGTCAAACACGATCACAAACTCTGCCCTCACGTCCCCAGGGACAGCTGGGACAAACAGGACTGGGATTTTCACTGAGCTGAAGGGTCCAATCTCACCCTCAGTCACCTGAACAACAACAATGAAACTCTAGAAATTGCACTGAAATAAAGAGGCTGTACATTATATACTGTATACACACTCTGCTACACCTGGTTTATAACTAAATTGAACTCACTATGCACAGAAAAAATCAGAATCAGAACATTAATATGGCTCAAGCCTGACATTTCCCAGACATTCTTCCTGCTCCTCCTTAAGTATTGTCACCAGACTTTGTTTAACCACAGACCCATATAGCAGAAAAAAGAGTTAAATTGTGGGAAACGGGAATGTACACTGAATCTTTTGTCTCTATAGATCAAAAGAAAGGGGAAAAGTGTGCTGTGATTTCATTTTAAGAATTAACTGTGATACAGTGATGTCCAGTGGGTTTGAAATGACCATGTATTCAGGCATTCCTTACCACAGCAATTTATTTGATGTAGGCTCAGTCTAGTGAAATCTTGTCCAGATCTCAGTACATTCATTACCTTTCCAAGCATAATTTCAATTGGTATTTCTTCAGGAGAAAGTTCCACTAAATTATCTGCATTGTCTGTGTCCAGATCTGAACTCGTATTTACTTCTCCTTGACCAAACTGTTCTGGGGAAAGAAACAAACACAAAACAAAACAAAATGCTGGGTGTACCCATCAAAAAAAAAATCCAACAAAGCGCAAGTACATTAATTTGGGCCATTATTGCAATTCCAGGGATGTATAGCAGTCATAGGAGAATTGGAATGTCTGGAAGGAAATATTTTTTGGCCATCCAACTTGAGTCTAGTTTGGAATTCTATATGAGGAACCTGAGCCTTCCACTGCTGACTAACAACATTACAGGTTCAGTGGGACAAGGTCTGCATTGGAGGCTGGTACATCCAAAATGCAGACTCAGCTGGAAGTGGGGATGGCCTTCAAGAGCACTTTCAGTGGGATAATGTAGTCAGAAGGACCTGCAAAAACCACCCACAACCTTCTCACGGAACTTTCAGCTTCCTGAAATTGGAATGATCAATATTGGGAAGAAATGTTAAAGAACATAGATAGGAAGCAATTTAATAAAGTCTTTCTTCTACACGACTGGATTTTATTAAGCACATAGTAAACATTAGGAATGAGATGGAAAATGTCTGAGGAGGTTCATCTTTCTGCTTCCTTGTTCCTAGAATTACAGACTGTAAAAATAAACCTGTCATGTGGATTGCTATTCTGAGAAGTGGGGATTCAGTTGCTGAGACAAGGATGATGTTAACAATTTTGCAATTTCTGAAGCTGGTTGGGTTCTGTGTTCTTCTGAGACTGAGTTGTTGATCACTAATGAGCAGTGAGGTTCTCTGCTGCTTTTGATATAATGGTGTCAGGACATTATTTTTAGTCATGTTCTGTGAGGCAGCATACAAAGAAATATGACATTACTCCTGGAGTGATGAGCTACTTAATTTACTGAGTAACTTTGCAACCTGGATTGCTCAGTTCTTTACAGGTGACTACAGCTGGATAAAGCTTGGCCTGGGGAAGTGCAGGGCTGTGTTCCAAAGCATCACCTCACCCATGGCACTGCTGCTCTCAGTCTCCTGGGCTGCATCCAGGGTCACCCCCTGCCTGGGCTCAGCACAAATCTGCTCCTTGTTTGGATCCCCAGCTGCCACAGGACTCGTGCTGCCTTCCTCTTCAAGGTCACAGGCACTGGGATGTTCACTGACCTATCAGGAAACACAGAGAAGGATTTTCTCCCATGGTTGTTCCTCTGCCTTGCACCAGCTCCAGTTCTATCCAGCAATAGTTTTATGCAAATCACACTTGTGTTTTCCACAGTTATAAATGGAGAAATAGGTTGCAGTTTTCAAGAACTGTACATTCTATGAGACCTTTATCAATGAGCGGATTGAATTTTTGCTGGCTGCCCCAAACAGGTAAATAATGTCACAGGAGCAATGCAGTGTAGTGCCAGTTACTTTACAATTAAAAGAACCAACATTTTTCTAGTAGAAACCCAGCAGTTCTCTGTCAAAACTAAGTCTGGTGAAACCAGCCCTCTCTTTATCACACCCCTCACTTTATTGCTAGTTTTGCAGCAGTTCACTTGTTTCTGACTTCCATGAGTTGAGATTTTTAATGATTCTGTCAGAGTCTCTTCTTTTAACTGAAGTATTTTCTCTTAATTGTCATGACTGTGGAGAAAACAGAAATCATGACATGAATTACTAAAATAATTTAAAAATTAGCATTGTTGGCTTCCCCACTCCTCACAAAATAATTGCTTTTATCTTCTGATATTTGTGTCTAACAGATTATATTTATACCAACCCAAATGTACTAAAGGTTGAACCAGATGATCTTCCCAAGTCCTTTCTGACCTGAGCTACTCTGAGACTCTGCACAACTCCACCAAACCTCCCAAAGCAGAACATTTCTATTCCTTCAGGGAAGTGCTTTTGAACCCACCACTGTTGCAGCAGCAGATTTTACTGTTGCTCTGAGGGTACTCGTGGCACCTGCTGACGTCTGAACTTTGAATCTGGCTCCCAAAGCCCCGCTGTTTGTCAGGCTGATGGTCCGTGAAATTGTCTCTCCCACCACAAGGCTGCCAAAGTCAACGAGCTCTTTATCCAGAGCCAGCTGTGAGAAGATAAACCATTAATTACCTCTGGCCTACATAGCACTAATGTCAATTAAATGAGCATCCGCTCTTTATAATAATAATAATTATATTATCCATGTGCTTTAAAGAAGTCCCTTACAATGCAGGTCTTGACTGTACATTTCAGTGGAACAGAAAAAGAACCTGTCTGGGCCATAAACATGACTTCTCCTTCCAGCCCTTCATTTATCTAGAAAACAAAACAGAAAAGAAACCTTAAGTAATTTCAGAAGGTTTAGCCTATGTAATCTGATGAAAAATATTTGCACTCATTCTTGGAGTACCATATTAAAATGTATCTTCACTGATTCTGTGTTTCCACTTTAAGACAGTCTTTGTTACAGCCTGGTTAACTTTAGATGGGCAAGATTATAAATATTTGGAAACTTGCTCTCATTTGGAGGCATTTTTCCAAATTTGCATTTGCCCTCAGAATTTGCCTTGACAATTTGTCAGAGTTTGAACATGCACACAGCTGTCCATGCACAACAGTAGCTCTTCTAAAAATGGAGTTTGTTTCCTTGTTAACAGTTAAGAAATTCAATTAATGATGTTTTTAATCAATACTAGGATTCTCCTCACTTACCATTGGCTTAAATGTTACCAGGAATTCACAGGACATCCCAGAAGAGATTTTGCCAGGTGGGTCAAAACTGTGGAGATAATTAACATAAAACTCCAAATGAAGGCTGTGGAGGGAACACCCAGCTCCTGCTCTGGTAACAATGGCAAATTATTTTTTTTTCCCCTCACTTGGACTAATTATCAGAAAAGTCAGAATGAATGACAGATTAATGAAAGGCTACAGAACCCTGCTGCAACTGGGAAACAACAAAGGCTGATTCTTTATTAAGGTTTTATTCAGAAAGAAGTGCTTTTAAAAGGCAAGACAGGGACTGTAGCCAAGGAGGTGAAGCTGAGGCTCAAAATCAGCAAGAACAGGTTGAACTGCCCAGCCAGACAATTAGGAAGCAACTTCTCCCATTATCCATTTTAATGTTGCTCTGTAACATCCCCCCTGTCCAAACACAAAATGAAGAGGAAAAACCCAAGGAGGGAGCTGCAAATGATTAGAGAAAGTGCTGCTTGCTGCCAGCTGTAACAAAATTATCTTGAATAGAATCTGCCACTCATTTCATGGTCTGTGTGAGGCAGGGAAAATGCCCATCAGAAGACAAGACATCTCCCAGCTGCACTGTAAATGAAATTACTGAGGCACTCCTGGAGCCCTGCTCTGCCTGGCACAGGAGCCAGAGGAGATAAGGAAGTGTTGTCAGCCATGGGAGCCCCTAAGCCAAGTGAGACACAGAATATGCTCACCCTTCACACTTTTATCAAAACAAAATTAAACTCAAACCAAAGCAAAATGAAACATTTTCAAAAGGGGAAACACTTCAGAATTCAGGAGCTTAAAATGTGGGCAGGGAATAAGCACCTGTATCCCAACCTTCTGAACAGATCCCTGGCAGTTTCTCCCAAGAAACACTTTAAGGAATGGTTCTTTATTTCAAATGTTACCTTGATAAAATAGTTCTGATTTAGAGCACAAACTGCCAAACACACAAACCCACACAGAACCACTCTGCTAAGGACAGGTTCCATTGCATGGGGTGCAATAATGCTCGTTTTAACCACTAGAAGAAAGCTTTTTATCAGCAAATGCAGTGCCTGTCACTGATAACAGCTCTCAAGTGTTGTCTGTAAATACCTGTGCACTGATTTTGAGGACAGTGACACCATGGTAGACGTGCTGGGTATTTTCAAAATACTTGGCAAAACTATTCTGTAACAAACTATTTATGTCTGGTTCTACCTGGCATAAGCTTTATACAGTGTGGGATCAGATCCACAGGTCTGTGCTCTGCTGGGCAAATTATTAATAATATGACAATGGAGAATAAAATCTTAGCTTATTTTTGCTAGCTATCCAGCTGGCAAATGTATGGGTAACCAGTTTATTTGTAAAAAGTCAATTAATTCATCAGACATTGAAAAATCATTCACAACTCTTGATGTTTCATTTATATTTGGAGGGTACTTTGAAAGGCAATTATAGCAAGGAAAGACTTAGGCCTTTCAAAAGGCATTGTTTAATTTTCGGTCACAACCCAGGGGTGCTGATTTACCATATGCAATTGTCCAACATAATAAATGAGAATTTAAAAAAATCAATCCTTGAGAGCAGGAAACACTCATTTTGTCAGATTAGTAGCTTCAGACTTTGTCACAGAAATTAAACATGTGTAAGTGGGTCAAAATTAAATTCACAGATGTGATTTTGAACCACCCATGAGCTACACATTGAGACAAGCACCAGAGCAGGTTTAGGAGCTGAAGGGCTCTGCTGTGTCCTGCTCAATTATCCACCTCCCTCACCCTGGGCATGAAGTGTCCATACCCTTCCCAATCCAGCCACAGCAGCTGGATCCAGACTTTGCAGCTCTCCAGGGATGTTGTTCAGTCAAGAACTCTCTGTTCTCATTCCTGTGGACTCTTGTGGGGACAAAGTGGGCAAGGAATGGCTTCACCTTGGACCATCCTGTCCTTATCAGACGATCCAGAAATTCCATGTGTGGTTTATCCCCACAAGGGCAGTGGGCAGTGAGCTGGGAAAGGAGCTCTGGGGTGTGAAATCACTCACAGTGGTGAAACAACTTGTTTATTCACTGGGGTGTCACTAAACTGTCCCACAGGTGGCTTCTCCAGCTCAGCCATAAGGGCTGAAACCTGAACTTTCTCTGTAGATCAAAGGAATTCACTTCCATGTCTCCTATTTATCCACAAGCTTCACTTACACACAGGAGCTTTAGCATTTTTTCACTTTTAGGCTAGACTAAAATACTTTTTTTGTTTGTTTTACAGAATTCCAAGTAAATAAATTCTTTTCATGACTTCATTTTTTAGAGAAATACTACTTTTCACAACTTGCCTTTTAGATATTTAAAGGCTCAGACCAGTTCCAGAGAGAGCTGGTGTCTGAATTCTTAAAAAGAAATATTTTGTGGATGCCTCCTTTTGTTTATTTATAAACAGTGAGATAAAATTATCAATATAGTTAAACTGAGATTAATTTTCAATCTCCCAGCTAGACACAGTGCTTCATTACATGAACTGTCAGCAGGATTACAGGAATAGATTGATGGGAAAGACCACAGGATTGCAATTCAAGTGCTTTTTGCTCTGAGATTGATTTCCTTTATTTCATCAGCTTTTTTCCCTTCCTTTTCTGTCCAATTAAAATGTGTTCATCTCAACTCAAAAGTTTGACTTTTTCCCCCCAGTTCTCTCCCCCATCCCACTGAGGAGGGAGTGAGGAGCTGCTCTGTGGAGCTTCTCTGCCTGCAGGCTTAACCCACAACAAGCAGAAATTTCAGTAGCTGCAGAATTGGGTTCCAGCTCTTGCTGTGGCACAAAGGCAAAACAAGTCTGCAATTAATTTACTTACTGAACACTGATGAAGTCCTTGAGCCATTCACTGATTCCCACCAGCCTGCAGTAATTAACACTGTAGGATGCATTTGTCAAAACTATCTTCTTTTTGTAGGTTTGACCAACATCAAAATCCTTGGAATGCCAAACATACCAGGTGAATGTCAGACAGGATGTCATGTTCATGGTCCAATAGAGTTATTAACAGTTTTGTTAAGTAATTGAAATTTACCTGCATGAGGAGTCACCACTTTTTTAAGGACATTATTTTACAGTAATAATGTATTTACAAACAATATTCAAGTACCAGTCATGCTGCCCTTTATAAAACGCACAACACAGACCAACAAGAGGTTTCATCATCTGGTCACCTTTCTGACAATATTTAAACTCCCCTAGGTAAAGGAAGGATTTTATAATTTAGAGTAAAACTAACTAGTTTATTTAATCTATCACTTAACTAAGAGATTGTTAAAGAAAGAGGCAAGAACTGTTTCAAATTTCACTACAGACCTATTAAAGGCTGCAGATGAATTTTGATGAAGACATTGGGATATACCTCCAGCAGATCCATCTCTACAATTCCATGCAGAATGCTCACTGACCTTGAAATGAATGCAGCTGGGTTTGCTGTGGAAAGCACAGCCCTTATGCTCCCGACCAGGCACAATTTGCTTGTGAAGAATTCCAGTTTGGAGTTCCTCCATTTTTTTCTCAGCCATTTGTTTCCTCAGTTCCCTTATAGCCACCCGTGTTGGATCTTCCTTGGGTACCTGATAAGGAACATGCAGAAAAGCCACCAGGGCTGTGTGTGATCACAGAACCTGCAGCTCCAGTAGAAAAACCTGCAAAAGGAATCTCCCAGCACCTGGCCAGCCTTTGTCTGGCTCTCTCCAGTCAAACTCAGCCTCCCAACCTCAACATGAAGAGTTTAATGGATTCTCAGCTGTCCGTTCTGCAGTTTATCATCACCCAACACTATAACATCATGTTTTTCATGGCAGAATTAGCTTTTCTGCACTTTAAGGGTTTTTTTCCCCTCAACTTCTTAAACACTGAGAAAAAAATCAGCTGGCTTCACTGGAATATTCCAGTCATGGTCCAGTGCTTCTCCAGGCAAGTATAGGAATATGCACTGACATGATTTCTTTTTCATCGATTCTGAAGTTTTCTTAAACTCAATTAAACATAATGTGATTTATGTTTTCACAGATCTCTGAACTAAACCTGAAGTGTTGTTTACTCTTTGAGAGAACAAACTCCTCCAGAACAGTGTCAAACAGCGATGACTGATGATATTCTCACATCTGAATTTCTGTGTCTATGTAATAACAATGTCTGCTTTTTAACTGCAAAATACACAATTATTGGTTTTAAGCAAGGTTCTTTTCTGTTTCTAACAAGAGATATCACAACATTTACCTTGTGCAAATCATAGTCCTGATTCCAAAGCCCTGGGAACTCAGGTACCAGGAGGGTCTTGTCCCTCTCTGTGTCCTCATCACCACTTTCCCAGAGCACATCCTGGGGTCTGCTCTCAGAACTCTCTGCCTGGGGAGCAGTTCCCTTCCCAGCCAAGGAACAAACTGATGGAGAGCGCCGTGACTTCAGTGAAAGAACACAGGTTTTGAAGATACAGTTAAAAATTACTAGGGAACAGTTACTTCAACAGTTATCAGTTTCTGAGATCTTTTAACACAAAAATGACAGGTCTTTGGCTTTTTGGCCTTTGGCTCAGAGGCCAAGGATGCCAACTTAGGCCAATCCCCTCTTAAAACATTAAATACAGACAAAATCTTATGTTAAAAGTTACTATATTTCCTTCAAGAAAAAGGAAATTAACAGAAATTAAGAGATCTGATGGGAAAATTACTCTACACTTGTTCTCTACTGTCTCATGTTTGGTTGCAGCCTGTGCTATTTTTAAACAGAATTCAATGACCTACACCTTTAGGAAAACAAATCAAAAAAATCTAAAGACAGTAAATTCTTAGGCCTTTGATTACCTGTGATATTCCTCCATCTGCATGCTTGCAGGTCTCCTCACTTTGCCAGGCTTCCCCTCTCTGCAGTAAAGGATCCCCACGTTTAGCACCAACCTTAATTGCCTTAGTAGGGGACTGACTTTTTTTCTGCTTGTGAATAGAAGCTTTTTCTTGCAAAATTCGAGACACAATCTCCATTTTTCTTGACTTCTGCAGTTCTCTAAAAGCTCTGTAGTCCAAAGTTGTAACAAATATTAACCCAACCATGGTTGTTTACTAATAATATTAACTACAACCCAGTTCCCTTGCAGCCTTTAAGCTAAATAGCAAGTCTTTAAGTTGGGTTCAGTGGTAATTTGTGCCAAGACACCAAGTGATTCACAGGCTGTTTATACATTTTTGCAGACTAAATATACTCAGTTACAGTGTTTTAGAAGGCTGATACAGACTTTCACAGTGCTCAGGGGAGGAAGAAGGACAGTTACTTCAGGTTTCCAGTTTAAGGTCACTGAACTCCCCTGCTGGAGGAGTTGATCGTGGAACACCCACGGAGCTCTGGTGCTCTGAGCACCCCTAAGGCAGGAGGTCAGGGCATGAAGAACAGACTGTGCAAGTGTCACACACAGAGTGGGAGAGGGAGTTCACTCCCTCCAGGCACCATCAGACATGTTCTGCCTTCAGGGTCTGACTGAGTTCCAGTACATTCCTGCATGAGCACTGGGGAGCAGGCAGAGTTTGAGATGGATCTGATACTCACTCTTTCTTTTTTTCGTGTTCTTGCTGTCGTTTATGGAGAAAAATTTCCCTGATAACATTGCCTCCTTCTGCTTGGATGGCTTCCCTCATTTTCATCTCCTCCTTCTTTGCCTCCAAGGCCTTTGCTTTGTTCAAAATCTGGAGAGTTTGGAGCCTTTCCTATGAAAGTCACACAAACCAGTTACATATTTGATTCACATGTTAAAGAATATAAAACAGAGAATCTAATGCTGGTCCCCTGATTCAAGTATACATTTATGGTGGATGTCTCTGAAGCAGAAGGTATTCTGTAATATTCTCTGTAGTCATGGGGTGCTGAAATGCAGAAAGCTCTGACTGGGTCCAGGCTACTTCTGTACCCTTCCAGCCTGCCCCTGGAATGCTGCTCAGTGAAGGGATGTGAAAAGATAACAGTTCTAAACAAATCAGGATTAAATTAAGATCATTCCCTCAGATTCTACAGACCATAAATAGAAGAGCAAAGAAGCATGGCTCAGAAATTCCTAATTTATACTATTTAAATTCTCAAATAACTGCTTTTTTCCCATATGTTTTCTCCATGTGGAATATTTCTGCATTGGGATCCAAATAACTGGAAATCCTTCTGGCTGAACTTCCAGAGAACTTATTTTAGTATGCATTATTTCCCAGAGAGTTCCCTCCCAGAACAACTAGACTGTTGACTGAATAAATTGCATCAGCAGAAGTGTCAAAACCTGCCCACACAGATCTCACACCATCCCTGCAAGAGTTAAACTCTCCCCAGTTTCAAGGGGTTTGGTCAGTGATTTGATCAAAAATCACCCCACAGCTCTTCAAGGCAAACTGAACTGACTTGCATTAGAACCCAGCAGTCTCCCAAGTCAGTGACTTCATTGCCAGCCCAGCCCAGCAGCAGTACCCTGTTGGAAGTGATGCTGGTTTTCAGGGAAAGCACAGCTTGTATCCTTCTCTCCATATGCTCCTGAGCTTTCACTTCTTCTTTTGCATTTTTTTCATGAATTCTGTAAGCAAAGTAAAATCTTTCAGGCTCTCATCCTGGAAAGCTCTTGGTATTGGAATGTCTGAGCTGACAAGGAGTAATTGGCAGTGTCCCCAGGCATTGCTGCTGTGGACCCCTGTTTGGTGGGCACTGCTGTGGGCACAGGGGAACAGTTGGAGACTCTTCCAAACACGGCACTGCTCGAGCTCCAAGTGCCAACAGGTTTTCAAATATTTTGCTCAACAACTTTAATTTTTTAAAATTTTGGATATGAAGAATGTGTTTCATGTTATGACATATGACTGGCTGCTAAAATAATTCAGGTGTTGCTCACATAAGCAATATCTAAACCTTATGTAGCAAACTTTTCCAAGCCAAGCACATGTACCCACACTAAAAATAAACCCTAAAAACTCTACAAGTTGGAAATACGTGGGCAGGAATCAAACCTGGGAATATTCCAGCTAATATAATGGGAAACTAGGAAAAAACCTGAGATTGATATGTTTGATACATTTGTCAAGAAAAAGAAAATCTATTTGGTTTCATTTTTCTTAATTATGATCAGTTTGTACATACCACCTAATAAAAATAAACCAGCACAGAAACAGCACAATTATTTCAATCATTTTACAATTAAGCCCTAATATTTATATATTAGGATATATTTACATATATGTAAAAATAACAAATGTTCAGTTTCTTCAGCAGCAAAATAATTCAGCACCAGAGTAATAACATAAACACAAATCTATGAAAGAACATTTAATCTAAAATCAAACAGAGCAGTAGCACTAAGAAATGGCCCATCAACTCATTGACCTGACAAGATCTTTTTACCACATTTCTGAGGGGACACAGAATGGCACAGGGAAGATTTCAAACCTGGATTTTAGTTATATAACTTCAGTTAATGATACACACATACATAAAATGCTTCAAATCATTATTAATGCCTCCAAGTGGTCAGAGCTCTCATGAGAAAGACCATTCCTTCAGCTCCAGGGAATCTGGAGGCCATGCTAGGATACTGAGTGGATTTTCTTCTTTCCATGTCCTTTTGTGCTCTGTAAGATCTTAGTGCTTCACCACATTGTACGTGGCCTGAGATTTCCAGGTGCAACAGAAAACAAACCTTACAGAAAAATCATTATTCTTCAAAGACTGGAGGACAAAGTCTTGCCCAGCAGAGGATGTACAACAGGAAAGGAGTGAAGCCCCACCTTGCCATGCTTTGCCTCAGAAAGCAGACTGCTTTCTCATGGTTCCTTTTGGCATCCTCAAGGAGTTTTTTATTTCTTTCTTCACATTCTCTCTGGGCTTCCTCCTCTCTTCTGCAAAACACAGACAAACCAACAGCTGCAGCAGAACTAAGGAAAACTTGATTTCAACACAATGAGACCTCAAGGTGGGTTTGGGGAGTTCATTAATACACACTGAAATGAGGACCTTAGCTTGCCCTCATATCCCCCACATTATAGACAAAGTAATAAACTTCACAAAAGCCACAAACTGACACACTTTTGCTCCGCTTTTGGTGGGATTTTTGGTGTCTGTTTTTGTTCCAGGAAATCCCAACGGACTTCACCACGGGTCCAGAAGGTCCTGGAGGCCAACAGCACTGCAGACACATGCAGTTAGTCTGACCCAATAAACCTCATTTCCTACGACAAAACCCCCTGCATTTGTAGTTTTTTCATTAACAAGTTTATTCCCATAGATCAGAAATCTTTACCTGTAAAACTGCAAGGCCATGGCCAACTCTTATTTTAATTCCATTTCCTCATCAAGTATTCCTGAAGCACACCCAGCTAAGACACACAGCAGCACCAGTATTTGAACCAGCTAATCTCAGCACCTGCAGCAGTGAATTGGCTAAAATAAAACAAGAGAGGCAGCAGGCTCTGACTTAGAGGCTCTTACTTCTTTCGAGTCCGACGTGTTCCTTCTGCTTGCAGGGCTGTTATTTTTTCCTTCCAAATCCTCACTTCTTTTTCCTCCTGGTATTGCATCTGTAGCTCCTCCTCAACTTCTTGAAGCTGTTCACGGAGGGTTTCGTATTTTCCCTGCTGACTTTTTATCTGCCACATCTCAACCCTTTAAAACAAAGAGTGACTTATTTTCACTGGAATACTGATATTCTTTCACTTTAAAGTGATGGATTGAGTAGGGAAGGGTCTATGGGGAAAATAAACATGTAACCATGTTATCTTTTATTTTTTTTAAAAATGTTTTGAAACGCATCTTTTTACTGACACAAGTGTTCCAGACTAAGGCTCATATCTAATAGCATATCCCTTTTAAAGACATAAAAAATATTGGCCAAAAAAAAGGTAAAAAAAAACAAACCCCAAGTTTGTGCTTCTCCCATTTACCTAGAAGAAAATATGAAAACCAAGAAAAAGTCTAAAAATAGGTTCTCCTTCAACAGTAAATAACTTCAGGGACAGGCCACAGCTTTTATTCTTCCGTGCTTTGCTGAAGGAACCAGATATGCTAGAGCTGAGTACATTAATCTGTTCTGTGTATTGCTAATCACACAATAAACAAGTCAAGCATTTTAAAGCTATTACACAACACTGCAGCAGAACACACTGTATCCTGGTTAACCACTTGGCTAATCACAGCTAGAAGCTCATGCCTGTTCCTCCTTTGTTGTACTGTGATGTACCTGTGGTACCAAAATATAAAAACACTCACCTGTTGGCTCCTGCAAAAGACAGTTTTACTCTGTCTGATTTAACAAAGTAATTTATTACGTGCAAGCAATCAATTACAAACAGCAATATTAGCTTGCCATAAAAATACACAGTACTGCTACAATGTCTCCATCATGCTCATTTTCTACCCTCTCCTTAATGCCCTATAAAAACACTAAGAGGCATAAATTACAAGTATTTATGCTCATGCACAGACAGATTTACTTTAGTCCAGCTTATTTTACATTTCAAATGAGACCTGTTTAGGTCACAATTTATGCACCTCTCACAACAAAATCAAAACTTTATTTACATGTGCAAAACTAACTTGGGGACTGAGCCACAGCACCCAACTTTGTAAGGAATGAACCATGCAGGCTAAAAGTTGCTCTCAAATGATGTAGTTCAGTATTTACAAGCAATTTCTGTATTGATTAACTTTCTAATCCATCCAACAGCATATGAAGGATGTAATAAAGATTGATTCCCTTCACATTTTTTTATTCCCTCACTTACAACTTTTGTTTTAGTGTCAGAGCAAGTGTCAGCTCCAGCTCCTTCTCTCTCTCCAGTTCAGTGCACAATCGGCTGCTCATGGCCTGCAGGCGCAACACGGCTCCACTGGCAACATTAGGGACAAACAATCAGAAAGAAATGTGAACATAAACCCCCCTGCAAGATCAGCAAGAATAAAGCACAGCTCTGAAGCTCAGATTTATTCATTAGACTCTCAGCAATTTATGCAGGCTCTTGTTTAACCTCCTAAGTGTCCATTCTCAAGGCAGAGCTTTCTTTAAACTCTTACACACCGGTTGAAAGGAACAGATGAGAATTTTAAAAGCACTGACCAGTAGCTTAATGCAATTATTCATTTCTCAAACCAATAAAAGTAGTATTATTCATGAAGATAAGCGTAGGTGAACCTAGAGAACCTAGACTGATTTTGCTTTTAAAATGGTATTACAATATTCCATACATTTAGCCTACAACTGCAGCATTCCCACACAGTTATTTTCCTTCTCTCCCCAGGAAAACTAGCAGACAGTGTACTACAGGATCCACACACAGGGGCCTGACTATACTCAACATAAACTCCCATCCTCTAAATGGAAATTGGATCTTCTACCTGCAGCTACTCCCCTAACTTCAACAGTTCTGTATTGGCACTGGCAGTGCTAATGGCAGCCAGGATTTGCATTGTTGCTAAAACACAAAGACTTTGAACTTCATAAGCCAGAAATCTATCAAGTCTTCTCACTCCACTTGTCACTTGCTAAATGTAAGAAATTGGGAGAATTGCTATTTTTTCCATATCTAGACCTCTCCATGTGACCCATCATAAGGATAAACACTACACTGCTTTTCTCTCTTTGCTGGGATTTGTTGCTGTCTCTGAGATCCCACTTGCACCACCTCAGGAGGCTCATTTGCATCAACTCATCAGTTTTGTTTAAGCAGCTCTCCCATGCTGGCAGTTAACCTGCCTTCCTTTCTCTCATTCATCGCTGCTCTAACCTGGAGATGAACACAGGTTAGAAATGCAGCTGCGAAGTTTGTTCACAAGCCTCTGGCTCCTGGTACACAAGCCACCCACTGCTTTCTATTTAAACCAAATGTGGAGAGTACAGTAAATTGCCTCCCACTTGATAGCACAAGTGTTTCAGAGCAGCTCCTGTATGCAGAGCTACTCCTGAAAGGCATTCCTGCATTCCAGAACAACACAAGAAAGGAATGGCGCATGTATGTGTGTATTTATAAAAATACATACATGCACATATATATAAATCCTGACTGAGTAATCACCAGAAGCAAAGCCAGGACCTCCAGGAGTGCCACAGCACCTTGATTCATCAGACTGAATAGAAGATTGAGACCCTGACAGACATAATTGACAGCAGTAGGCTAGGCTGATTTAATACCTGTTGTTATATTTTTAAATATATGCCTCTTTCCCACCCATTCCCAAGTTTCCACCTCTTTTTTCTCTTATCTTATTAATTACACGCAGATGAACATAGTGGATGCCTGCAATCCTTGGTATCCAGAAATACTCTCTACCTACACATTGCCAGCCTCCTCCTCTCTCTCTATTTCCATGTCTACATGATCCAGCTGCTTTGCCAGCATCTTGCTCCGCAGCCGACAGGCACTCAGCGAGTCACTGCAACAAACAAACACATCATTTCTATTTTGTAGGTTCTTTTCTCTCCCCAGTGAAAGTCTTCTTCTTGGGGGCAAGATTCACAGCCAGGATTCCTGTCAGATATATAGTTCTATAAACTCTAGTGTTTATGACTGATACAGTATCTCAGTATTTGCTGGTGATTTGTGCTGATGGATTATGTTTGCTTAAACACTAACCTGGTTTTTTGGACCGCCAGTTCCTTTTCCCTGACTCTGTCATCGAGCAGTTGGAGGTGTCTCTGTGAGGCTGATATAAAAATTTTGTCTGCAGACTTCAGAGGCTGAATGTCACCAATGTAGCCCAAAGAATGTTCTGAGCTTTGCCTTTGAATTGGAACACACAACCAACAAAGAAACATAATGAGAAATTGTAGTTATGTGAAGGTTGTATAACATCCTTACATCCTTGCTTTCTGTTTTATTCTAGCAGAACTGTTACAAATAAGACCATTATAAATAAAGGAAAACATGAACACAAACTGCACAAGCAGTTTGAAAGCATGGACTTAAGCCAGGATTTTCAGACTTGGATATCTAATGTTGAACATTTATACCCTCATTTAAAGCACTAATGATGTGTCTTCATTTTAAAATGCCTGTGGCTCCTCTTGATCCCACCTTGGCTTTGCAATTTTAGTGTTCCTGAACAACAGTTTACAATTTTAACAGGAACATTTTAAACTAGTTTAAGACACGTCATGCACAGCTGGTTGCTCAACACCACAGAGGAAATTCCTGTTTGAACTGGAACAAGGTATTTACATGCTAGAATCAGACTGGTCTCCAACATCTTCTGAAGTGTCCTTGGTTTCCATCTTGCCACCATCATCCAGCTCTTCTTCCAGCTCATATTCTAGCAGATATTGAAACAACAGCTTAATAAATAGACTTTGAGTTTTAAAATGCAAAGCTTTCTATACTTGCTGTCAAGTCACAGTGTGGAGAATCAGAGATGACATTTTATAGCATTACTGCAGCGTACACTAAAAAATTCAAATGGCAAAACACACAGGACTATTGTACACCTGCAAATGAACAGGAGATTGGTCTCTGCCTTCATGTGAAGTGCCACCAAGAATCCCACTTATGTGGGAAAATCCCAGAAAGAACAGGGAGGGGGACAAGGGAGGATAATGTATGGTCAGGTTCTGGCCAATGATCTAACATGTTTATTTTACATTAAGTTTACAATAATGTCAGGTATTTTTAAGTTATCAAAACAATTAATTTTCACCTTCCCAGTGTTCTGCCATGTCAGGGAACTGACCACATGAATCTTCTTTTTCTTCCTCTTCTGTTTCATTTTCTTCCCCCTCTTCTCTTTCTTTTTCTTCTCCTTCTCCTTCTTCTTCTATTTCTTCTTCTTCCCCTACTCTTTCTTTTTCTTCATCTTCTATTTCTTCTTCACCTTCTCTTTCTTTTTCCTCCTCTTCTTCTCTTTCTTCTTCTTCCTCACCTAGAAACAGCAGAGGGGGTATTTTCTGTTCTTCCTCACTATAACTGATCTCATCATCTTCCATGCTGACAGCTCTTTCCAAATGAGCAGGCTGATAAAAAGAAGAACATGTTTTACACATCAAATCTCCAACAACTTGCAATAGAGGTGGCTACCTCTGGAGGTGAATTCACACCATTCAGTACATACTTAAGGCATGTGAAATAACTGGATACACACCAGTATATATAACTACACACCTCTGTGCTACTCACACATTTTGAGTATCAACTGTAATAAATCTCTTAGTGAAAAGCAAGGACTCTGCCTTTTAAATTTTTTTTAATAACAATCAGCTCAGTAATAAAACAAACCTTCTGAATGTATCTTAGCCACTTAGATAATTATTTCACCCCAAATGATTTGGGCACAACTCCAACAAACTCTATTTGCTCTTGAGTCTTGTGGAGTTCTCCAACACAAAGTAAACTGTTCCCAAATGTTGTTATAATTTATTAGAACTCAGTAAATTCTGCATGTCATCTAGAATGAGTTATCACCACATGGTTGAGCATTTCACATCTTACTCACAGAGAGACTTGGACATATGATTAGTTTTAACGAAGGTGGCTCAGCTTTGAGTGTATTTATTTAAATCCTTCTGCAGAACTCAAGACCATCAACAAGAAGAGAGTATCTATTTTCTCCAGTTAAGGAGCAGAGAAAACACATCCCAGGATTTGAAGTATGGAGCAATGAGTAAATTATAGGAGCCACCTTAAAGCCAAGCAGGATTCCTACGCTGAGCTACGGTTGATTTAGGGATGTTGGTGGCACTAAGAAGTGGCACAAACATCAAACGAGCTGCCAATGCAGCAGCGGCCCCAACGCTTTCAGCCAAACCACTGCGTTGTGAGGCTGAGTGGCTCCAACTCCCAAATAACAAAGTTTGGGGTAAATCAGGCGGAGAAGAACAGGACAGCAGAAGGCCCGAGCCCTCCCACAGGACACCCCGGGCAGGCTCGGTGTCCCCAGCGCTGTCCCCTCACCGCTCACCGCGCCCAGGCCCGGCCCGGCTCCTCCCGGCCCCGAGCCCGCCTCGCCACGCTGCCACGGCAACGGCGCCAACCACCGCGCGCGGGGGCGCCCGGCCCCAACCGCCCCCGAAACACCGCGGGCGCGGGGCGGCGCTGCCGGCGCGGCTCCCCGGGTCCCCCCCGCACACCCGCGGGGTGGTGCGGGCCGGGCTGGGCCGGGGGCCGCGGGCTGATGGCCGGTGGTGGCCGAGGGCTGATGGCCGGTGTCCGAGTGCAGGGAGCCGTGGGCTGATGGCCGGTGTCCGAGTGCAGGGAGCCGTGGGCTGATGGCCGGTGGTGGCCGAGGGCTGATGGCCGGTGTCCGAGTGCAGGGAGCCGTGGGCTGGGCTGATGGCCGGTGATGGCCGTGGGCGGATGGCCGGTGGTGGCCGAGGGCTGATGGCCGGTGTCCGTGAGCCGGGGTCTGAGGGCGGAGTCCTGTGTCCCTGGGCGGTGTTGTTCACGTCCCTCAGTTCCTGGGATCTGAGCCACCTCAGCAGCTCACTGGATTGTTTTCCTACTTGGCGATTGTTCATATTATTTATTCTCAAAAGGTAGATAAAAATGTGGACCACTGACACGGCTGTGTCTGCCCGGGTGCGGTGGCGAGGGGGTTATGCAGCTCTCTGAGCTTTTGACACGTTCTCTGATTTACACTTTGGAAATGCAGTGGCGTGAACAATTCCATTGTTTTAGTGTCAGTAATACACAAAGGTTGAAGCACCTTTGACACCTGTGCTGCCTGTATGGGGCGTCTGGTTCAGGTGCCATTCTCTGTGAACTTTCAGCTCGGTGTTTATTATAAATTTTAAGCAAGTTGGCGGCATTATGATTAAAACCGTTCTTGTGAATTTGGATGACTTGCTGCCATGTGAAGTCCTGTGGATTTGGGGCTGGAGCACACATGTTAGATACTGAAGGTTTCCAAGTTTTAATCCAAAATGAAGCTGTCTTAAATGTCTTTTCAGAAGTAAGCCTGTACTATTCTGACAAAGGGATTTCACCACTAGTTACTAATTAAAGGTTATTACAGCAGAAATCATGTACTGCTCATGCTGCCCATTTACTGTGCCACATTCTGAACAGTTTCTCCAGCTTCAGCAGCAACTGCAGCTCTAGAGGTTCCATATGAACTTCTGTAATTGTTATAAATATGCACAAAATCGCTACATGAAAAGTCTTTAGATGATATTTCAGTGATTTTCATGGTGAATGTCTGTGTTCATTAAGTGAATCAGTTGGAATATTCTGCTCTTCAGTGGAACCTCCTAAGCCTGTGTGTTCGATATCAAGTGTTGAGGTACCAGATTTAGGGTGCCCAGAGAAGCTGTGGCTGCCCCATCCCTGGAAGGGTCCAAGGCCAGGTTGGACAGGGCTTGGGATAGTGGGAAGGTTTCCCTACCCATGGCAGGGAGTGGGAACTGGATGAGCTTTGAGTTCCCTTCCAACCCAGGCCGTTCCATGATTCTGTGATTTTAGATCTAAATTGGTAATTAACTGTGTTTCCTTTCTGTTCTATTCCCTGTGTTACCTTGACAAAGTCAAGGACCGGAGCAGCTGGATCCACAGCAAAGCAGATCCCTGTTCCCTTGCTCTTGGCACTAGGCCTCAATGACGTGCTAGAGAAACCCAGCTATTCAAAGATTCACAGGGATTCAGTTATTAAAATACTGAGACATCATCCGCCCCAAAATACACCTCGATCTGTACACAGAGACAGATGCATTCTCAGATTTATTTAGTTGAAAACGTTCCTTAATTGTAAGCAATATTTCTGTAATTGTTATTGTTGCTATGAGAGTAAGGTCTAGGTTTTGATCCCAGGCACACAAGCACATGCTGCTAATCTGAGCATTTATTTCCACTGGCACACACAGTATGGAGTATAAATTACTCACAGTGACCAGTTCATTGTCCCACATTTATGCTATAGGTCCTCGATCTTGAGAAATACACGAACATTCTTAGCTCTGTAAATGGTGGAATCTTGATTTTATGGCATCTATTCATATTACATAAAACAAATTACATACAGACATTTGCAGGATTAAAGCTACAAGATGTAGGCTAAAAATATGCAGTGATTAACTGTATAGCTCTCTCTGCAGATCTGGAATAGTTATAACTGTGTTAACTCTGAACCTGCCAGTTCCCACACTCCTTGAGTCGGGATGCAAAAGATCCAAGCAGGGATTTTCCCTTCAAGAAAACACTCAGAAGAGCACCTGGAAATATCAGTGATTGCCAGTTTCTTGTGATATTTTTATTCAGGGTAGTTTTTCAGTCCCAGTTTACAACTGTTTGAATTATTTTCATAACAAGAAGAAGGAGAAGAAGGAGAAAGAGTCATGATTTTGTGTCAGGTGAATAATGTTTTTTTAGGGAAAGACAATGTAAATTTTAATCTGTCATATGGATGGGAGAATAGAGAAGATATCTGCAGTTCTCTGAAGGAAACTATGGCTCGCCAGCCAAGTTCTTATCTCCCAATCTACGACTTACGTCTATCAACTTAAAGCCAGTGAATCTTTCAGATTTAAGCTGCAGGAAATGTACAAAAAAAAGGCTTTGGTTGATGCAGCTCTTCCAGATTTTGTGGGCTCTGGACCCCAGTGATCCATCTCGGAGAAACTCGGAAATGGATGAGCAGATATAAATTGAACCCCTGCTGTTTAGTTCCCACGAGGTTAAATTCAGAGGCATTTCTGTGGAGTTCCTGCAGCACTACCTCAGGATCAGCTGGAAAGGCAGCAGAGCTGGCCAGTTCACTCTGCTGTATGGCTGCATACTGTGCTTCCACAGGCAGTTGGCATTTCCCTTCCCAACGTTTCCAAGGTGACAGGAGCTCATATATGGAGCTTTCTGGCGTTTAGGCAGGAAGACATGCCAATAATGGAATCTGCATTTTGGCAGGATGGTTCATATCAATTACGTAACACGACTTGTCTGCCCCTGTTGTCTGATAGGGATCGATGTTGGCCTGTAAACAATGGCAAACATTGATTTGTCTGGCTGTAAATAATGGCAAACATTGATGAGCATCTTCCCAATGACTCATCCTTACAGATGGATGGACAAAGAATGAGAGGGGCATTCGCTATCAGAGCACTTCATGGAGGAATGGGCTGGGATGGCACCAGCTGGGAGTGCACCCCTGAGAGCAACATATCTGGGGGAAAACAGTCACCCTGGTCCTGGATTAGCCCTAGCTCAGGGGCAAAGGGGGAAATGTCATCCCAAATCTGTTGCATAAAGATAAGAAAAGGAGGGCAAAGTGTCTGGCTGCAGTGTGCTTCATGATTATAAAAAAAGTCATGCAGACTGAAGGAGGAACTAGATGTTCTACAGAATATTTAGAAACAGATAAAAACTATATTCCCAGCACTTAAGGTGATAGGGAAGTTAATATTGTGGTTATCCAGATACTGATTAAATACAGACACGTTTGTGTTGGGGCTGTGGGACGTTCGTACAGTGAAAGTACAGTACAACCTCTGAAAAGAGCTAAATATTCCCACCATGCAATTGCTACTGATATTCCCAAATCTCATTTACAAAAATAGGCATATGTGTATAATTTATATATCTAGAGACATTTGGCGATGTTGCCACAACAGTCTTTCACGAGCTGCTTAGGTGGAATCATGGGAGGGTGAGACTAATTATCCCTGTGGTACATTTTTTGCCTCTAAAAATTATATGTGACAATATGACATCTTTATTTTGCTGGCAGTAAAACCACCTGTTCTATTTAGAAAACGATCTATTAAGAATTCCAGGTAATGCAGTACAACTGTAAAATAAATTGAAATAATATCTTTTTGGTAAGGTCTCAAAATCCTGAGTAATGAATGACTGAAAACTGGGTTTTTGGACCAGACCACTGTGCATGCTTCTCCTCAATCCCATCAAATTGTGCAATCCAATAAATTATTGTATGGTAGCAGTTACAGAAGTATGGATGACTGTGATCAGGGAAAATCCACACTTCTTACATGTTCCAGAAGAAAAATACTTGACAGATACTGAAATGTGGGTTTCTGGTTTCAATGTAGTAAAATATACTTCAAAGTTGTGATCTTTATTACTACTTGAGTAGGGTCAACACTTCAAGAATTAGTAATTGTTGATATAGTAGTAATAACAACTAATGATTTAATAGTGATGATTAAATGTCATTGTCAAATTGTCCAGATGTGGGTGGAGCCCATCAGCATTTGAGCTGGCATGGTCAGATATGACTGAAACACTGATTTAAGGACCACTGTGTTGCTCTCACAGACCTACTACAGCTTTACTAGAGCAAGGATCAAAGTTTGCTCCAAGCTGGGTAACTCTGACCTGACATCCTGGCCCTGCTGGAGCTGCAGTGACCCCACGCAGTCCCTGAGGACCCTGCTGAGCCCCTCATGCAAGGTCAGAGCATGGAATGGGCATTTCCAAAGCTGGTGCCTGCAGCCATGGGGATTGAGGAGAAACAGCATTTGTTAAAGTGACAAAAAGGCTTAGGAAACATTGAGTATCATGGGCCATCTTTTTAAGACTATTTGACAGTTCCCAGCCGGTAGCTAAAGCTAAAGGAAAGCTTTAATTATTTTCAAGAGGATTAGATGAGAAAGATTTGGAGAGCTTATTTATTTTGTTTTGTTTTGATGTTTTAGTGGCAATTTTAATAGTTTCTTAATCTATGTCTTAGCAATTTTAATCTGTCATTGACTGTAATGAGTTTGAGATATTTAGCTAGAACAAATTAAATGTAGTGTTGATCTTTATTATTTTATCTCCTCTCTTCCCTTTGGCAATAGGAGTTATTTGAATGAGTTGTGCTTTTATACATATATATATAGATCTATATACATATATAGGCTCTAGTTTATTTTACATATGTATTGTATGCAAAACCAACTAAATCCAAGGCTGAATGACCAAACCTTTGTCCTTCTTCTGTATAATACAAGGATATAATCAAGGCCCTTATAGATAAAATGTAATTTATTTATCTGAGAGAACTTGCCTGTCTCTTAGGATTGCCATTGTACTTTTATTTGTATTAAGGGTCACTTTTGTGGCAAGGTCTGTCCCTTCAGAGCATGTGTTGCCATGGGGTGCTTATTTCAACACACAAATGCACATCATACACGTGTCACCCACACAAAAAATTCACACACACACACACTCAATCCAATTGTACAAAGTGCCTCTGTGGATTTTTTAGCTATTTTTACAGATGTATGCAGAAGGCATAGAAAACGGTTCTTTTTTACTAGTAAATTAGGTGACAGCTGTCCAGCCAGAGGGGAACAACACCAAGGAATTCTCAGCAGAGGTGCATTGCCCACTGGAACATCAGCCTTAAGAGTAGGAAAAATATGAAAAAAATCTCAACTGAAGATAACCCAAAAGGTGTGAATGTGTTCTGTTATACAGAGAGACAAATCGTTCTGTTCTGTGTGTCACCAGGTAAAATCTTTTAGTTTCCCTCCTCAAAAAATCCCATTTTCATGCAACAATCCAACTCCTTGAGTTAAAATTCACATCTTTTCTTCCTTTTTGGACATTAGCTGCAGGATTGCCATTGAAATGGGCAGAGGGAGGAAAAGATCAGAAAGAAAATAACCCCTTACATCATTCTCACAGGGTTTATGACATGCTTGTGTTTGTTGTATTACATTCGTGTGTGTATTGTGTACATCTGTTCTGGATCTCACAGGGCTGTTATTCCTCTCACCCACCACCCCTTAGTATTTGAAATGCTGGTACTAAATAACAATGTAGAACTAAGAAGACAAAAAGATGAATCCAACACTTTACCCCAAGTGCCTCCTTTCATTAACTTCAGGTACCTGCACAATCATTTTTGTTTTATGATATAATTTCTTGAAAATGTCTCCTTCACACTGTTTCCTTTGTGGGTTGGTTTTAAAATTGTCATTCGAGATTGAACAGCACCAAAAAGCCGAGGAGGCGGAGGAGGAGAGAAGGAAAGAGCGAATATGGAGGAGAAAACCGAGTTTGACCTGCAAGTCAAGATGAACCCGAGGTCCCGAGGAGCCCCGTGGCCGAGTCCCCGCTGTTCCCGAGCCGGGAGCCGCGGTGTCCCGGAGCCGGCGGGGGTCCCGGGAGCTCGCGAGGCACAATAGGTGGAAGCTGGACGATGGCAGCCCGGGAGGGAGCTGTGCACTGCTCCGAGCGTTTCACTGTAGAGAAGCCCCTCAGGAGCCCGAGAGCGGCGAGCAGAAGTTTGTGTAGCGGGCTCTGCCCCTCTCGGTGGTACCGCCGGGCCGGGACGGCGCGCAGACAGCGGAGAGGCGGCAGCTTCCCTCGGCACGGTGCCCGGCTCCGCCGCCGGTGCGCTCGGAGCGATGCTGGAAGCCGGGCTGCAGCTGCGGTGCCCGGGTGCCGCCGGGATTTGCCGGGAGCTCGGGGGGGCGGCGGGGGGCGGCGGCAGCGGCGGTGCCTGCGGTTCACATGCCCCGTGCGGAGCGGGCACAGCGGCTCCGCGCCCCCGAGCGCCCCGGGGACCGGCCGCCCCTGCCCTCGGCGCGGGCTGCAGCTCCTCCTGCTCCTCCCCGGCACGATGCGCGCAGGACATTAGTGGCTCCGGAGCACTTTGAGTTGCTCCCACCCCGCTCCGTGGGATTAATCTATCCTTTTGGAGGTTATTTTCGGCAAGCAGCCTCGCAGGCGGGCAGAGCGGCCGGAGGAAGAGCCCGCGGCAGGGGAGGGATGCGGGAGCAGGGCAGCGGAGCCGGGCGGGACTGAGCCACCCGCAGAGGAGAGGAGGAGAGGAAAGGAGAAGAGAGGAGAGCTGCCCTGCTCCCTGCTCCCGTGCCGGGCTGCCTGCATGGCTCCCGGGCACTGTGGAGATTGTGGGGGCTGCTGCTGCTGAGCAACCATCCATCGCTTTAAACTCAGCCTCAACTTAGCGCAGCAGGCAAGGATGGCAACGCCACTGGAGCTTTGGAGCTGCCAGGAGAGCCAGGGAACCTGGGTTTTGGTCGCTGCTGTCTAATAAATGGGAGTAAAATGGAATTTCTTACCTGGGTTTTTCCTGCCTTGATTCTACTGTGCACCCAACAGCACAGGTGTATCAGGTAAGAAAACATCTTATTCTTTCTTAGATTGGCCTCAGGCAGCCGTTCTCTCAGTATAGCTGGAGTGAGTGATACCAGGTCTGGCTGGAGCTCCCACTTTTGCCCAGGGATGCTTTCTGCACTTATGGGCCACGACTGCTTTGAGTGAGTGTTCAGGAGAAAAAGGGCCCTTGACTGAAGAGTTTCCTTAGTGTGCCTCATCTGTTTCAGTTTTTTCTTTCTTCATTCCCTAGCTGAGGATACACTTCTGCCAGTTGAGCAGCAGTTTCGTGGCTTAGTCGAGGGTTGTATTTTTAACAGGATGCTCCTGGAAGCCTTTTCCCGAGGGCACTTACTGTAAATTGGGGGCAATCACTTTTTGTAAGGCACTGCAATATCCCAGCTCAGCCTCAGCCCCTCCAGCAGCTCTGTAGGGGCCTGCTTGAACATTAAACTCCTCCATAAACCCCAGCACAGTCAGTGGGGTATGAGCTGAATAGCTTTGCTTAGGGCCTCTGTAGGTACCATTAAAACCCCAAAATACAACCATCCCTTTCTAATACGTTCATTAAGTCTCCTGAACTTGGGTTAACAGGAAGAGACTGGCAGAGATCTTAGGGGAAAAAAACATTTGGAGAACGCAAACCATTTCTGAAAATAATAAATTTTAAAGAAAGATGTATATTTGCAGCTCTCAGTCACATTCCCTCTGAAGGTGTTAGCTAGGCAACCAGCGACGGTCTCGGTATATTCTTATTCTCTCCAGATCTGGAGGCTGGATGTGGAGAAAGCTTGCCATGATTACGCAATGAAAATAGAGGGGGGAGTAAAAAAGAACTTGCTGCATGTAAAAACATGCCTACACCCCCCAGAGCAGGGGTGGTTGTGGCTTTAGAGGGGGTCTTAGATCTGCTTCACAGACATCCTTAATAGCTTCAGAGGAGTGGAAGAGGCAAAGTGGGAACTGTAGTGAAACATAACATTGTTGTTACAGGTTTTGGAATTAATCAGGGAGATCTGCTTTTTTTCACTGGGAAGGAAAAGAATCTTGCTTAGAGAAAGTCAAGTCAACTGTTCTTAGTCAGGATTGATAGAATGATTTATCCTGTGACCTTGAATCTGTTATCCAGGGTCAGATCCTGACATCCTCAGACTCTGAAGCAATCCAGTCTTACAGTGAAGGCAGAGGAAATACTGCTTATTACCTAAGGGCACCCAGATCTTGCTCATCATTTCAATGATCCTGTTTCTCCCTCTGCACCTGGGCTACCACTGAAGCTGTGGGTTGAAAAGTGATGTTTGAGTATAAAAAAACAAAATAAGAGAATTCTAAGGAAGAGTCAGTCTTCTCAGTCTCTGTCTTCATGGTCTGCTCCTAGGCACAGCAGCTGCCAGGATATTTGTTTGTTGGATACATAATTATTTTATTATTAATTCCCTAACTGACTTTCTTTCTCCAGTTACACAGTAGTGATGAGTTGTTTGTTAGGAATACATCTACTCATGGCACACTCAGGCAAGGCAAATTCTAACTCCTGAAATTCCAACTGTTCAGTTTGTAGTTTTCCAAATATTCCAAAGTGTGAGACATTCTATGGTCAAGGAAAGCTGCTCTGCTTGGATTCAGGATTTAAGGTGGCTGTGACAGGACACTGATTAATCTTGTAAAAAGGGTGTAGCCTTGCTAACTTGTGTACTTTGGATCAGTTAAACAGAACTAAAGTGAAATTTTATCTTTGCATTAGCAGAAGTATTTTTGGTACGAGATGCTTTTATGAATAGCAGCATATTAACGGGCAAAACTGCCAATGGCTTCATTTTAAGGCTCTGATTTTGTTTTCTAAATGCAGTGTGATTCAGAATTTTGATTATGGAGTCCATCCAACCCCCCTAAATTCTTTCGTCCTGAGTTCTGTGCACTGCATATTGACAGGTTTAGGGAAAACACCTTCCTAAAAGGAAGAATATTTTGGTGATTTTGAAATGCACCAGTAAGACCAAAGAAACAAAAGACTTCCCAAAGATCAAGCTACCAGTGAAAATAATGTTATGGTCTGGCAGAGGAGGGAAGTGGGGGGATATATGCAGGCTGCTTCCTCAGAGCATTTCTGCATAACCTCCCAGGGTGCTTTAGCTGTGTGTGAAGCAATTTCTCTGTCATGTGTGCTATTTGACTGAAATGAATGAGCCAAATTCAACCTAAGTCAGCACATTTTTGTCAGGTAAACATTTTTTAAAAATAGTGGCCTTTGATTTGCTCAAGATAGTGATTAGTGGCAAGGAATTTGGCATTTAAATGATTGATAGGTCTGTGGGACAAAACTGTGGCTTCCACTATTTTATCAGGGTTTGAGATGCTGTGGATGCTGCAATAATAAAGGTGCCACAGTGAATGAATATTGGAGAAATATTTCTTCATTTGTGTGGGGAAAGAGAACTTCTGAAAGGAGTTTTGGGGTGTGTGTCTGTACTTTGTAATTCCTTACTGAAAGAGATTTTAATTCTCTAATTAAAATAGGTGTATATTTTATATTAGTTTCTCCTCTGTTAAGTGACTTTTATACTCTTGCATTTGATTGTCATTCTGCTGTGTGTCTCCCTAAGCCTTTTACTTCTATTCATGGAAACAGAGCAGCTTTAACACGTGAATGTATGCAAAGAGTGGTCCATTTTCTGTAGCTTAAAACTGCCAGAGAGGCTTTGATGTTCTAAATGTTGCCATGAATTAAGCCTAATGCCTTTTCAATTACATTTCAAAATACAAAACATATTTACAGTGAGCTTCCCTTAGAGTCAGGAATGGCAGATGGAAAGGATATACATACTGCTCTGGATAATCCTGGAGTCTGCCAGAGGTCAGATTGTTCACTGACCTTGCAGGATATTCCTTGTCTTTTTCCCAAGGAAAAGTTTTCTTCAGCGGTGATGACATCTGGGACATTTGTCCCAAATGCTTATCAAAAGAAATGTACTCCATGCCAGTCCTCCAGTCAAACTGCTTTTTCCAACTACCAGGTTAAAAGATTCGTTTAACAACGATGTCACAATCCCAAAGAGAATCAGGTTAGCAGATCTAAAGAAGAAACAGAAGATGCGGAAAGTGATTTTCTACATCTTACTCCTCTATGAATTTGTCAGAAGGTCAGTGCACCCTCCTGACCAGTGTGGCTTCAAATCAGTGTCCCACTGGCCAGTGACTTAGAGATGCTGAGCTTTTTGCACTGATCCCAGAGATTTTGACACTGCTGGGCAAAAATGAAGTTGCTAATACTGTCCCTTGCTCAGCTGCTCTTGTGCTCTCATTTACATGGAACTTATAGATTGCCTCTTGCCTTGGTGTGATTTAAATACCAGATATTTTCTAGCAATATTGATAAACTCCTAGCAACTGTTCTCAAGCAGTAATCTGGGGGAGAGCAAAGACAGGATAATGCCTCACTTGTCTGACAAGCCCTTTGAAGATGTGCTGTCCAAGTTGATTGATGTTTGTCCCCCAGATCACTCCATGTTAGTAGGATGCCCTGGTCCTGCAGCAGCTGGGAGGGACATGTCAGCTTGGATAAGAAGGATTTTGTGTGTAGTTTTTATTCTAGAACTGCTAGCACTTAGCTCTGAAAGATTCATTTCTTTGCTCGGTCATGTGACATTCATTGCTTGGAGTTGTTTTCCCTGTGACAATATAGGGAAAGAAGAACTCCACAGGTTTGTGCAGATTGTCAATGGGGATTTCCTTTCCCTTTGGCTATGCAGGAGAACTCACTACTGCTTTCATGGTTTTGACAGCAGTAATCTATTTTCAATGAGCTCAGCTGAAGTTCTCCTAATACTTAAGCTTCAGATATGGACAGATGCAAATATATCCTCAAAAATATCTGCTTGAAATGAGATGTGTACAGAGTCAGAGTGTGGATCATCTTCTTCAGCTATAGATTTGGGAATGCCTTTCAGAGGGATAGAAGTCCACAGGATTGCTGCCATTCAGCCAGGAAGGCCTCCCACACTGGCTTGGTGCAAACTGAGGAGAAGCTTTCGAGGAGCTCTTTTACCCCTTGGATTTGACAAATCAATACCTTGATTTTACAAAGTCCTTTTTCTTACTAAAACAAGTTTTACAGCAGCTTACATTGGGAAGTGAAGTTGCTGAATCAATAGTAGTTGCCTTTCTTTTCATCCTTACTGCTTACACTATGAAAAGTTAATCCCTTCGAATGCATCTTTTCTGTGCTGGTCTTCCTTTTTCAGGTACAATAATGAATAATATTTTAGGCCATATATAATCCCAGCTGCTTATCAAGGATGAATGAAATTCTCCCACCATCCTTCTTGCAACTTTAAAGCACTGGATGTGATGTGCAGAAGTCGAGGAGAATGACTCAAAGGAGTTACCACCACATGGAAAATCAAGCCGTAAAATTATTTCAGCTGTAATATTTTAATAACCCCCCTGGTATTAAGTGCACATAGCTTCACTAACTTCAGCACATTTGTTACACTGATGATCTGACCCCAAGGCTTTATTAATAATAGAAACAAGATTTATTTTAATTGTGTCATGGATATTTAAGTAAAACTCCCTCTAGATTGTAATCTGCTTAAAACACATGGCAGGCTGCAGCCCTCAGTCTTTAACCCGACTCTCATCATTTTAACTTCCTTTGAGCTCCACAGCTTTCCTTAATGCCATTAAAATAGAATCCTGACACAGGAGAACTGCTGAACTCTGAGTGCTTTGTCAAAACATCATCAGGCACACAAGATACATCACTTCAGTGCTGTCACCTTCTGACTTGAATTCTGTTTTCAAAACACTTTGCTGAACTTGGTTGCTGTTTTAGCAACAGAAGCTGAAAAGCATCACCTTCTATTGAAAAGGCACAGAGATTTTAAGCAGATATATTAATTCAAGAGTATTATAGTTATTTACTCTAATTAGGAAAAGACATAGAGTACCATTCTTTCATATAAAAGGATCTCTGTCTTCTACTGATTAGAAACACCATTCCATGCCTATGGCTGAGACTTGTGAGTTACAAATAAGACTGTTTTTAAACAAACTTATTACGAAGCTATGATTTCATTGAAGTAAATAATGATAGTTGGCTGATTGAAAGACCAGCAGTCTGACAGAAAGAAGTGTTGATATAGTTGATGAGACCCAATAAAGAAGGAAAAAACCTCTGTTGACATCTGTTATAAATCTTCAAAGCCTTTGTCTAAATCAATTATGCTATTCCAATTTATGTAGCTGAAAACATCTTGGAGTGTTCCAAGATCCTTCCTCAGAAGAGACAGAGGGACATGAGAAATATCTGGGATAGTAATTTGAGATGAGCATACAACAGTCTGCCCATGGCAAGGAAATCTTATAAATGCAGTTTAAGATAACATTTCACAGGGAACTAATGAAGTTGCTCTTGGAGCAGAGTCGCTGGGCTGTGAGATCCCAGAAGCTTTGACAGCTTTGCTAATGAAAGTCTTCAGTGTCTCTGCTGCTCAAAACTTACATTTACACATTGTAATCCCAGAACTCCTTCCTTACATAATTGAGTCCAGACAAGACTTTTGAGACCAGGGCAGTCAAAGGTTTATCTTTCAGTGTCCTGTGAGAGGAAGAGTTGGTTGTTGTAGGATGCTCTGTTCCTGTGCTGGCAATAACTGCTCGTGCTGAGCTGAATGCCCAGGCTGGCATATTTTGGAGAGGAAAACCATGTGCTTTATGTGGGTCAATGTCACATGAACACTCTATGAAAGTTATGTAAGTGCCAAGGCAGAATGTGTTTGTGGTGTATTACTCTGCAGCCTCCCATGGATGTTTAACACTTTCTCTTCTGTTACAAGTCATAGGTACCTCTCAAATGCCACATTTATAGCTGTGCTCAGTGGAAGATGCTAAACCAGTGCTCAGGCAGCTTTGATCCAGTACTTCCATCAGTCACAGGCCCTCTCAAACCACTGGCAATTCTTCTCTTTGCAAATGGTGGTGGAAGATGCTGTCCCAACCCCTCACTTATCTCTTCCTGCCCTGTCAATCACAGTGCAGTGAAAGGAATGACATGAGCAGGCACAGATCCTCAGCTGGAGTCTGCCAGGTTTAACAGATAATGAAGACAACACAACCTTGCCTTTGTTTGTAAGAGATGGTGGAATATCCACGTCACTTCTTGTGCCAGGGCTGAGGGGCTGGCAGCTGCCAGGGGCTGGCAAATGGCAACCAGAACCTGGGCTAAAGTCTTCAAGGAGCATCACTGGGCAGGCAAGAAGAGGCACCTGAGAGAGGGAGCCTGATTGCTGGGAGGGGCTGTGCCATGAGCACAAATCCCACAGCAGCACATCTTCTCCCAACCAAATCCTGCTGCCTGCCATCCAGACTCCAGATGTGCAGTTTTTCCTGTTTCCCATCACATTTGACAATACATCAGCCTTCTTGATTTCAGCTGTTCTGTAGTAAGAAGCTGTCACAGCTGCATTTCAGCGTCCACAGATGCATTTTAGGCTGTATACAAAGTATCTTGGTTTCCCTCGTGCTTTTTCTAAGTTTCTAAATCTATTTCTCCTACTTTTTTTTAGAAAGAAAGAAACTTTTTAAAGTATGTGCTTGTACTTAAAGAGGCCATAGCCTGAAATTTGTTTTGATTTAAACAGAAATATCTGAAATGGTTTTCCTACCCATAAAAATCTCCAATATAGCTGATTCTACTGTAGGTGCTCTGTGGTGTAAAATAAGTCAGTAATTTCCATTTTCTGTCATTCTTCTGTTTGTAAACATGGGAAATTTTAAGATACTTATTCTCTTTACTCAGAGCTATGAGTGACATCGGAGATTACATAGGTTCCAACATCGAAATCTCCTGGTTGCCCAACCTGGATGATTTGATGAAAGGGTACGCACGAAATTTCAGGCCTGGGATTGGAGGTGAGTCTTGGAGAATAAATAATGTCTTTTTGGTTCTTACAATCCTTCTGATGTTTATGTGAATTTCATACTTTAAATGATTTAAAAGTTGTGATTATCCTTTACTTAGATGCTGGAAAAAAATAACAATCAACAATTTGCTTGATTTTGACAAGAGACAGATTGTTCAACAGCAACACAGGCTTCTGATGCAGTTCTTAAATAGCTGACATCTAAGTTGAAGGAATTTTGTATTTCATTACATGGTGATAATTTCTGCATCTGCTTGAAGTCATGCTGTCTTAAACTAGATAATGTGATTTCCAGAAAGGATTCCATAATTTTCAGTAGTTGTGATTTTATCTCCTGTCCTTTATCACTGAAGTGAGGTGTGCTGTTGGAAATTGAGGGCACAATCGGTAAAAAATTTAAAACTCGTGCTTTAGGAGTGTATTTTATAATGGAAAACACGTTAGTGAACTCCTTCTGTATGAAAGAATTAACAGTCTGGGGTCATTGATGTTTTTATGGGTACTCTGATGACATAAATCACCCCATTCAAACATTTTTTCTCAGGTCCTCCCGTTAACGTTGCTCTGGCAATCGAAGTAGCCAGCATTGACCACATTTCAGAAGTGAACATGGTACAGTATCAGATTTTTTTAGTTTTGCTTGTAAAAAAGCAAAAGTTCAAAATCAAATGTTGTATTTGTTGAGATATATAAACTGATTTTCTTCATCAAGACATGTGCAACTCTTGCAATGTGTTATATATAACATTGATGCTGAATCGCTTTTTTATATCTTGTGCTTGTCCATGGTAGGAGCACATGACCGAAATCCAATGCTTGGGCAGCTCCCTTGTTGACTAAATATAAAAATATGTATTTGCACTGAAAGCAAATAATATATTTCTAGGCAAAGAGATTGATTTTTGGCTAAGTTCCAAGACATTATCATTGTCAGCATCACTCCTTAACTGGGATTTCTCTTGTCACAGGAATACACCATGACAGTATTTTTGCACCAGAGCTGGCGAGACGATCGTCTGTCTTACAACCACACCAACGAAACTCTGGGCTTGGACAGCAGGTTTGTGGACAAGCTCTGGTTGCCAGATACATTCATAGTCAATGCCAAGTCTGCCTGGTTCCATGATGTGACTGTGGAAAACAAACTCATCAGGCTTCAGCCAGATGGAGTCATTTTATACAGCATCAGGTGAGTGACAAACAGTGCAAGTGTACTCTGTTGAATGTTAACTTCTTGAACATTCTATAATCATCAGCTTTCCTAGGATGATTTCCTAAAATAGTTATTAATTAAAAATGGAAGAAAAGCTCCTATCTCCTATCCTTTTCTTTCTAAGGAGAAGTCAGGAAGGTCTCTTTGGCAGCACTAACACATTTTGCACTGCACAGTCATTGATCATGTCCAGAATTCCCTCAGTGGGAGAGAAGTCTCTCATGGCTTTGGTCACCAGGCAAGGAGGTGCTGATACAGAGCAAAGATTCTGTTCTCCACTCACTTTCCAAGGGAACTGTGAGCCTGGTTTAGGCTCAGCTTCCCCATATTTCACACAGACAAAATAACATTTCTCTCTTTGAAAGGGCTGTGGCTGGAACTCAGTAGCTATATTGACAGTTAATTGTGTAATGTTCTAAAAAATAATGAATGGGCACCTTTGAAACTGTAAATCCAAAGTCCCCCCTTAAGGTATTGGTAGTGATCTTGGGGACAGTGAAAGGGAGGAGATTGAATCAGAAAATTCCGTTTTATCATCATCAGTAGCTGTAGAATCCTCTGACGTTAGATAGTCATTTGACCTTTCTTCAATTCCCTCTGCCTTTGGGTTTCCCACAGACTCAGGCAGCAGCCAGAAGGACTTTGAAAACTGTTTCCTTTGTTAATATTAAAGTTTCAAAGTTTTCCACTCAGTCTTTTGAGTTCTGAGGAAAAGGCTCTGTCTGAATGTAACTGACTGGTGTTCATGTTGCTTTGGACAGGATTACCTCAACAGTGGCCTGTGACATGGACCTTTCCAAGTATCCAATGGATGAGCAGGAATGCATGTTGGATTTGGAGAGCTGTAAGGGCTGAGTACCTCTGTGTTCTGTGTAAAGCCTGCATAGACAGCAGTGAGATAGCTGGAGTTGGCTGGCATGATTCTGCTTTAGTCAATGGAATGGAAGGGGTGGCTTGGGGTTTAGAGTGAACAGAAATCTCTTCCCTTTATTGGGCATTAGATTATGGACTTTTCAATGCCAGTTCAACCCTGGTCCAATCCAAAGCTCTAGGATTTGATATAAGGATGATGAACAATGTACAGTGCTGCTGACAAATGTCTGGAGCTTTGTGCTTCATGTGAAACCTTGTGCAGTTGTGACAGTCACTGGCATTACTGAGGTTTGTACCAAATCCAGTGAGAACAAGTAGAAAAGCCCACAGGCAAAATGTGATGTGCTATTTTTAATTTATGAGAAAATAGGAAAAAGAAAGAATTCCCTCCTTTTAATGAATGCCATTGTGACTAACCTTCACATAGCTCTTTATCTTGCCTTGGCATTCCTGGATCTGTTACACAGAAATCCATCAGAATACTGCATGGATTGCCTTAATTCATTTGTACTCACAAAGGAGGGTGAAGAATGAATTTACATTTTATCCAACTTGTATTTAATCTATGATCAGCATGTAATTCCCATGAGCATTAATACTTCTGAATGAAAATCACCACTGACACAAGCAGGGACCACCCAGTCAGGGAAAATGAATGTGGTTTTTAGATCAAGGAGCCTACAGGTCCTGAGGGTTCCAGAGATCTGGGAATAGCAGATCCTGAGCAGACCCCTTAGCCAGTTGATGCACGTTTCTCGTTTTCTGTTCTGTCACTGACTTTGTTTTCTAGGCAGTTAACCACAATACCATTTTATCCTGTCAAAAATAGCAATCTACAGTTTTACTTATGTAATCACCAAATGCAGAGGCAGCAGACAGTGCCCCAGCAATTCATTCTCTCTCCCAGCAAGTTCTGCAGGGAGTTTTGGTGGGGACTGAATGTTTTAATTGATTTGAGGGTTTTCATTTCAGTGAAACAAATAGAAATGAAGTCTCTTTAAACAAAAGGATGCTTTAGTAGCAAGTTGTCAATGAACAGCAAAACTAGGAAAGATTGATTTCCTGTGGATTACATAAATCCCCTCATTCATATCCCCCTTTTCTGTCAAGTCCCTGGTGCCCCGCACCTCTCCAAAGCAGAGAGAATTATCCAGACTGAATCTCAGCATGTTTACAACATGTCTGGTGAAAATCAGCATAGCAGAGGAATTAGAGAACTTACACTAGGAGTTCTCTAAGCTCTTAATTTCTCCCTTGAACTTTTTGTTTATTCAGCTTTCTTTTGACAGATGGCTATTCTTCAGAGGACATTGTCTACCACTGGTCAGAAAACCAGGAGGAGATCCATGGGCTGGATAAGCTGCAGCTTGCTCAATTCACAATTACCAATTACCAGTTCACGACAGAAATTATGAACTTCAAATCTGGTAACAGAATCTTTCTTCAATTCAGGGACAGTATCAGACTTTTTCCTCCAGAGAGAAACCTCCTCTATCTATAATAGAAAATCCTGCTTCTTAAGTAACTAAAGAACCTGTTAGGTTTCTGATAAGAGTTTTCTTCATCTTCCACTTATGAGAAGTGCCATTCTTTGCTGAGCCTCCAGGTAGCCACCATAGCATGTTCTGTCATTATGCTGCATGGAGTAGCCAGACAACACTCGATAAAAAGCACTTGAGGTATAGCTCACATTTTCTTGACCTAATTTGCAACTTCAGATCAAGAAAAATTTCCATTAGGCCTGATGTTGTGAAGCTTATGACGTACAGTCAGATCAGTCTAATTCTACCCCGTAGAAGTCAGTGGTGTGTATGTCTATCACTGGGCTTATTGCAATGTTTGTACAAGATTGGAGTCATTTCTTTCCTGCTGATTTTTCATCCTCTTTCATGTATTCAGATTCTCATTTATGCTGCACATCTCCTCTAAGCTCTTTTTTGAGTTTGAAATTAACTTGGCCTTTTAAAAAATCTAAATTTAGTATCTGGAGGACTTTCTACAGCAGATGATAAGACAGTACACATTTTGAAGCAATACTGTTATTTGAGAAGACTCATGATTTTATTTTCAGATCTGGCATTGATATGACCTGAGACAAATCATTTGACCTATTCTTAGCTGATGAAAGCTGCAGTACCTCGTGCAGAGTTTCTGAAGCATCAATTGAACAGCATTCAAAAAAGCTTTTTGTGATCCTTGTCCAGAAGATGTTAAAGAATGTAGCTCTGTGTCATTATAGAAAATGTCATTTTTAATATCAATTTAACTGTAATTCACACAGCCAGAATCTCTTCTGCCTGCTCTCTTTTCCAGCAGGTCAGTTTCCCAGGCTCAGTCTCCACTTCTCCCTTCGGCGAAATCGAGGAGTTTACATCATCCAGTCCTATGTCCCTTCCATCCTACTGGTGGCCATGTCGTGGGTGTCCTTCTGGATCAGCCAGTCAGCTGTGCCTGCCAGGGTGTCACTAGGTAAAACAGATGGCCTGGGGACTCACGGGAAGGGAGTGCTCAAGTGGTGATTGTGCTCTCTGATAATCCTCATTAAGGTGCATTTATGACCACTGTGTTTACATTTGCAGAAGGGATGGTCCTGTGAAAGATTTCCCTCCTGGTTTAATTTCTGTCGTGTTAGCAGAGCAGCTGCCTCAGTAAGGAACAGCAAATAACCACCTAGGGAGGGTTAAAAGCAGTAATGACTGTGAGAGAAATGAAGGAATTGATTTGAAGGAACTGGGACAGTGACAAAAAAACATTCCTGGAGCTTGTGAGTCTCTTTGTCTGACTAAGGGTTGCCAGCCCAGATGTAAAAATGTTTGAGGGTTAATTCTTTGGGTTCTGTTTCTCCTGATCTAGGACAAAACCAAGGATAACTTGTTCAAAGCTGCCTTAGTCATACAAATGCAGTTTTTTACAAGTTCCTCTGCTTCAAAAATCAGAAGCCACAGTGTTAAGAGGCTTTTACTGTGAAAACAATCCTCAGTCTCGTGTTAACAAATATATCTGTGGATGTTAGTGCATATATTTCTATCTCATTCTACCCTGCAGGTATCACCACTGTTCTTACAATGACCACGCTGATGGTCAGTGCCCGATCCTCACTCCCACGAGCCTCTGCCATCAAGGCCCTGGATGTTTACTTCTGGATCTGCTACGTGTTTGTGTTTGCTGCACTGGTGGAATACGCCTTTGCACACTTCAATGCTGACTACATGAAAAAGCAGAAGAACAAGATAAAGGCGAGAAGGCAGAGTGCAGAGGTCAGTAAATGTGATAGTGGGATTGCCAGAACAATCATCCTGCTTCATGACCTTTTTCTACAAGTTCTTCCTAAGAAGAAAGGCTTTGAGAATGTTCTCGATGGTGCCTCAGTAATTCAGGGTGTGTAAAGCCATAACCAGAATTATCTGTGGTAGCACAGAGTGTTTCATCAGTTCTGCCAAAGCAGGGGCTAAATCCCATTCAGCACGTATGAATCCCTCGGGTGTTTCACCATGTTGGTGCCGTGCATAGCTTGGATGTATGACACTGTCCTTGCCCTATAAATTGCCATTATTCTCTCTTTCCTTTGCAGATCAACGTGAAGAATGCCATTGTTCTGTTTTCCCTCTCCATAGCTGGTGTGAACCAGGAACTGGCCATTTCCAACAGGCAGCACCGAATTCCCAGAAGCCTGCCTGGATCATATGGCACAATAGAAATAGAGACTGGAGAGACAAAACAGCAGCAGGGAATGAAACTGGACAAAAAGACTGGCCTGAAGTCCCTCTTTAAGCCCATTGATGCTGACACCATTGACATTTATGCCAGAGCCGTGTTCCCAGCAGCCTTTGCAGCAGTCAATGTTATATACTGGGTTGCATACACAATGTAAAGACAACAACAAAAGGAAAATTCATCCCAAGACCTGCAAAATGAACAATACCCACAGGCTAAAAAGCCCTCGCTGAAACTGAATTGAGGCTTCTTTTCTCAAAATATTTTCCAACGAGCTGAAGACACTTCCAAAGTCAAGAAACTCCTGCTATAAATTCCTACTAAAAGCAGCAATTTATCGCTGACCTGATTTGATACAGTAAGACTGCACTCTGCCAAACAATTCCAGCTCTTTCTTTCCTGTAATACCATGAGACAACTTTTCATATGTACATATTTGTAGCAAAAGTTTAAATCTTAAATGACCATGGTTTTCCTCCACTTCAAGGGTTGATCAGTAATGAAGATTTGGCTTTCCACACTCAGATAATTTCCTTTTTTTTGGTAATGAAAGAGCTAATTCCTCACTTCTGCACATGAGAGGTTTTCTGCATCTGTGAGCTGGTCTAGGTTTAACAGTAGTGCTCAAGTTGGAGTTTTTAATCAGAAAAATATCAAGAACAAAATCAAAGGGAATAGAGGGGAGTGGAGTTTTTTTCTTAAAATATTATTTGTCTTGGATAAAGTATTGAAAAATTTCAATGCTCTTAGCCACAGCATGAAATAAAATATACTACATAAAATTCTACTGAATTGTTAATAATGACTGTATTACATTAATGAAATTTTAAACAGTTGAACACAGAAATGTTTATTAGTTTAATAGGCCCCAAAATAGATAAAAATTATTTAGAACCACAGCTCAGGTTTCCTGTGTTGGATTGGGAAGAATTTGAAAGGTGCTTGATAATGAAGGAAGTCAGACTCCATATGCAGGAAGGACTGTAGAATTTGTTCTGTTAATTTTCAGTGAGAATCTACCATGTGTGCCTCTGAAAATATCCTTTTTGAATCCTCCCTAAATAGCTGAGGGAAGTAAAAAAATTTCATAACTGTCTTTAAGTTATTTCATTGCTTTGGATATTTTTGCTGTTTTTATTCAGAGGCTGATCTAATCTCTTAGGCCTCTTCACTTCCATTATTCAACAGTGAAATTTATGGGTCCTCATACACACTGCTTAATTCAGGACTAGATCTCTCACCCAACTCATGCAAAATAACACTTTGTTCTGTAAATAATCTCAGTGAGCTCAGCAAGTGAACACAGTACTCACAACAAGCTAGTTCCACAATTATTCTCTAAAATCTCCACAATAAATATATTGGAATGTGGATTAAAACAACTGAAATATTGTCAGTATAGGAAGCCAATGTAAGGCACTACGAAAGTGAAATTTATTTTGAGGATCTTGTTGCCTTGAAAGTGAGAGGCTGTTTTAAAAATAGAGACTGACACAAAAGAAAAGGTGAAATGAGAGAGAGGGAAAGAGGAAGCAAAGCAAGAGGCTGAAAGCTGCAATGGAAAGGAGACGGAGAGGGACTAAGGCAGAAGCTGTATGTGAGAGAAGTGCTTTGCTGGCATTTAAGATGGGGCTCTTGAATGTGTGGCTGACGATTAATAGTTGCAATAAGGGTGAAAGGAGGATTTGATCCTGGTGGAGCATGCACATGTTCCTCCTGCCTTAACTCAGCTGGGATTTATGGGTTAATTTCATATGACCAGCACTGAACGATGAAACATTTTAGCACTGGTTTATAACTTAGAATAAGATTTATTCAGTATTGGTGAAGTACGAGAATGCTTTGGAGAAAAAATAATGACCTTGAACTGGGTTGTAATAGAAACTGTACTCCACTGTAGGTCTTAGGTTCATCTCAATCTTTAGCTTCTGTTATCATGGAAAAGCTGTCAGCCAACAGAGTGCTGGAAAACCCCAACTGACACCAAACTGTGATTGTTCCACAAAGTTCTCACCAATCTGACCCTGACTGAGATACCTGGATTCTGCTCCAACATCTCACCACTGACCTGCTGGGGAATCTTAGTCAAGACCTTCCACTGCATCATCTGAAAAATTCCTATAATGATTTCTTTCCTTTATCTTTGAGTTTTCAGAAGAAAAGCCCTTCAGGAGAGGCAGGAACTCTTACTCTTCAGCTAGGTAAGTGCATCCAACTGGTACTTCCATGGTACTATTTACTATAGTTGCTGAGGCTCACATACTGGAATTAAGGCAAAATATCACTCAAATTTCACCTTATCCAGAAAACTAATGAAAATCTGCATCTCCTTCAATATGTCCAGGTAATCAGGCTTCTTTTCCTCCTGCTTCTCCTCTTTCTAATTTATTTTTCTTACTGTTTGTCCCTGATGTTGATGAAATGCTACGTTTCAGAAATACGGTATTTTTTTTTCTAAGTGTGTTTTTGGTCACAATCACTTTCTCTCCAAGGAAACTCAACCTCTTCTGCCTTCTTCTGAATAATTTCTACTGTTCTATATAATGATTTAATGCAGAGTGGAATAAAAGCAGCAGAAGCATGACTTTACAATGCCTTTTCCTTTCTAAGTTGTTGCTTTTTCCATGATCCATCAGCACAAAAATACTACACCCTTTAGAAAGACCACAGTGCCACCGCCTTCTCTGTTACACTTGCAAAAATCAGGAAGAATCTTTAGTTTAAAATCAGATTAACTTCTGCTGGGAAAGCAGAATCCAGCTTTTTGTATCCCACTCTTTTCTCCAGCTATTAGTTTATTACGTAGCCTGTCAATGACAGTAACTTCTCCTAAGAGTGAAATTATTGACTAAATTCAGCTGAAGGAATATTCACAGCAAGTTTCTGAGGAGTGCAACTAATGAGAAAATAATCCATGATTTTGGAATTGAAGTTATTAAAGTGCAGAGAAGGAAGCACTGCCCTAGTCCCTCTAGTGTGCAGTGGCTGGTTATTGAGAGTAATTAGCAAGAAGGTGGCTGCAGATATTATAAAGGCAATGTCTAATCTAATTACTTCAGCAGTAATAGTTTGTAATTGTGCACCTGACATAACTCCTTCCACTGCAGCCAACTGACTGATCACATGGGGTTATTGGACAAAATTAGTTGCTTCTCCATCTGGGAGACAGTCACAGGCTGCGTGTCCTGCTGACTGCTCCAGAAGATTTATTCAGGGAATTTTTCCTCTAGTTTGACTGCAGATCTTCAACGTGCACAGCTCAGCGTGACTGATCAAAGTAAAAGGTGGCAGCAACCTCCTCAAAAAACCCCAAAGCCTGAATGCCAGACTACCTACAGTGATGTAGACAGAAGCATAAATATAAGGTAAAAAATATCTCAGAAGGTTGCAGGGAGTCAGAAAAGTCCCCTGTGAGCACACATATGGCAACGTGTCCATCCCAGGAACAAGGGGATCTGAGGGGAGAACAGGAGTTTCAGCTGCTGTTGCTGCACTTGCATGAGTAGCACAAGACAAAACACCTCAATCAACAAGAGGGAGATTTTCTTAAATTGGTTTCCAGAGCCAGAAACAGAAAATTCAGATGCCATTCAAACTTTTGAGGATACATTTCAGTACAGGAGTATGGTGCATTGATTGGAGTTTTGCGTAAGTTGGAACCTTCTATACTTTCGTGCGTGCTTCACTTTTTTTTTTCATTTGAAATCATTGTATTTAAAAATCCCCAGACATTACTACTTTAGACCTATTAACATCTAAAGACAATTCCCTATTCAACTCTAATTTCATGATGCCCTTAATAAAGTGAAATAAGCCAGATTTGATGTCAGTTGAATGCTGACTTTGGATGGGTTGTACTAGCGCCATAAAAAAAGTATGTGACAGATGAGAAGGCACTTTTTCTGTGCTGCACCTGAAAGCATTTGTGTTCCTTTCAGCAATTTATAGTACTGCTCTATGGACTGGCGTGTCTGTGAGAAAAGGAGTGGGATATGTGTTAATGTAATCATTCTAAATGTGAAGTGTTAATAAAATGTAGATATACAGGAATTGGAGCTTCTATAAACGGACAAAATAGGCATTCCAACTATTGAACTGGAAGATAAAATGCATTAGAAGGAAAATCAGAATGACCCTAGAGATTTCATCCCATAATGACATCCTGCCTTTTCAGTGCCCAAGGGTTTGCAAAACTCTCCTTTGGCCTTGACAACAGAAGAGGAAGTGCCATTGTGTGCTCATGAGAGCTTTCTGGGGGGCACTTATGCATACTGCTGTACTGATGTGAAAAAATAGCTATTGCTGCCTCACGAGGTTGCAAAGAATCAGAAAGCACAAAATGAAAGATGAAGAAGAGCAAGATACTGCATTTGTTTAAAAGTAATGCTGGCATTAATAGTGACAGCACGATGAAGAGGTTAAAAAACAAAAATATCCGTCCTGTTTCTGGGTGAAAATGAAAGCATTTATCCCAGTTAAAGTAAAAGCTCTCACATCAGTTCCTAACTGGTTTGCTAATCCAATAGACAATGTAGTGAAACCAATTTAGCTCAATGAGGCTTCTGCTGTTGGGACAACAAAACACTTAATACGATTGCTGTGATTTTAAATATTCCCAGTCATTACCCTGGAAAAGCACTTCTCGTTAGGAGGAAAACAGCACCCTGTATATTTGTCTCTGAAGAAGAACAGATAACGAAAAGCTTATTGAAAGTTTCTGAGAATATTTTTGCTTAAAAAAAAAGAATCTGAAGCAACTCCCTCCTGCCCTGTTTATTACAGCAGCTTAAACCACTTGCCACGGCTGAAAGCCTGTTTGATATTAAAATAACATTGTGTGCAATATATGTTACAAACATAGACAGATGATTCTTTCTAATGAAAACTGAATAAAAATTTGGCAATGGATATGTGTTTTGAATAGATTTGGTAGATAGATGAGAAAGGTACTATGTCTTAAATAGAATTAATTTGAGGATCTAAGCCCCTCATTACATAATGCATCAGGGATCTGCTCTCTCCTTATACCAGCTTTGTGCCACAGCTATTTCTTTTACTAAGTCCTGCACAGTAAAAACAAATCTGAGAAGACAGTCAAGCCCCGACTGTCAGAAAATATAGCACCAACAGAGCTAATCAGATATTATTGGGAGTTCACTGTTCCATGCATTGCTAAATCTATCACTCTGGATCTGCTTATCACTTGCATTCTGCTATTTCCCTTTTTCGTCCATTTGGAAAGGGGAAGAGGAAATTTTCTTTTTCTTTGGCACAAGAACATATTCGGTGAAACGAGTATAGTCTTATCACCCAGGTATGAAAAACAGGGAGACTGAAAGACTCAATTTACAAACCTTTGTACCTTCCAGTGATTATTACATAAAAGGCAAGAAACTCAACCCTGTGATAATTAAGCAGCACACTCCCACACAAACACAGTCCCACACAAACACACTCTTTTTCCCTGTTTCACTCTCTAACTCTGCACACTGCTAACCCCATATAGAGAGAAAAATGTAGTTTAAGCCATGCCTCAAATTCTCTACACTCTTAAAGAGACTCTTCTTCCTAATTTTGGCCCAAACACCTTTAACACTGTTACTGGGTAACATAAGTTACTAACAAATACAGGTTGCATTAGTTGTTTATTGGGTAAGTAATCTCAATGAGAGCAGCACAAATATCACAAAACTCAATTTTCATTCATGGAATTACCAAGTGGGGTAGGGAGAATATTTTTCTTTCTACAGTAATAAATAATTGGCCAGCTTTGGCTTATTGGAACAGGAAGAGCTGGAAGTAGCAAAACAATATATAGGCCATTGAGCTATTCCAGTATTACAATTACTATAGCCTTAAGATTAAATAAAGACTGAGAGATGAAATACAGAGTAATCTGTAAAACATCTGGTATAATGTTCCATCCAGGCTGTTCCTCCTTTATTGCTACATTTCTTCCAGCTTTAGACAAATACAAAAGAACTATTTCCGTACATCTTAAACTAACTACATTTTTACAGATATATTTAAGATTGTCCTACCCTCATCTTTGTGGGTGAAACTTTTGCATCTACAAGATAGTATGTGCATCTATATAAAGGACAGGTGGTTCTATATTTTCCTTATAAATGACAGTGCACATAGTATTGTAAAATCAAACAGGTTGTTGAAATATCCTGAAAAAGTAAATACAGAAGTACAAAGGTTTGGGTTTAGTTGCTATTAAAGATATGTAGTTTGGGCTACCCATAGAATTCTTTCTCCTCCTGGCTAATGAGGTGTCAACAAGGGAGTCAGCTTCTGGTTGCTTCTATCTTATATAAGACAGACAAGTAAGGGAGGTGTTGGCTTAAAATAGTCTTGAAACATTATTCATTTTGTCTATTTTAACACAGGCTAGAAAAACACTAATATTCAAGCCAGCAAGAAAATCTACAAAGAATTGCCATGGTGATTTCTGATATTATGTAGAATATCTGCTTTACTCCAGTTTATGTTCAAATATATTAATGCTTTTCCTTATTATTTTTATCCAAACTTTGTGGCACCTGGCCCAAATTCATTCCCAGTGCACCCAACGATTTCACTGGCAGTTATTTCAATAGAAACAATATCGAGTCTCTTCCTTGGCAAAAGAAGAGTAAGTAGGCTGGAGAGCAGCCTGCACATGCTGCTGGTTTGATCTGCTGAAGAGACATTCTATGGGGAGGCATTTTTATTCTAAAGTGATACAGAACTGGTTACTCACACTTCACATGCATTTGGAGCTATGAGCTGTCTCTCTCAATTTCTTTGTTGTTTAGTTCACAGTCTGAAGTCATCATTCTAATCCTTACTAAATCTTTAAAACCTTGGAAACTTGAAAGGTCCTAATATAGCTGAAGGTTTTGAGTCATGAATTCAAGTACTAACAGGATACCTATCTTCTGCCGAGGTGAAATTAGTACTGATTGCCCTTTTTTGCAACAATTGTCTTGAAGAAGTAGCTGCCATAATGATGCTTTCATTGGAGCGTTTGGGTGGGAGGAGTTTTTTGGTCAGCCTTGTCGGAAACAGACAAGTACTTTGTGTCTGATGGCTCAAGCAGTACTTTAGATTAATTCAATCATTAACCCAAACATTTCTTTTTCTTTTAAACTGATTTTTAAAGGCCAGTTCTCAACACCCTGAGGTACTAAAATAAAGACGTAGGACTTGTAAGCATCGTCTACACAACCGCGTTTCCCAGAGAGTTGCCTGGGAATCTCTTGCCATCTGCTGGAAACGGGTGGATGTACATTCTGAAAGGAGTTGACAAGAGTGCCGGGAAATAATGGGGAACGTTCAGAAAGCAACACTCTGGATGCCCACAACTTTTAGTCTAAAAGACAATTCAAGAAGGAGGTAACATCAGAATCCCAGGCTGCAGCAGTTGAACTATCATCATTAGGTTCTTTAATAAATCACATCTTTGCTGCTACAGTTAATCTGTGGCATGATTGGATGCTGAGGTTGAATGTAGAACTTGAGAAATGAAATATTTGAAAAAAACCCAACCCCTTTTTAGCTTTCTCTTTCTCAAACAGATCAGATCACTGTAAAAGATCTGATATGAAAATATTCTAATAATGATTTTCAAAAGAGCTAAAATTTTGGGTACCTCATTTACACCTGGAATTAAATTAAATTACCTGTAGGAGTCTGTCAGCTCCTCAAATCTAGATGTAGTAGACAGAAATATTGCAACTTCTAAGCTGAGGATGGCTTGGTAGAAGACAAAAGTGCAATGCCTGCCACCTGGAAAATAAAGGGGGAAAAAAGGTCAGGAATACACCCAAGATTTACAACTTGTTGTGTTTCAAACCAGTTACAATCTTGTCAGCTAATGCACAGGGCAAAGCAAACATCCTCTCCAAAAAACTCCATCTGCCCAGAAGTGGAAAGCATCTATTGAGAAATTCAGCTATGTAAACAGTCTTGTAATGGAAGAAAATACAAACCAACCCAAACCAAGACTTCGAAAACAGCAGCATGGATACCAAGTGAACAACTACAAAATATCTCTGCAAGATGTAAAAGTATTATGGTTGAGTTTTTTTTTCATCAAGCACTGAAAATATCCCTGAGCTTTTCTCCTTGGTAAAGTTGTGCTAGAAGAAAATAAAAGCAATAAACCACACAAAACTTCAGATCACAGTTCTGAAGAACCTTTTATCTCCCAATCCAACAGCTCAAGGAGCTGAATCATTTAATTGACATGACATGGAGATCAAAGTCTACCTTGACCTGAAAGAATTATGTTTGTAGACCTATCTTACATAATGTTCTCCATTTTAAGCACAGAAATTTGGAACACGTGAAGATTTAAGGGCCCACTTTGAAAGCAGATTGATAGTTCCCAATAAGATATTGTTAGCAGTGGACACACAAATAATTCAGATTAAAGAGTGATAAATGAAGCCATTTGGTGCATTTCCTTGGTGTCAGAGAAAACATCTCAACTGATGGGAATAAATTTTCCCATTTTGTTGCTAATTAAACTAGTGCCAACTATTATTTATTTGTATTTTGAAAGATTGTAGAAACACCAAAAGAAGCCTCAGAGCTACACTGCTGCAAACTCTCCAATGCACAAGCCCCAAAAGCCCCACAAAGATTCTGACAAAGTGCTAAATGTGCCTGAAAAATCTTCATGTAGGTGTACACATGGAATAGCAGGAGACTAAGACTGATTATTTTTTTTTATTTCAAAATACAAATCATGACCACTCAATTCCAGGTAGCCAAAAAAAATACATTAAGAGTTTTGCCTCCTTGTTGTGGTTTATTTTTCAAACCTGTTGGGTTATATTGCCCAGTGGTGGATATAAATACATCAAGAAAAGCCCCAAAGCAACCCTTTTGCTTGGATAGCTTATTTGCTTGGAAGAGTTTTAAAATACACAAGGAAACCAGCTGTTTGGGCAGGATGAGCAGCATTTCCACTAGAGGACTCTCTGAGTTCATCATCCCAGCTTTCTGTGAGGAAAACACAGGAGATCCTGATTCAGTCGCAGAGGATTCACACTTTGGAGGGAAAATATGAAAGTATCATTAGGGAAAAACATCCATACCCAACTTTACAAAGCAAAGGGCATTAGCCATTCACAGACTTGCTCTTGTGGAACTCTGTTTGCTCCACCACTAATACATTGTTTTTCTCTCCTGTCTGGCCAGTCTGATATTATCCCCTCTTTATTATCTCAGCTGTGATTTTCCTGCTTTAGCCACTTGGAACAGCCCCTCCCAGGGCTGGACGCTGGATTGACACTCACAGGACATCACTGCTGGGGCTTCCTGCTGAGATTTCCTGGGAATCAGCTCTGGCAGCTCCAGGGGAGGCAGACAGGGCCTGTCCCCTCACACCTGTCCCTTCAGCACCTGGACTTTGTCCCCTCAGCACTTCTCCCCTCAGAACTTTGTCCCCTCCAACTTTGTCCCCTCACATCTGTCCCCTGTCCCCTCAAGACCTCTCCTCTGTCTCGCACATCAGTCCTCCCCCATCTGTCCCCTCACACTTGTCCCCGGTGCCCTCACACCAGTCCCCTTACATCAGTCTCCTGTCACACCTGCCCACTCTCCTCTGTCCCCTTCACACCAGTCTCCTCTCACACCAGTCCCCTCAGCACTGTGCCCTCACACTAGTCCAGTCCTCTCACGCCTGTCCCCTAAGCACAGTCCCTCTCACCTGTCCCCTGAGCACAGTGCCCTCAGCACGGTTCCCTGAGCACAGTCCCCTCACACCTGTCCCCTCACACCTGTCCCCGGAGCACAGTCCCCTGAGCACAGTCCCCTGAGCACAGTCCCCTCACATCTGTCCCCTCACACCTACCCCCAGAGCACTGTCCCCTCAGCACTGTCGCCTCACACCTGTTCCCAGAGCACAGTCCCTTCAGCACTGTCCCCTCAGCACTGTCCCTCACACCTGTTCCCAGAGCACAGTCCCTTCAGCACTGTCCCCTCAGCACTGTCCCTCACACCTACCCCTAGAGCACAGTCCCTTCAGCACTGTCCCCTCAGCACTGTCCCTCACACCTACCCCTAGAGCACAGTCCCTTCAGCACTGTCCCTCACACCTGTCCCCGCCGCTCCCTCAGCCGCCCCTCCCTGCCGCGCCGCGCTCCCATTGGCTGCAGGTGTTCCCCGCCGCCCCCCCGCCCGCTGTGGTTGGCCGGGACGCTCCGGCTGCCCAGGTAACGGTTCCCGCGCTGCGATTGGCGGCGGGGGCCGGGACCCGGGCGGGGATTGGCTCCCCATTGGCTGCGGCTCCCACCCTCAGGCCGCCATGTTGCCGCGGGCGCGGGGCGCTGAGCCGGGACGGCGGCTGAGGGGCGCCGGGGGCACCTGGGGCGGGACTTGAGGGGGCACCTGAGGGACACCGCGGCTCCTCCGCCGGCCGCCGCCGCTGCTCCCCGCCGGAGCACCGCCGGCAGCGAGGCAAAGTCCGCTGCGAAACTTCCTTGCGGGACTTTGAACAACTTGAGGCCGCGGAGGTGTAGCCGAGCGCGGCTCGGGGAGCGGCCCCTGCTCGCCGCGGGGCCCCGCTGTGTGCGGTGGGACCGCCGCGGTCGGAGCAGGTAGGAGCCCGGACGGTCCCGGTGGGGAGGCCGGGCACAGCCCGCTCCGTCCGGCGGGGTGCCGACGCCGCCTTGTCCTGAGCGGCGGTGTCGCGTCCCGGCCGCTCCCCGCAGGCCGGGGCTGGGCAGGACCCCGAGTGGGCGGGAGGGGCCGCCTGTTCCCCTGAGCCCCCCGGGAGGGTCGGGTCGAGAGTTCGAGGGTCTCCGCTCCCCCCGGTAGCTGTGGCCCGGCTTGCCCGGAGAGCGGGGTTAGGGCGGTGTCGGGACACACGCATTCATGTGTGAGGTGGTAATTTGGAATAAACAGGATGTTTGCCAGTCTCCAATCATAAAGGTATGCTAAATTGCACTTCGGAGATCCTCTTCTGCTTTTCTTGGGTAAATTTGTAGCTGATAGTAATTGACTACAGTGTTTTATTTACATAAAAACTATTTTTAGTTACTTGATTCTTTGGGAGAAAAGAGTAAGATGCTGTGATGATGAATAAGTAAAAACTTCTGTGGAGTATTTTCAGCCAAGAGGGAGCTGTTGGATGATTTTTTTAAGAAAACATCCTCAAATGCTTGGGATATTTCTGTAAAGCTAAATTGTACAGGGTATTTTTAACCAATCTTATTTAGTTTCTGTGCAGGTCAATGATCTTACACATTTTCCTTTTGATTTTTTTGCTGTTCCATGTAAAGCTGTTTGTGTTCCTAAAATTTGACACAACTCATTTGTTTAGCAGTGTGTGTATATTCATCAATATTCTGGTTTTTTTATCTATGCAGCTGGATTGAGAATCATCTGGAGGAGAAACACATTTCCCATGTGAAGCTCTTAGCTTCAGAATCTATTATATGTCTTGAATCAACTTATTTCTGCGTATTTATAATTTTATATAGCTGCTAAATACAGACCATGCCTAGCAGGATGGGCTCAAAAATTGATCTGAACAAGGACTTCATCAGAGTAAAAACACACTACAGTGGGTAAGTCAGTGTGTCCTTTCCTCTGTGTTGTGACCTGTCTATTTTTGAAGCATATTGAGCAGGTTCATGGTCTGACCTAGTGATAGAGTAACCAGGGCTTTGGTGGATTTGTAATTAATGTCAGATCAGGCAGGTAAACTTCTGAGCTATTAAAATACCAGTCAGACTCCTGTAGCTTTGATCAAGAGGAAAAGTTAATTTATTCTTCTCTCAAACGGGGAGAAAATGTGCATAACTGACAACCCACAGTTATTGTGGGTTGATGGATTATTGATTCCCATGGTCACAGCCAGGTTTAGATTCTTCTCCTGCATTCAGATGCAGTTATTACATTTTATCCTGTCTATAATCCGAATGGCATGGTCCTTTATGACTTCACTCAGTTGTCAGTAGAAACAGGAAGGTTTTATTGCAGCAACATGAAATTTGAATTTTCAGGTATGTTTAATCTAATTGGTTTGCTGCCACTCTGAGGACCTTGTGAAATAATGTTGCTGTGGTCTCTGCTGTCATCCTTCAAGACCTGAGTTAAAGGTGTTTGAGGAGTCAAATATTTGGCCCAAGTAGATCCTTAAACTTGATTGGAAGTATTTAGACTGAACTTGTTGGCGTTTAATAAGTGACTTGAGTGATCTTTTCTGATGTTTTACTGCTAAATAAGTAAATGTAGCTACTACTGTGCTTGTTCTTGCATTGTGGTGTAGAAAAATGCTGTTTTGAATTAAATGTGATGTAATTATGAAATCATGTGTTTTATTGAAAATAAAATGCTTTCTTTTTAAACTCATCTATTTATCAATGCCATGTAGTTTGAGGTTCTGAGTTGAGTTCTAGAGCAGTTGAATTAATGTGGTAATGCAGTAGGGAGAACTGCCTCAACTCTGTAAGGGAAGCACTACAAACACCAGTAGAACTGGGGTGGCTTGCTGGCAGGTAGTGTTGGTATAAAGTGAAAGGAGTGTGTTTGTGGAACTTGTCTGTGCAGAACTGGGGGAGGTGATAATAATTGTGTCAATGTTAGAAGTCAAGTAATTATTACCATGTTTTACAATAAACTACTGTAGTTTTTCCTGCAGCACTACGTTCAGTGTTTTGCAGTAGCTGTAAAGTCTGTAGGCAGTTCACAAACAAGAGTTCCAAGCTCTGAATTTTGTTTTTGTTCTGCTGATCAAATTGAGTGAGGTAAAACTGACTATTTTTGCCCTTATAGCCTCTGTAACTGTTCATCTCCGTATCTCTATTGCAGCACTACACTCAGCTTTTGAACAAGTTTGACAGACTGCAGGAAATCATTGATGCTGGGCAACTTCAGAATTAGGGACTAACTTGTTCAAGTAGCTGCTAAAATGAAGATAATAGTACAGATTTCATATTGAAATCCCTGTTAGAAATCTGAGCATGAGGAAGTTTAAAGCATGTGAGTGCTGAGTGTATCTCTGGAGGCTGAGTATCTCAGGTATTCCTGTTTCTGGGTGTGACAGAGTTCCTAACATAGCACAGTAGAAATCATTGCCAGAGCAGATTACAAAAGAAAAACTAAGTAACTGCAATGATGAACCAAGAATTACACAAGTTGCCCTCTCTAGTTTATACCTGGTTACTTGAAATCACTGGAACAGAGCAGTGGTGCAGTCTGGTTTGCTGGATTTTCTTGGTTCTAAGTGGTGACATGTTTGGTCTGCCAATGGAATTATTTCTCGTGCTGTAACTGCTCATACAGAACTTACTGGACATTAGCTCTTCATAATACTCTGTAGTGTCCAGTTTTTTTTTTTTTTAAAAGTGTCCTGTGGGATTATTTAATGTTAAACAAGGAATGGTTTTCACTTGCCTGTGCCCTGATTGCCTGATGTGGCTGTAGAGATGTTCAGATTCAATACAGTAAATCTCAAAGGAACATGGACATCCTGGATATGAAGTTTGTTAATTTACCTGTGGAATGACATCTGTTATAGTAATTTTAACAATTCAAGGTTAATTAGTAGTTGCCAGCTTTGGTTGTAGTTTGTAGTGTGCATAGTAGAGTGTTATCTTACAGTGTATTTTCAGCTTTTGAATGTTATGTAGACACCTGTGGCAGTATGGTTGTCTCAGTTACCACAGATCTCCAGCTGCTGATTTCATAGGTGGCTTGTGGTGGCAGTGTGTTAAATAATGAGCTGCGTTTGTTGGTGACCTTGTCTTGGGGCAAGGCATTGCACCAGCCCTCAAACATTGCTGTGAGAACCAGTTTGGTCCCTTACTTTCATAAATGCATAAAACATGACTTCTTTGACAGGGAAATGTTCTTAAACTCAACCTCACCTGACAGCTCTTAGTGTTGTGGATGATATGGATTTACAGGTTGGCGGGTAGCATATGCATTTCTTTTGCTGTTGCTGTTCTTTGAGAGCTCTACAAAGTATAGATTAAAGATACACTTGAAAAGGTAGCAGTGCTTTTAATCTGAATTTGAAACAGTACAGTTCTTTAAGGTGATTGTTTTAAAGCTCTGCTTATAGAAATTTTTCTCAGCAAAGGCAAAATGGCAAGTTATTAATGCATATAATTTAAAATGTAAGTTGTAGAGTTTAAGTTTCTTATTTCAGTGTAGTTTTGTTCAACTGCTGGCTGAAAGACATAAGTAGGCAGAATATGTTGTATAACATTTTTTTCTAAAATGACCTGTGACACAGTATGGAAACAGGAAAATTATCTCAGTCGTGTTGAACAACTTCTGATATATTTGCTGTATTAAACTAAGAGGGGAAAGAATTACACATGCCAGTAGCCATTAACTACAAAATAGTTTCCTAATTGTCCTCTGGAAGGTTTTGAAGGCAGTGAAATGACTTAAGTTCATCTCCTGCTTCTTTTTGCACTTGTTTATTATTAATTGATTTCCCAGAGTCAGTTATTTGAAAAATATTTTTTAAATAGTAGAAAGTCTTGTTTGTATCATCAGCTTTTGTTTTGCATAATCTTTTTTCCTTTCTTCAGTATTTGACCTGCTATGACAGGGTTGTGGACTTCCGTTATATCAAAAGTTATTGTCACAAATTCCTGAGAAAATGTATAGTTTACATAGAGAGTTCAGTATTGGGTTCATGTTCTCTAAACACTACAAAGGCAGAGTGCAAGATGCAGAATTTGAGTAAGATTTTATCTGAATTTTCCTGTAATTACATCTTTTGAGAATTCACCTAATCAAAGCTTCATCTCTAACAATATAGTGGATGTGAGGAAAAGCCTACAGTTTAAAAGAATTTTACAATAATTGAGATTTTATTTATCTCCTGATGGAAGAAGTACCTGGATTAAAAAAATTTAATTATTACAAAAGCTTCTGGTTTGTTTTTTAAGAACACTTCAAACGCTGATAATTATAATAAGGGAGCTTGGCTCACCCAAGTAAACATGCATTAAAGATGGGTAATTAACACATTTATTTCCTCCATGCTGCAGTATTTTTAAGCTAAGCACTGTGAGGTGTAATCCTGCTGGCATTGCAGGAGCATTTTATATGAGGAATGCTCATTCTCTGCGGTTCTGTAGCTTGGTGTCCATTGATGGAACTGTTGCAATATGCAGGTATTTTCTGATAAAACCTGATGTTTTCTTCTTCTGCAGGGACATCCTGATAACAAATGTGGATGCCTCAATGAGCTACACTGAACTCTGTGATGAAGTGCATGAGATGTGTAACTTGCAACAGGAACAGCCAATTACCCTCAAGTGGATTGATGATGAAGGTATTGGACTGAAATACTTCTCAGGGCTTGTTGTTCACTTTGGTACAGAGAAGGGGCATTGAGGAAGTTGTATTAACAAGTATCATATTGTGGAGGTTTTTTGTTTCTGAATACCTAACTACAGAACTCTGTCACAGAGCAGGAAGCTTGGAGAAATGAGACTCAGGACATCAGGGCTGACTGCAGTAGCACTTGAATTCACTTTTGTAGAAGTGAAGGCTTCATACAACCTCTCTGCAGTTTATCAAAGCCATGGCCTGCAGAACTAGAACTGAATACAGAAAGGTGGAAAATACCAGACTGGTTTGGCTAATAGTTGTAATGGTGTGTTTTGGTTTTTTTAATAGTTCTCTTAGCTGATAGTGTTGTTTGAGTGAATAGAATTTCAAAGTAATGACCTTGGAAGGAGGTAGCTGGTAGTCAAAGACAACTCAGCCCTTTTTAAAATACCAAGGAGTAGTATTAATATTTTAAAATTTTACTCTTTATTTTTTGAACACCAAGAAGGACAGAGGCAACTGTACCAACCTCAGTTTTAATGGTGGTGTAACAAAAAGTAACCTGATTGGAAGGACATGGAAGATAATTACATTGCCTGTGCTTAGCTGGTTGAACTGCATGCCTGCTAATAAAGGAAGATGATTGTCAGGAAGAAAACCCCATGAGTTTTGAGTTGGAGGATTCTAAGACACAAGTCCTGTTAAGCGTTTCTTGGTTGGGCTCTCTGTTGCATTGGCTTTTTGAAGCTTAAATTAAAACAAGAAATTTATTTAGTCTCTGTTCTAGTAAGTGTTTTCCTTTAGTCTTGGTTAAATACATACCTGTACAACATTCTTGTGATCCCTGGGCCTGAGCTGTTGAGTTTCAGCCAGTCTGCTGTGCTGGCTGTCCTCGATCCTCATGGGTTTTGTGAGTTATCCTATTTCTGCATGCGAGTGTTTCCACTTATTGCCACATGGAATTTAAGTTCATTTGACTGATTGCACAAACAGATGTTCTCTTTGAACTAACTAAAAGCAAACAATTGCCGATGGCTTAATGAATAAACAAAACCTACCAACAGATGAAGAAAATAGATTTTCTGTTGGGCTTTTTTAGTGTTTTTTTTTGTTTTTGACAAGATCCAAAAGGTTTGAGCTATGAATAAAATGATAAAATCCCATAAACATAAGGAATATGGATTGTTGATTTGCAGTACAAATAATTCTTTTGTCTTTCTTGTTGCATTATTGCTACATTTATACATCATCAACAGCAGTGACCTTCAAAGAGGGCTAGCTGGGCCCTGGAGTAAGCATTTTATAAAATAAGAATGTTTTTTAAAAATAAGAGATTAAAGTTTAATATGTGGCTTGACACTGGTGTCATCACTTGGCCTGGATATCATAAGGTCACATGTGACCCAAGGTGTGCTGCAGAATGGTGGCTGTTCCACAAAGGGCCAGGGGTTCAGAGTGACACCTTTGCTTCCTTGCTTGCTCTCAGTGCATTGTGACGTACTGTACTTTACGTGTGTCTGCTTAAGTGGATTTATGGATTAATTATCCAGTTTTAACAAAAATAACCCTCCCAAGGTGATGCTGATAATGTGACTGCAGGCAGACAACAAGAAAATGGGGGATCTATTGGCATATCTGTTCACTTTTAATTTTTGATTATCCTATAGGACAGTTCTGTCTACTCAATTTTGGTAAAATTGGAAGGAATAATTGTGTTGCTCCATTTTGGCTTTGATCAAAATGACAGCTTAATGTCAAGCAATTGAAAGAAAGGCAATACTTGAAGCTGGTACATTTTTTACTTATTGAAATTCTCCACTGAATTCTTGAGTGGTGAATTTGCCTGTGTGTTGCTTTTTTTGTTAGGTGACCCCTGTACCATCTCATCTCAGATGGAGCTGGAGGAAGCCTTCCGTTTGTATTGCCAGAACAGAGACGAAGGGCTGATTATTCATGGCAAGTATTGCACAGTTCAGGAATCCCTGTGTATCTCATAATCCCAACAGCTGCTTAAGTGTGAGGCTGGAGTGACTCCCTTGCCTGTCAAGTATCCTTTGTGTAGCTGCTGCCCTGGAGTTTGATGCTGAAGAAGGAACTGGAGCCCAAAGCTGAAACTGTGCAGGAGGCTTTGAGTTCTGCACTGCACAGATTTGTTAATGCTTTACTCCAGTATAAACTCCTGCCAGTCTGGAACCAAATTTTGATTGCATCATTTCTCATGTAGAATTATTTAAAGGCTTCCAAAAACTAACTGTGTGTAAATATATTCAAGAATCAGGGAGAAAGTATTGCTGAGAGTCTTTTATCTTAAAAATCTAATGTTTTTGTTTTAGTTTTCCCAAGTACTCCAGAGAAACCCGGCATGCCTTGTCCAGGAGAAGATCGTGAGTACTAAAAAGTTACCAAATTCTAGCTAAATTTTTTTTGGTCACATGGAAAAGCAATTTATTAAAAGATTTTCATAATCTAGTGCTACATATGTATACATCTATTTTGTTTTCTTAAAAGAATGCAAAATGTTTTACATTTTGTCAACAGAGAAATTGCATAAATCAATGTTGCAGCAGTGTTTCAATGTTTCTGAGGACTAATGCTGGTTTTTGTAGTTGATATATTGGGAGGAAGAGACAACAGGAGTTTAGATGAATATTTGAATGTAGGCCTTTGCTTTTTTTGTGGTTCTTTTGGTTTTTTAACTTCCAGGGAAAAGAAATGATGTACTGAAGAGGGAGATACAGCCATTTTAATAAGAAGGTTATTAATCTCTATAAAAGTAATCCTGTGAGAGGTAGATAAACCTCCAGAGGAAGGACACATAATTGATATGGTTTACCTGTATTTCAAGAGCCTGAACTGCACAGGGATAAAAGGATTAAATAGCTGTATAGTCAGTTCTCATTACAGAGGGATGGCATCAGGACATTAGTTCATATCTTGGTAAATGTTAAGGAAAGGAATGGGAATAATTGGGTGCCAGAGGTACCAGATGATGCTTGGCTGCTCACAGGAGTATAAAAAAGAAAACTGACTGAAGAATTTGAAGGACCTTTGCTCTTCTCTTTGAGAAATGTAAGAGGAGATAAAATTAATTGCTGATAAAAGCAAGTAGTGCATACTAGGAGAAAAGTACTTGGTTGATCAGGATTTACACTGACAGATTGCTAAGGATGAGTAGTGCAGTGGTAATAGTTGTGAATAACATTTTTAATCAGACAAATAATATTAATATACTAATAATTGCTCTATTGAGAACTTGTATGAAGATGGAGAAAGGTGAAATAAATACCAGAAAGTTAAGAGTTCAAATGTGATTTTCTGCATTTAAACTACAGTCAGTGAAAAGTTAAATGTAAAAACCAGGTAAGTTTTCGTGTTGATTAGGTTATTAAAATTGTCTTTTAAAAAGGAAAAAAAAAAGTAAGTGTGCAACATTATTTTCTCTAATTTGCTGAACAAGGACAACAGATAAAGACTCTTCTACCCTGATTAGAAGAGTTAAAGAAATAATTCCTCAGACACCTAATTTAATGAACTCATTAAAGGTGTAGATATTCTAGTAGGAAAGTTTTTTTGTGTTAATTTGTTGGAAGTTTTAGTTCTCTCAGGCCACTAGATGAACTGCAGAAAGCACAGCTGAGTGTGGCTCAGATGACCTGGTTATTGTGTCTGTAGGGTATTTCTCCCTCTGTGGTTTTACAGGTCACGGCGAATCACACTCAGATTGTTTAAAAAGTCTGTTTAGTTGGATGTGCTTGATAAGGGATATCTGGTCAGGTTTCTCATGGTTTCCTGAATTAATTTGATGCACATTACCTCTGCATCTGTGGTGCCTGTGTGGAAACTGGGCCTTGTGGCCTAGCTACAACTATTTGCAATAGAGCTAATAAGTTGTATTTAAATTGTAACTTAGCATAGACCGGTGCATTCAGTATTGTTGCTTGTTAGCCAGAGGCCCACAACAAACATCTGCATTGCACTTGGACTGTATGGAAATCTTACTGGTATTGGTGATACAGTTTATTTAAGGGACTGTTTATTTTGTCAGGACTGCAATACTGTCCTTGCCTCAGAAAATATTCATCATGTTTCAAATTCTTATTTTGTGTCTTTATCACTGTAGTTATGTTCATAGGAAATCCTTTCAAAAGTGAGAATATTCTGTAATAGATGTATGTTTTCTGGAGCAGCATGTTTGCACTATAAAGGAGCTTATGAGTTTGCCTCAGGTTTTTTCCAGAGACAAATAAACAGTGAAGTAGTTGGTGTGTCCAAAATGAGCTTCTACTTAAATTAGCAGTTCTAAGTGTGGATTGCTGGTTTGTTACAGAACTACAGACAGTTTGAAATGGAGTTTTTAAATAAAACTATTCAATTGTGAAATAATTGCATTTCCAATCTGTTGCTCAGATGTGTCTATGTTAGGTCATGGAGTGGCTCTATCCAATAGTTTGTGATCTTCTGAAGTGCAGATCTGTATTTCTGTAGGATTGCCGGGGTTTTCTTTCCAGCTCCTTCAGAACAATAATACTTTGGAAGAAGAGTGCAGGAATACAGACTGAAGGGTTTACATTTATGTTAGAATTTAATGACAGAGTTGCTACTTATCCTCACCTTTGTTATATTGATAAGGTTTTGAGATTGTACCAGCCAGCAAAGCTTGAAATAAAAGCCTGTAATCCATTAATGAAATAAACCACATGACAAATATTTCAATTCTATTTGCATGACTTAAGGAAAGTTATTTCTGTGCCTGAAGAATCTTTGTTCTTATATTGATGTGGTGCTGTCTGTGAGACGGAATTTGCAGAGTCTCCAGCACTTGTATTGTCTCTGTATTCCTTTGCTCCTGAATTTCTGTGCTTTGTGCTGGAGCCAGCCCCAGCTCCCAGTGTGAGTGCACAGCTGTGGTACCAACAGCCCCTTTCCCTGAGCTAACCTGTGCTGGCAGTGCTGCTGTGAGGTGACAGCAGGGCTGAAATGTCTCCCATCCCTTCCCAGACACTGAATGTGACCTCTCCCAGGCGTTCCCAGCATCTGCTGGACTGGAGCCTTGGGTGCTTGAGCAGTGCTTCCTGATAAAGATGGCAGACTTTTAGACCAGTCTTGCTTTTCACTTTTACTTTCTCAGTAGATGAGCTGTTCTTTCAGAAGTGAATAAAACAAGGTTGTTTCTGAGGCATTTGTGTGTTCTCTCCTGTGCCCCGAGGTGCCAGCGCTCCTGGTAGCGTGTGTGGATCCCAGCAGCTGATTGGCAGCTTTATAACTTAGTTATTGGCATCTCAGCTTATTTTCACTGACAGATCTTGATCTGATTTATCACTCTTGGTGCTGCAGTGAATTGTGTAACACAGCACCTCCAGCTGAACAAGTCCCATCGATTTGTAGGACTTCCCTAACGGAATTGCCGGGTTTATCAGAGAAATACTTGTTTTGGTGACATCAGCTCCTTGACATCCATGCCATGTTTTAGTTGTGCCTCAGCTGCTAGCTACAGCCTCTCAAGGGAGCCAGTACCACCCGTGCCTGGATACATGAGGCAGAGATGTGAAAGGGAGAGACGGGGGTAACCAGTCTTCCATTAAATATTTGCTCTTAATGTTCGAGCTGATCCTGCCTATTGTCCTTGGTGTCTAATGGTATTCACACAGCAGCATCCGTGGAATAAAGGGAAAATGTTTCATTTCATACCTACTACATTGTAAAGAATTACATGCTGAAGAGGCTAAAGAATAAAACCCAGTGAGTAATGCATGCTTTTTCTGTAGATTTTGTGTCATCATTGTGGTTGCTGTTGTGAGCGGCGGGCACTGACGCGGGCTGTGTGTACGTGTGCTGCAGGAGAGAAGAGAACTCAGCATTTTGGTTATGGTACAGTCGCTGTGCCTGCCACCCTCCTTTGCAGCCATGGATTGTTACAAATGCAGAGATTCCTGCTGCCTCTGTGCGTAGGGATGTGGCTGAGAGACCTCCTGGAAATGCTGATAAAATTGCATTGAAAGGACTCCTGGGGAATGTATTTTAGGAGGAAAGGAACGGAAGAGTGAGTGATGCTGCTGCTGCTAATACTGGAGATTAATGAAAGAAATGTATCCCAAAAACCCTGACGGTATGTGCTCAGGGCCTGTTTATTGTACGATTGCTGATGTAAAGGCTAACCATTTAGGAGCATCATTTTCTGAGGCCTTTTTGTTGAATTATGCTTAGTGGATTGTCATAGATGGCTGTTTTTTAATTGTGAAATACTTGTTTTCAATTAAGGGTTACTTAGTTTCTGATATTGTCAGAATGAACTGTGCTAGTTCACTTCTGCTTAACAAATAGATCTGTGTATTTAATATTAAAATTCAGCTTGGGTTTGGGTAGCTAGTGCCAGCAAATTTTAGGGTTGTTTTGCTGTTGGTTTCATTAGATAGAAGAATGCAGACTAGGAAACATCTAAATTAATTAACAAAAGAGAATGAATATGTTTTTAATGTTTTAGTACTTACGACATTATTGTGATAGTTTTTATTATCTAGTATTTCTGGCTGATTTTGCTGCCTTATTTTTTTGGTAATGATTACACTGTGTTGTGCATGTCTCCTGTGCTCTTTGTTTATCTGCTCAGTATTTTAGCAGTAGGTGTTTGGACTTCATTTTCCCCCCAAGCCATCTTTCTTGAAAATTTCATCATAGGCTCGAGTAAAGGTATCTTAGTAACCTAATTGTTGTTGTGGGCTTTTTATTTTAGGTGTAGATATTTGATTTTACTTTCTGTTCTGCCTGATACTATGAAATAGCTCTAAAAAGCTTCTTGCTGGAGTAGTGTGGCCTGTAAATATTTTTCTAGCTCATAAGGCAGGTTTTTCCCTTCATTTGTTACTGTATTGGCAGCAGTGATTAGGTTATTCAGAGCACGTGAACCAATTTAATCCCCCAATGAAGAAAGGAACTATTGCCACCATAGAGACTGTTCTGAAGATGTAGATTGGATTGCACTGGATAATTAGGCAATTTTGAAACTGCTAGTAACCCTCTCCTGGTTTTTAGTAATTGAACTGGGGGGGAGGGGGGGATTGTACTATTTTAATGTAAGATATTCTTGCTTAGGATTTGAAAATAGCTGTGTCATAGTTTCTCAAGAATACCTGAAATCTCTTCCTCTGTCTTAACTGCACCACATTGGTGTCATACGTGACATATTTGAAAAACAGACAGATTGTGAGGCAGCATAAGTTACTGAGAACAGAATTGTAGTTAAAGGTCTGGTTTGCTTATAATCATTTCATCATTTTTAATTCTAAAATAATCTCCACTTTCCTTAGCTATGAAATGTCCAATGAAGAATAATGGGCTGGACCTCCCTTTTTATAATTGAGGCATAAAATTACAAAGCACAAGTTTGATTGTGGGATTTGAGATCTGCCCTTAATTAAAGGTACTGGATGTCTTAGCAGATTTTTGTATTCCAATTTGTAAACTATAAACTAAAAATACAATGGACTAAGGAATGCTTGGGCTAGTTTTTAAGGTGTCATAGCAAATAATCTGTGTTCTTTTTTATTTATTCCACTTCCCCCTCCCCTAGCTGTTACTCCGAATGTAGTATATTAAATGCAGAAAGGATGTCACCCGGTCTCAGAAAGCTTCTCTTTGATGTAATGTCTAGTTCCTCTCCCTGTGTTATGTCTCATATCTTCTTATAAGTTGGTAAATCCACTCTTGATATTCAGACACTTGGGTAACTAAATGGGCAATGAGGTGATGAAGCTTTTTGGTTTCGCTGGAATTTGTGAACATCTGTGAGCCTGTTAAACCTCAGTTAGGCCTGTGTGTTTCAGTATTATGGAAGAGCTGTTTAATATGTAACCTCCTCATTTATACAGCCATGGTTAATGATATATTGTTATACTTGGGTTCTGTGTAATACTTTTAGAAATTAGTTGCTCTGTGCAAGTTATAGTTTTTTATGTTGAGCTGAGCCACAGAATTCACAGCAGAGGCCTACAGGGCAGGTAAAGGGGCTCTTCAACATTGATCTCCTGGATTTTGGAGCTGCTGTGAGAAACCAGATTGTGTGAGATTCCAGGTGCTGCTTGTTTGGAACGGAGAGCACCAGCAGCAGATCTTGGGAGGCTGTGATATCAGTTGTAGCCACCGAGGGCCTGCAGTAGTACCAGTCTGGGTGGTAAATCAAGCAAAATGCAGCAAACTTGAGGCTTGCTGTCAGGATGCACAGGAGAGGCACAGGAGAGCCCTGATCACTGTCAGGGAGAGAAGGGTGAGCAGACTGTGCAGTTCATCCTGAAACCACACGGGGAAGGTGCTGCCTTGGGGAGTGGGAAAAGGAAAAACTTATCTTCTCCATATTGCCCAGAAAGTGCCTCATTTGTAACTTGAGTTCCATTGCTATTTCTTCTGCATCTCTTAGGGCTTGTCCTTGAATTGTCAGCTGGGGACATGTTTAAAAGGAAACCAGAAACTATTTGAAGGCAATCCTCCAGGATTATAGTATGGCCTTTACTTCTACAATAAATTGCTAATAATAATAATAATGCTCCTATTCTATGCTTCTTCCAATAATTTAGGTTCTTATCTAGTGCTCTTCAGTAAAGCAGTACAGATGCCTTGTGACTGGCACAAGACTCCCTGTTCTTCACTTTGTCAACTCTGATGAAAAGTTACCTCACTTTAATTTCAATTTCATTCCGAGCACATATTCTGGAAACTTTTGGTAGTTCTGTGATGATCAGCTTCATGTGCAGTAGCACTTTGCAATACAAGCAGAATTGTCCAGGTAACTGTGAAATGAGGGGGAAATGGGTGTGCAGGACAGGCCACAGTCAGACAGTTTCAATGCAAGGAGACAAGACTAGGACTTCAGCTTAGAAAAAGACAATTGATCAAATATGCTAAAATCAAATTAAAAATCATGTTTGGCATAGGATAAGATAAATTAGTTAACCATGTTCTAAAGGACAAGAAGCTGGGGAAATGGGACTCTTAGATCAAAGTCTTCTAAAATGTTTTCTCAGGGATTTGTCAGTAATTAGCTTTTTGTTTTTCCTTTGACCTTTTCAACATGTCATAATTTGATTCTTAAGATGAAAAAATAGGACTAGGTAAAAAGTAGATCTGACCAAGTTTAACTGATGATGAACAATCTGGATTCACTTCCTTCTGATTGCTCTTTCACTCAGTCACAAGAACTGGACTTCTCCCCCCTTTCAGTTACCATAGATATGAATTACCTGTGCTCAAAGGATGAAAATTTTATGGAAAATGTGTGCTTGTCAGGTTTAGGGTAAGATTCCCAGCAAGACTTAAATCATGCAGGTTGCTGCTGAGATACAGCAGAACCAAATTCCTGCAGCAAACTTCGTTGGTTGCTCCTCACTTTTTTGGTTGCTTTCTCCAGGGATTCCAGGGTGTATAAAAGACAGAGACTTTCTATTATCAGGCTTTTATTTATAACAGAAAGTATTGCTTCATGGATGTACTAAGACATAGAGATTTGTTTAAGAACAAAACAGTGGCCTGGAAGTGGATGCAGATGCTACAGATTGCTTAAATGTTCAGAATTTCATTTTGCTCTACTTCAGTCCTAAGTTAGCTAGATTAAAGAATTAAATAATTAAAATAAGTACTGGCTCAGTACTCTTTCAGCTTGATCAAACATTTTAATGCAGCTCCTAAATTATGCTAATAGAACATTAAATTCACTTTTCATTGTAGTGAATCTTTTAATGAAAGTGATTTTTATTTTGGGAGAATAAATGATGGAATCATCAAAAGAAGTCTTTGGACTTACTATTAACCGTGCAATGCAAGTTTGGTTTTGGGGTTCATGTGACCACTGACTTTGTAACCAGAGGAGCCAACTGCACCTCATGAAAGGGTGTGAAATGAAAATTGCATAGCAGGCCCAGCTAGAGAAGGGAAAATATGAACCTTTTCTTCTTTCCTAAACAAAAATATTAATCACCTTAAGAAGCATGGATCCACCACCAGTTGTCTTCTGGCCCTTTTCATAACATTCTGTCAAATTAGAGCAGCAAATAGAGCAGCATTTTTATGCTGTGCTGGGACAGCCTTGCAAACACAGATGTGTCAGCACAGGAGGCTGAGGAGGGAAGGACATGAGCAGGTTGTGGTCACTGATGTGCCCAGAACTGCTCAGAACCAGGACATGGTCACTGCTGGGGCAGCAGCCACTGGCTGGACTTAGTGATGGTTTTTTGAGTAACACTTGGTATACTTCGTTATTTTCAAGTACATCTGATAAATTGCACATAAAGTCACAGACTTGTGAGTCAGAGGCTCGCTCCGAATGAGCTGTTAGTGCTGTTTTATTTGTGGCACTGTCTTTGTAGGTGTGACTCTGTCACCTTGCAGTGCCACTGAGCCATTTTAGCAGCAGGATTTGAAGGTGAGCATCCAAGAGCTCGGGCAGGAGGGAGCACTGGGGGTGTGTGTGGTGCAGGTGGGACTCAGCTGCCCCTTCTAGAGCAGTGGGGAAGGATTTTCACCCAGCTGTGCTGCAATAAATGCTGTGTGAATACTGCTGCTCTGTTGAACACTTCTCTCCTTGCTGGTTTTCCACTGATTCTACTCTTCCTTGGTCACTGTTGCTGTCTTAACTGTGCTTTTTCTTCACAGAGGTTGATCTGACTTTGTAGTTAATTTTAGTGTCTATTGGAAAAGGATGGGGAGATGGTTTCCCAAGTGCTAATCAGCCTTAAATTAAATTTTAAAAAGCTATCTTCTGGCCGTTTAATATTTTGCAATAACTGCAAGAGGTCAAAGCACTTAATACCTCCATATTGTTAAAGATTCTCTTTTCATTTTCCAACTTCAATTGTACATAGCACCTTATTCATAATAAAGAGAAGGGCCAGTTAACGTCCAATATACATCTTAAAATTGCTTTCTGAAGCATGTCAATTGTTTCAATGTAACTGTTTGTAGGAAATGAAATAACAGATGTCAAGCAATGTACTATCAAAGTGTACTTTGGAATTTAGTGTCCCAAAAAATGTGTCCTACCTTTCTATGTAATTTCTTTATCAAGTCCAGTCTATCTGAAATGCCAGTATCAATTTCCCCCTTGTAATTCATGAGTTGGTTTTGAAAGAATGCTCACTTGTGTGCTCAGCACAACATTAAAAGAACAAAACAAAAACTGGGCATTCTGGTAGTGTCCAGCTGGCAGGCTGGGTAATTGGCCTGTAAACAAGTTGTATTAATCTCTGAGAAGTGATTTGCAGCAATAGCAAATTACCTCTGTGCTCAGGATAGGAACAGATTTCATTAGAGCTGGATCACATAAAACCCGACTTCGGAATTGCATTTGGAAATCCAAATGAAGAGGGAATAATTTTTGTGGCCATCTTGCTGCCCTTCATTGGTGTAAACCAACTGTGTTGTCATTTGGAAAATAATCGTGCCTCCTATTTTTCCTTGCTTTTCCAAGTTCCATTTTTCAAGGCAAGGTTCCCATCCTGTCTGTGAAGTTCTGCTGATGTCATTATGGAATTGGGGAGTACCTCCTGTAGCTAAGTTCGTTTGGAGTTAACATCGAACAGTAGGCACGGCTTGTCCATTTATATCCACAGCTAACTTCTATTTGTGTGTTCATGTTTTTCCTTACAACTTTTTTCTACAACATTTTTTAAAAGATGAGGAAAGAACCCAACTCAGCCCTAGAAAATGTCATTGGAAAGCCAATATTAAATCTATTTCCAGGGTTTCCTGTGCATCACTCTTAGTGATGTAGTTGCACAGTTTGACAACAGAGGGAAGAATTGCACAGCAGCAACAGCCAGTTGTTCCCCATTGCTTTTTAGGTAGAGGCAGCTGGTTAATTTTAATTTAATTTGAGTGTTTTTATTTCCTTTGTACTCTGACTTTGAAAAAGGCTGTGCTTTTTTCTTTCAATTTTCCAATCTTGGAAGTAGATAAAGTTCTGTACATCATTGGATTTAAAATACATATTTGTGTTCCCCAATTAAAAATTGTTATCCCTGCTAAGAGCTTAAAATATATTTTGATTTTTTTCTCTAAGCCAGTTCAAATACCAAACGAGGGTTCAAAAGAATTTTTTTTTTGTTAGGCAATATCTTGTGTTTAATATTAATCATCAAGAAAAGATTACATTGTTTAATTAGGGGTGTCTCTTTCAGCCTGCAAGCAGCCAACTAGAACTCCTTAATGAGTTAACTGATGTGTGCTGTGAAATAAATGAAAAAGTAGCCCTTTTCATTTAGCTCAGTAATTACTCAGACTTTTGTGGTGGCATTCCTCTTTCTAGGTAGCTGGGATCAGTCCTGTAAAAACTTCGTTTAGTTCTTGGTTACCAGGAATCATGGAATCCATTCCTTGTTTTATTCTGAAGTGTTCTAAAACGTGTACCTGAAAATTTTGTTTGGGTTCATTTTGCCACGTGATGAGATGCGAAGTCAGGTTAGAGCTTTGTGCACTCAACACGGACAACAGATTGTTTATTTCAAGGAATGCACTTACTGCCATTTTATGAATCTGGTTATTGTTCAAGGTGGTTTCTTTGGTCTGGTAGAGCTCTAGGACTTGTAGCTGATAATGCTTCAAAATAACAATGATCTTGAAAACCCAAACTGCTTTTTTTAGCCTGCCATTATCCTTGGGGGAGTTCCTGGGAAGGATGTCCCCTTTCCTAAGGTTCCTGCCTGCTCAGTTTTCCAGGGGTTGAGGTCTCTGGCAGCACATCTGTGTGGTGCATCAGCCACTTGTCCCAGTTTTGGATCCTCAGTGTTTCATTCTGTCATAGAAATTTAATCTTACTGTGTAGTAAGAATAGAATGTGTGCTATAATGGTGTGTCTTGCAGGGATCACCGTTTTCTCATTTTTTACCTTGGCCCCTTTTGGAGCCAGGGAATAGGGATTGATTTCCCTCAGTCCCTGCACTGAACCACAGCAGTCCCAGGGGTAACTTGTAGGGCTTCCTACTTTTTAAAGCTATTCTGTATTAAGCTCAGTTTTTGTTAGACTGTTGCCTCAGAAGTACATGATATAAAACCCTGCCTTTGATTTAATATTTATCATTAATTAGGGAGGTGACTTGCTCCTCTATTTACAGACTTCATCAGTGCAAGCTGCTCGTTAACTTATCATTCACTTAATATTCCTCATGTCAGTGATAAGCTAATGTTCAGATCACAGATGTATTACGTTGCCTCCATATGGTGCTTTGTCTAATGAATTAATTAACTATTTTGGGAAAAAAAATCCTTGTGGAGATTTTTTCCTCTTGGTGAAAAGTCACCTTAGAAATGGTGGAAGGGTTTTCTATTGGTCTTCGTGTCTGAGTATATTTTAATTAAAAACTTTGCAGTCATTTTGCTAGGTTCTCATTTTAGTTTTCTTTGCACTTGAGAAAAGTTTGCTTTAAAGTTGGTATTTGGCAGATTTTGAGGAGTTGAGTCAAATGACCACACCTAGTCTACACCTCTGTTCCAGTAGCTGTATCTTTGCCACTTTTTATGTGCAGTCTTTGAGCTGCTTTGAGAAGCTGCTGGGTTTTTTTACTACAAATTAATAACAATTAGTTTAATAGTGCAGTATCTGTTTCAAATGCTTGCACAGTAAACATTTGCACATGCAAATAGAGTAGGTATGAATGTTTGGGGATTTGGCACTGTAGACATGTGGAATCACAGAAACTTCAGTGCTTCCTTTGGAAGGACAGAAATAGAGTATCTAAAATCAGACCCAGTATTGCAGCCAGTGTTCACACATTGCATGTCAGTAGCCTGTGAGTTTTGGCTTGCTCAATAGAAAGTTAAAATAATTTCTTGACAAAAAAACTTTTTACTACTTGCGTTATCATTTGACACAGAAAATGTCTGTGTGTTTTTCTATTAAAAAAATCTTCCTCTTTTGTAAAGTACGGATGTTTGAAACTTGAAAGTAACATTAAAGATGAAAATGTAAGATGCTTCTGCATTTATTCCTGAGGATTATAAAGGTACAGTCTGCTTCATTCTGACAAAGTATCAATTATAAATCAAGTCTGTCAGAGTCTTTATACCTCCCTGTACCCCACAGTACCCACCTGCTCCAGCTGTGGGAAGCTGCTGGCCCTGGTGGTGTGCAGGGCTTGGCTGTGTCACCCTTACAGCTGTGAGCAGCCCTGTGGCACAACATTTAATATTAAATATCAAACTCTCTAATTAGCCATTGTTGCGGTTTAGAGGTTTGAGGATCAAAATTAGATATGAAGATTAATTTTTGTAGTCTAGATTATTTGATTTTGTTGTGAGATAAGGATTAATAATAGGCAAAAGCAGGCTTATACTTTAAGGAATACAAAAAGGAATTTTATTAACAGACTTAAAATAGGAATAATAATTAGGCATCAACACCAAATTCTTTAGAACACTCTTTTCCCCTCCCCACCTTTCTTATTTTCTTTCTTGTTGACTATACAAAAGGTGACACTTCAACTTATAGTTCATCTACCACCTCTGGAACAAAACAGTTTTCTCAATTTATATATATAGAGAGAAGCTTTCTTTTGTTTTATCATGTTGACTCCCATAGGAAACACAGTTTCTATGGTTATTAGCTTTTTAGTAAGCAGTTCTCTCTTTGAAGGGAGGTATTTGCTTTTCTAGACCCCTTCCCATTTCAGTAGCTTTCCCAGGGCCACACCAATGGACATATGATGGTCATTGAGGTGTTCTTTTTGAGAGCAAATGTTTCTATTGCAGTGACAACGATCATCCCCTTACTTTATCATCAGCAACACAAGTCTTCTTCTACTGTTTTCCTGGGGCAAGGAAAGAAAAATCTTAATACACAAAAATCCTAATCTACTGCTTATAATTAAGAACATTACATTCCCTTTTTCTCACCTCTTTTAGACTATTATTCATATATTACAGGGTGTATTACAGCTAACTTTATCAACATGCTTTTACAAAAGAACTTTCAGCATTTAAAGCACTCCTCATCTCTTCTTTCTTTGAAAAATAAACTTAGTTATAGTCATTAACTTGAAGTCTCTATGTTGTACCTTTTGTAGGTGCCTTTATTTTTATGCTCTTTCTGTGTGAGAAGGAGAAATGAATGTTCTCAAAGTCTCATTCCGATATTAGAAAGAAACAGTTAATTTGTCTTTCAGCTGGGTGTTGGTCACGTGGCTTTCGCCCGCGTGGTTTGAGTGTTGTTAAGTCTGTGCCTGAACTGAAGGAAAAGAGCCCGTCCATGCCGGCTCCCATCCAAGCCGTGTTTGAATCACAGGAGCCCGGCGGAGCCGCGTCCGTGCTGCAGGGGCTGGTTCAAGCCCCCTTCCGTGCCAAAGTGTGCGTGGGGGCCGCCTGGCAGAAGCTGTACCCAAGCTGCGGGAGAAGCTGAATTTAAGTCCTTTCTGTCCTTTCTCCCTCCTGCGCAGAGTTGCAAGGAGTAAACGAAGCCGCACCTGAGCTGCGGGAGGGGCTCAGTCTGAGCTCCCTCTGTCTCTCTCCCGTGCTGAGTTTGCTGCGGGGCTGATCGGGTGGGGTGCTCCCGAGGTCCACGGGGTACGACCCCAAACCCTCTTCCCGCGGGGCCGTGCCGCGGAGAGGGGAAGAAACCAGCCTGGCCCAGGCTAGGCAAACAGAGCTGGCAAAGTTCTTTAGCCAAGGACAGCAAGATGAAGCAGCTTGAGTTTTCTCTCTCCTCCCCCTCCCCCCCACACCATGCGGGCCGGCAGCCCCCAGACCATGTGGTCTGGGAGAGACCTTACCCAGTTGGTGCGGAGGGGAGGAGAGCAGTGTCTTTCCTCTGTGAACCGGAAGCCTCAAAAAAAAGCTTCTTCAGGTGCTTTCCTGGTTTTATGAGTTTTTTAGGTAGGCGGAGTTTATGCTGGCTACCTCATTTCCAACTCTACCTCTTCTTTCTGCACCGGGAATTTTTAACAGCAATTACCCTATGACACCATTCATACAGAAACTACTCATCTGCATGTAAACAGCGACAACAAAAGTAACTCAGAGTAGATTCTGAGTTTGGCTTAAACAGATTAAATGATTCTTGTTATGTTTAGAATATATTAAGAATAATTGTGAACCTGCACTTGACCTGCCCAAACAAAAGAAATATTTTGGGTAATGTTTACTGTTAAGGTAAAAATGAAGTCAAATAATGTAACTCTGCAGACTCATAAGATGTTTAATGTTTATGTGTGAGGTTATCAGTACCCAACATGTCCCTCACTATCAGCACCAGACCTTGTGCATGTCCATGGAAGGTGACAGGGCGAGAGCAGCAGCGCCATTTCCCCGAGGAGCTGTTCCTTTAACAGCTCTGTCCCTCACCTGAGCCCGAGCAGGCACGGAACTGTAATGGGATTATGATCATGTGAGGGAAAAGAGACAGGGCTGCAGGGAAGGGAGAGACAGCGGTGAAAGCACATCCTGCCCCAGCCGTCACTCACGGCTGCCTAAAAAAAATCCAAATCCCCAGGGATTGTGGCTGTGCGTTGATATTTAGGAAAGCAAGATTGTTCTGAGTCACAACTTGCTTACACTGCAGTGTGTGGTTCTGCTGGGCTGCCATGCTGCTGCTTTACACCTTTCTGGTTTCTTCCCTAGAATCCATCTACCGCCGGGGAGCCCGAAGATGGAGGAAGCTGTACCGAGTGAATGGGCATTTGTTTCAAGCCAAACGTTTTAACAGAGTGAGTACTGTTGCATGAAACGTTGGGGTTTGCTCATGTTCTGTGCTCATTGTTTGCCTCAGTCTGTGCTTTTTCTGTGTTGGAGTGTTGGAAAGAAAGGAAAAGCAGGATGCTTGTTGATGTGACATTTTGGTCTCTGCGGGGTTGTTCGAGTCATAACGAGCAGGAAAAAGTTGGCAGTGTTTGAATTTGAGTTGACACAGGATTGGTGGGAATTATTTGTTTTTAAAGTTTCTAAACTACTGGGTTTGTGACTGTTTAAGCTGATACATCCTTGGAGCAGCTTCTCCCCTCTCCCCTCCTTCTGTGATTTTAGTTGCTCGTTAGCAAAATCTTTTACCTTTGGAACGCTTTGCCATCTTTAAAAGTTACAGCTGCTGATGTAAGCTTTAACTGTTTAGAATCTGCAGTACTATACAATCTAAGAATTTAAAAAGATTTGTATTGAGCTAAACTACAGCTGCATTTTGGGAGTCTGATTTAATCCATATAAGCAAGTGAATGTGGCTTTAAGGCTGAGACATCTCCTTCACTTATCCCATTATGCCTAAGTATTGCAGCATATACACAGATATAGTGCACATTTGGAGGAATTCCACACCAAACCGAGTGCACTCAGAAGAGTTAACTCTTCCATTCAACAAGACAGAAGAGTTTTTTTCAAAAAATTGGAATTAGCATTTATTCTAAAATTTCCCACCCCAAAAATGCACTGAAGGAAAGAAAAGCCCCTTAACACTCAGCATTTTATCACTAAATATATTAAAAATGTAATATATGAATTTCACATGAATTTGTACAATGTGCTACAGGAATTCAGTTTTTAAATTTATAGTATAAAAGTATACTTTTCAATGTTTATTTACTACATAGTAACATATTTCCTTGAAACACTGTGAATGCATACTGAAACACTGTGAATGCATACTGCCACATTAGTAATCCATAATGTTATAGATAATGATATTTTAATTGCAATGAGGTAAATAGTGAATATACAGGGAGATTTTGATACCTCATTAGGATGGCACAATCCTAAACAAGACTGCTTTTATTCCTGCATACAAATGACATCATACAGAGCAAGAACACAAACCACATCCAACTGAAGTTAGGAAGCAGGTTGACGTAAACTGGAAAATGTGACATTAAAATTGATAAATTAATGAGAAATTATGGTCATATCTGTCTCCCTGAATTCAAGACCAAATTTTACTGCTGATTTTATTTTTATAACTGGAGTATTGAGAATTCATTCCTGTTTCAAAGTAACCTTTTGCAATTCTTTCAGGTCGTTCAGGTAAATGAACACATGCAAAAATTAATCTTGTTGAATATAACAAAAAGGTCAGCTCTTTGATATGGCTTTGACTGCATTTGTTTTGGAGAGGTATGAAAGGGTTATCTGGGTTGCTGATGGATTTTGGAACCTGCCTCTACTTCTAGGGCCTGACAGATTTTATTTTGTCTTAATACTACTGCTGCAAAATCTATAAAAGGATACTGAAGGAAGTCTGGTGGGCCAGGAATTTTGGAGGAGGTGGCAATAGATGTCCCAGGCTTCCTCTCATCAGGCAGTTTTTGGGTTGTTTTTCTTTCCCCTGGGTGGTGCAGTGTGGGTTTCTCCTGATCGAGGAGGACTGGCTGCACAGATGAGGGGAATGGAATTAAGTCTTGTTTTCTACAACTACCAAAATGTAAGAGCAATATAAGAATGCTTTTGTGAAAAAATGCTCCATTCTTTGCTCATTAGTTTTTAACTATTCTAGCACTACTGGCAGGGATTTTTAGGAGCTGGAGAGTTTTGGGTAGGAGCGTGTGTGACTCACCAGCGTGAGCATCTGAGTGACCACAGTAATGGGCAGTGCCTGGGAGGAACAGACTGGCACTGTGGCTGAGGGACAGAGCTCTGGGAGTTCTGTCTGAGCACTGTGGCTGAGGGACAGAGCTCTGGGAGTTCTGTCTGAGCTGGGATGGGAGCAGCAGGGCTCCTTGCAGCCTGCAGGGTGATGGGCAGTGCCTCAGCCTGCTGCAGGAGTTACTGGAGAATGTTGGCAGCCAGGGAATAATGAGTGAGTTTTATGTTGGCAGTCTGTGCAGTGTGAGGAGGGATCACTGGGCCTGGATGACTTTGGTGTGTAAGGATTTCAGGTTGTTGTTTGGCACTTTGGGTAGAATGGATAAAGTGACCATAGCAACATCCACTGGAACAATTATTTAAAAACCTCTCCTGTTAAAGTCAGCAGCAGGATGTCTGGCTTCCTCATTTACCCTCATTTTGATTTAACTCACTTACACGCTCTTTTGTCACATGTGTAAAAACACCATAGATTTTTGATGTTTAGTGCAACACAGAGGTTTGGTATCAGACATGATAAATAGGTTTTAATTATGCAAAGTTTCTACCACTGTTAAAATGTGTATGTGCAGATGTGGAACACTTTGTATACATTATCTGCTTAACATTTTGTTCTCCAACAAAAGTTTGGGTGCTTTTTATACATAATTGTGTAGTAGAAACTTCTGGCAGTTTTGTTTGGGTGCCCTCTGTCAAAACCTGAGATTCTAAATAGACTTATTCTCTAAAAATGATTTGCTAATGTTACACTGTAATGTGTTCCATATGCTTGAGGTATTTCTTTTCCTAACATTCATTAAAAAAAGAACTGCATTTAGCTGGATTCTGGGTGTGAAGTGTAACCTTCAGCTATTATTTTAATTCTGGATATTCTAAAATTATTACTGCACATCTGTTAGGTGACTGGGATGGGTTCTTGCTGCTCACTTCCAGCAGGGATTGATCCTGGGACTGACAATGTGCATTATGGCTTGCAGAGAGCGTATTGTGGCCAGTGCAGTGAAAGGATATGGGGGCTCGCAAGGCAAGGCTACAAGTGTATCAACTGCAAGCTGTTGGTCCATAAACGTTGTCACATCCTTGTCCCACTGACCTGCAAAAGGCATATGGTGAGTGTGTGTTCTGGCCAGGGCTGGGGGTGGCACCTGTGCTGCTGTTGGTAGATGTGTCCTGAGTGATGGAATGTGTGCGTGGCTGTGGCTTTGTAACACCTGGGAGTGTTTGGGTTTCAGTTTCTGCGGAGGACAGGCCTTTGGATTGTGAGCAGAGAGAATGTGAGAAAGAAAGCTTCTGCTGTGTGCAGTGACTTCAGTGTGCTCACGCTTGAATTTGACTTCTCCATTAGACACTGACAACCTCAGAAGTTATTCCTTTTAGCCTGTGGGAATGTTTTAAGAGCTAAGGCACTGATGTGATTTCTGCACTGCTCTTTTCAGAAGGGTTTATTGCTTTCCTGTTCCTGCCATCTCAGTTTTTCCAGTACTGTTCTCTTCCTCTCCATGACCCTCATTCCAGTGCCAATGCTGGTGTCTTTCCTAGGCTTTAAACATCAAAACATTTAAACATCTGTGTACGTGAATTTTAGCCCTTTCCTATATTCATCCCCAGTATTTCACTGGTGGTTGGATCCTGTTTTTTCTGACTCAAAAAGTCAGAAAACCAGTATTAAACCAGTATTTTTCTTTACTGGTATTGCATGTGACTTGCCTTGACATTATCAATTCTTTGCCAATTAATTTCTGCATGTTGCTGCACTTCCTGGAATAGTCCTACGTGTCTTGGGGATGAGCCCAGTGTCCAAATGCAATATAAAATACCTGGTATTGGGATCTTTGCTAATTTATGTAATACCCTTGCATAATGAACAACAATTCATGTTTTTATTAAGCAGGAAAGGAATATGCCAGTGCTCTAAACGGAGAGTGTAACATCATGTGGAAGTGTTTACTTTGTTGTAGTTCCATGTGAAACACTCAGAGGTCTTTAAATAGAATAAAAGTTTGAACTTTGCTGTAAAATACACCACTCTTACTTTCAGAGGATAGCCAAGCATCTGTTGTAGCTGCAGAGGATGGCTGATGTAGCAATTAGGTTTTGGTGGGCTGATTTTATCATGCGTTACAAAATGTTAACATTTGTACACACAGTCTCCAAAACCCAGTTTCGATTGTGGAAGATGTGAGGTTCTGCTGGAGCTGTAGCTTAGGGCAGGACACTCTCAGGGGCTGCACAGCCAGTGGGGTTGGTTGGTTTGTTTGTTTGTTGTGACCTGTGTGCTTGGCAGGATCCGGTCATGCCTTCCCAGGAACCTCGCTTAGATGACAAGAACGATGAGGCCGATCTCCCTTCGGAAGACACCGATGGAAGTGAGTCCTTTGCTACTTTGCAATCCCTCTTTCCCTCATACTTCCCTCTTCCTGTTTATAAAAGTGGAAAAATTTGCTCAACTGTCCAGTAATATTTAAAGCAAACAGGCCATAGGCTACTAAATATCTTTCTGTTTATTGGTTTTTAAAACTATTTCCAATGAAAGCCTTTATAACCACACTGCTTTGATTTCTTTCCCAGTTCCCTACATTCCTTCAAACCGGAAACACGACACCATTAAAGATGACTCTGAGGTATGTTCTTAAAATATTTTTGCAATTTGTATTTATGTACTCCCAGTCATTCAAATCATTCAACTTTTTATAAAATAGCAGATTATTTGTTCTGGGCTTTCTGCTGTCCTTTTCAAAGGTCTGGGGTTTTTTTCCTGGAAGTTGCTAATAGTTTTTTTAAGCATTTTCATTGGATTTTTTTCAGATTTCTTCTGTGTTCAGCTGTTGTCATTCCACTCATTATCCAAGATACCTTTTAACAATTTTGTTTTCTCACTCTCATTTGTTGGAATAACAGTGATTTAGCAGAGGGTTTGACTTTTATGGTCCTTGCAACAAATGGTGGCTTTGCCATTGCCTTGTCTGTCCCTAATTGATGCTTACCCTTTGTCACCCTCAGGCTGTTGCTGTGGGACTTGGTTCAGTCTGGTAACCCATTAACTACCCAGCTCTCTGAGAGGGTTCCTATAAATAATATCTAATCATTTATAGACAGCTCCTGTGGAAACACAAGTAGAATAATATACACTTAAACTCTTTTTTCAGGTCTTTTGTACAAGATCTGACTCAATCTCTGCACATCAACAATGTTACTCCCTTAGAGCAGTCTGAAAAATCTGAATATGCTTCAATTCTAAAGGGCTTAAAGACATTTCTTTTAAAAATGCTTCTGGCATGTTTAAAATAAACAGGATGCACTCTGCAGAACCCTGGCACTTGGTCTGATATTCCCCTCTGAGCAAGGCTGCACCTTTTTCCTTTCCCTCCACTACAATGCTTGTCACTACCATTCGTTTCACACTTGAGTAGCTCCTGCTTGTGGCCTTATTTTCAGTCTCCAGATTTCTATCTCAAATTCATAAATGGAAGGACAGAAATTAAAAGCACATCAGAGAATTTGAATTGCTCACTTCTGCTGTGGTCAGTGCTCAGGTTGGTGTTGAAATTTTGGTAGGTGCTGTTTGCTCAACTATCCTGAATTATGCTGCTCTGATTGTCCCACCTTGCCTTCGAGCTGTACTGAAATAATTTAAGGTATCCTACAGAAAGGAGTTGGTGTTCTGGGAGCTTTGTCTAGAATCTTTAAGCTTAGAGCAATCTCTTCTAATAGCAGTCAATCCTAGATCAAGATTCTTTATATAAACACTTTCCACAGTTCTGCAGAATGCTGATCTGTCTGCAAGTACAGTGGTGTGAGGTCAGATAAAAATAGGCCACAGAAGTGTGTCAAAGCCTTGCATATATTGGTGAAACCTGAAAGTCCAAGTACCTGCTGCATTTGTCTAGTTCAGCTGCTCCATCTTCAGTCCCATGTTTTTACATCTAATTCCAGCAAACAGCCAAGATGCTAAAATTTCTCTTTTCTAAGTAATGATTTTAAAAATAACATTCATCAGACTGGAATATTTCCTGCAAATTCTCAGACTTGAGAAACTGAGATCTGCTTCTGTATGTTCCCAGGCACCTGTAGAAATCTTCATTTTCATTAAACCTGTAGTGAGCTGAGCACAGACAGTTGTCTAAACTGAGACTAAGACAGGTATATTCATTAGCAAATTAGTGTTTCCTTACTCATTTTTAGATAGCCTTTATTAATTTGTGCTGCAGTATCTGGCAGAACATGAAAGATGCTCCTCACTTTGTGCAAAGGGAACAAAGTACATGGCTTAAGGTTCAAGAATTTGGATAACCCTCATTTCTCAAGGCACTGCCTTCTGCTTTCAAGCAGGGAATATAAAAATGTTTAGTTGGATGAACTACTGCCTTGAAAAAAACAGTAACTTTTAGTAAGAGCAAACCCAATGGAAACCAAACATTTCCAAACAAATGTGTTCCAATCAGCATCCAGCCCTGGGTGCCAGTGCCAAGCAAAGTCAGCAAATTCTGTCCAGTGCTTAAAGATCTCTCTGCTTGCTATGGAAATGTCTTCAGTTTCTAGCATCTGTTTCTTTTTACCCAGGATCTCAAACCAGTCATTGATGGAATGGATGGAATTAAGATTTCTCAGGGGCTTGGACTCCAGGACTTTGATTTAATCCGAGTTATCGGCCGTGGAAGTTATGCCAAAGTTCTTCTCGTTCGATTAAAAAAGAACGATCAGATTTATGCCATGAAAGTAGTGAAAAAAGAACTGGTCCATGATGATGAGGTAAAAGCCTGTGTTAATTATATTCTGTTACATATTATAAAAACTTAGTGTGCTTTAACAAAAACCATTCAACTAAGCAAGAAGCTCATGTTTCAGACAACTTCTCTGGCAGAGAAATTTTTCTGACTTTTGAACTCATTTGTCATCAACTCTGCATGAAGCACCAGGATGAAATCTGAGAGAAATGTCCCTTATTTTAATAACAATTAACAATTACTAATAGTCTTGGTAGAAATCATGTATTAAACATTCCAACCTGGATGTGCTAATGTGCAAATGATGAGATAAAGGGGATGGAATTTGTGCACTTAATTCTGAAAGAAAGCAAATATGTTTTTTGAGGCAAAAGCATTGTGTGTGTGTGTCAGAAAAGGAGCTGAAACTTTGTTCTTACACTCATGTTGGTAGAGCTGATGTGCAAGTGACTCAGTATTCTGAAATATTTTTTCCATGAGTTCAATAATTATGCTGCTGCCATTTGAGATCCCGGTGGTTTTGTGTGCCACAGAAATCTGCTGCATTTCTCTATTATTTTCAAAATCCTTCAGGTTTTTTTTTTTAATACAAGATCTCAAATGCACAAGTTTGGGGAAAAAATGAAAATTAAAAAGGGAAAAAAAAGCCCAAAACACCTTCATCTTTTTCCTATAACACGCTTTTTTGAAAGTAGGATGGTTTGGGCAAAACCCACCAAAACACTATTTAAGTGCTTTTTATGTTGGTAGTTTCAATCAGTTGCTCTGGTTGTCATCTCTGTCATTATTCCAGAGGCTGGGCTTAGTTCTCCTAAAATACTTTGGCTTTCTCATTTATTTAATGTTTCTTTTTATGAACCAACATTAGGCTGTTGTGGGGTTTATTTACTGTTTCCTTTTTAACATGTGTTTTTCCAAGAAGGTGGGAGCCAAAGCCAGGTCCTGTTTAATGAATTGTGCAGCTGTATGAGAATCAGAGGTAGATGAGGAAAGGCTTTCTTGAATTGTGGCTTTCACAATTACATGGAAGATAGAGTTAATTGGTTTTTCTTTTCTCTGAGATAGGTTGTATAATGAAATTCTGGGAATTGATAGGAAATTCACTGAATTCTGTGAGTGCCTGAGATATTGCAAGTAATGGAAACTTCACCTTAGAAATGTTCCACAAAGAAAGAAAATCAATTGCATAGCAAGTATCAGCATGTTTAAATCAGCTGATTTCCAGGGGGTGGTTGGTAGTGAAGTGAGATGGAGGGAAATCAAATACCTGGGCTTCTGTTCAGTTTTGCTAAGCTTGGTTTTGATAAGTGGAGCACTGGTATGATCCTAATGCCAAGTGCACTAATGAAGGGTTAATTTAAAGACTCTTAAAGAGAAGCTCAATTAGTCAAACTATGAAGAAATGGACATATTTAGTGCTTTATTCAAAATTTGATTTTTGACTCTGAGTTTTGGTCTGGACTCAGGTTTACCCTTCCAAGGTGATGTATCTTCATGAGTGTCCACACACAAAACCTGACAGATTTAGTTAATTTATTGGTGACAGTTCTTGGTTTCCTCTGAGACTTCAGTGTCAGCATCCATCCCTGACAGGAAGGTCTGGTTTCTCAGTCTCTGTGTCTCCAGATTGGTTGGGAAGCTGGGAGTATCTGTGGTAAATGGAGAATTTTTAGAACAATCACAATTCTGGTGTATTGGCAGGGTCCTGAGTGTTTGCAGGGCGGCACGTGATCAGTGCATTGCAGGAAGGGTGAATTTCTGCTGCTAAACCCAGCTGTCTGAAAGGTTTAAATTGTGCATGGTTATAGGAAGCAAAGCTTAAATGCTTTGTTACCACAGCTCTGAATTCTGCCAGTATAATGCAAACTGTGGTAGGTTTTTATGATATGGTTTTGCACTGGGTATTCAGGACTTCTCCCTGTTGAAGGATTAAAGATATCTGTGATGCTTTGAATGATTTTGGCTGGACCAACTAAGCAGGTTTTGGTAGTTTCATTGAACTGAATTTGAATTTCAGATGAGGAGATGAAGTTCAGTTCAGTTGAACCTTTTAAAAGCTGGAGATTCACATTGCTTGTGTTACTGGCATGAGCTGCCTCAGCAGCTTTGGGATCATTTATCTAAGAACTGAATTTATTTCCATGCAGCAGTGTGAGCAGTTTATCAAATATTGCAGATGTATGTTATTTACAATGGCTTAGATTCTGTGCAGGCCTTCCTTAAATGGTTAAGTAACTTCTGAATATATAACTGAATTACAGTGTTTTATAATTTCCTCCAGATTTTGAGGGGTCTTTGCCTTGCTGAAGAACAATGTAACAATGACAGTGTGTGTAAGGCAGCACTGTGATGTTCACAGGTTTTTTTCTGGGAATACCCACAGTGGTTATCCAGCAGGAGTTCTGATTGTTCAATTACTCTATTTCAGGATATTGATTGGGTACAGACAGAGAAACATGTGTTTGAACAGGCATCCAGTAACCCATTCCTAGTTGGTTTACATTCATGCTTTCAAACAACAAGTCGGTAAGAAAGATCTGAAATTCTTTTTTTTTCTTTATTTCTTAAGAATCTTGATCATTGTGCTAAACTGCTTCTCCTAAAGCAAATGTAACCACTGCCATCACACAGCCAGCAATTTTTGGAAGGAAGTATTAGAATTGTCAGGGATTCACTGCTGCAATAAAATCAGTTCTAGGGGGGTAGCTCAGGCAGGGGTGTGGATACAAGTGTGGTGTTCAGGTCAGACCTGAAGGGAGAGGCTGAGTGAGGAAGAGGAGGAGCTGTCCTGCCTTCCTGAGCACAGCCCTGTGGAATGGGGAACACAGAGCTTCCCAACAGTTTACAGCACCTTCTGCTGAGGAGGCCAGATCAGTTCTCAGCAGTTCACTGTTCCTAAAGAGCCTGAGGGTTGGGCTGCCCAGCAATAACCTTTTAATGATAATATAAACCCTACCTGCATATTGGAATTGTTACCTATGAGGCTTAAAAGCCTTTAGCACATATCAAAGCAGTGTGTGATTTTGAGAAGGAGCTCATTTAACTCTTAACTACTTAGAAATACTAATTCTCTGTCCTTGTGTGCACAATCCAAACTCGATTATTTGCTGCTTATTTTGCAATTGGAATATGAAGAAAACAAGAACTTTCATGTCCATGCCTGACTATGTTACTGGGGAATTGGGATGTGCTTTGGTGGTGGTTTGGGATTTTTTTGTTTTCACAGGCACCTGTTTGCTGTTACACTTGCATAATGCCTCCTGACATATGTGTCATAATCAGAAAATTCTCATTCTGTTCACATTACTTGCAGTGTAGAGTGCAGAGTTTTGAAGTTTTCATGGATTATCCAATCATTTAACCTTAAGAATAATCACCTGTTTGTTGTAATGTGGATTATCAATTTTTAAAATACAAAACCATGCACTGTACCTTTTCTTCAGTCCCCAGACTTTAACCTCCCTAATGGTTAGAGCCAGAGGAAATCTTCCTAGCAGGGAAAACAGAGATGAAGGAGGTAGAGGAGCTGTATCAGTGTTCTGAAGGCACATGGACCAAGGAGTGTTTGGAAGCAGGGAGAAAGAAAGAAGGAAAGGAAAGAAAGAAAAAAAGATACCAAAGATCACTGAGTGAGGTTTTCACCAAAAGAAACTTGTCAGAAAAAATAAATAAACTTTTAGATGGCCGATAAACTGTTGTGGAAGGCTCTTTAGTTACACCAATTCCCAAACACTTTCTCACCAAACACAAAGTCAAATTGAACACCTGATATAAAAATTGAAGTGGTCAGGCAGGGCGAGGGATTGAGAATGAGGTTTCTTGTGAATCCTGAAACCCACGAGAAGGCTGAGTCAGCAGCAGGATCCTGTGCATTCCTCTTTGGCAGCTACACTGACAGAGCTGAGGAGCAGAAATAGGAAAAAAACCCACGCTGAACATAATCCAAGCTTTCTGTACTCCTGATGTATCTTTATGAGTACAGCTTTTGCAGCTCAGCTGCTTCTTGCAGTGAAACTCTGGTTTTTCCTTGGTAACTTCAGCCATTTGCCATGGATATAACCATAATGTCATGACTTCACAATTTGATTATAGCTGTGATGTTATAAAATCGTAATTATGACCTCATTTACATCAAGCAGGAAAAGCACAAAATGGATTTTGAGTGAATAAATTCATCAACATCAGATTGTGTTAAGTGGCCCAAAGAAAATGAGTTGTAATAGGAGAACAGGTTGTGACAAGGATACTAATGGGGGAAAGCTGCAAAAACCCTTCTTTCTCTTGAATATAGTTTCAAATAAATGTTGAACATGAATGTGTGCATAAATGTGAGGTGAATTGATGCTGTATGCAGCTGTTCACATTGTTTCAGATACTAATGATGCTCATTTCATTACTGTAATAAAATCTGTGCCTTGGAATTGCCCAGAATTGCCAGGTAAGAGTCTTCCAAGGATGGCAACAACCTGAAATCTCCATCCTTCAAAACCTGAGTAAATCCTTTTAAACCCAGCAAGGCCTGCCACTACTGACACACTCAAATATGACTTGACAGGGAACTTGAAATTGCAGGTTGTGAATGGTGATAAAATACTGGGGACTTCTAAACAGGATAGGAAAGCTGGAAGCAAAAAACATCAGGAACGCTGTAATAAAATACTCATGGCACTGTTATGTATTTTGTTTGTTGTTTATTTAATTTCAGTTTTGCATTTATCTTTTGGTGGGGAGGCAACTGAGAGACCTGCCAGCTGGATTTTGTCCAATAGTTTTTTCCTGGTTGAAGTTCTAGCACTTTATAAGTGTTTCAAATGAAGAATCCTTTTCCAAGGAACAAAAAAATCACCAGTTAGAGTGATCTGAGAGATTGGAGCATGTGTTCTCCAAATGGAATGTTTTCCAGTGTGTGGATGTGTGGAAAGGAGTTTTCAGCTCATGGAAAATGAGGTGTACGAGGCAATGCTGCTCCCCAGGCCAGCCCAACCTTCCCCAGGAGCTCTCCCTCAGCAGGTTTCCATCCGGAGCTCTCTCTGACCTTGGCAGCACTGCCTGGATCATATTTTTCACAGGATGGAAGATTCCTGCACACTGAAATAGAAATCCTTCTATCTGGCTGATTCCACCTGGATTTCTGTCCCCGCTGACTTCTCCCTTGTTTGGAGCAGCCTGTTTCAAACATTCATTCTCCAGGGGAACAAATGAGCCCAGAGCTTCCATCTGGTGACTGTGTTGTGTCCAGTGGCACACTTGTTTAATTCATATAATTATAACTTATAATTAATTCATATAATAATTTATACAGAGAAAGGTGGTAGCATTTAAATAAAGGCTGTGTTCCTACATAACATGCATCAAATAAGTGCTCTCTTTTTTTCCCCTCTTAAGTAGCTTCTGTAACTATAAAAAATCTAGAAGTCTGAATCAAGAGTGGGAGTGAAAATGGCTCAGATGGGAAGAACAAAACCCGTTTTTCTGGAGAGTTCCCTTGGAATGCATTAATTGTGCTCTATAATTTCAGATTGTTCCTTGTCATAGAGTATGTGAATGGGGGAGACCTCATGTTCCATATGCAACGGCAGAGGAAACTTCCTGAGGAACATGCAAGGTATTTCCTGATACAGGGCACAGGCTTGCTTCTGTTCTGCTGCTTTAATGGACTTGGATTCTTAAGTTTAGAATGTTCTGCTCTAGGAAGAAATGTAAATTCTATTTTTTGAAGCATATATGGGCTTTTTTAAGAGAAAGTAAGTAGTTAAGAAGTAGCATTTATTCCTATTTGTTCCTCTTTATTCCTTCTTATTGAGGTGATGCCTCTTTGGTCTGTTGATAGAACATGTAACTATTCTACCTAATTTGGTTTGATGTTGAAATGATACAGTGTTGGTGGGAGAAGATTAAAAATCCAGTTTTCATGGCCCTGCTCTACACAAAGGCTCACTGTCACTCTGAATAAGCTGAAAATAAAGATCTTCCATCACAGATATGGAATTTTCAGAAAAAAAATCTGTAGAATAAAGAATGAATATTTTCTTAATTCGTAGAATGAAAAAAAACCTCTCCTTTTTAATTTAAGGAATGGTCTTACAAGAGGTCAGTGTCATTATGAATAAATGTAGCTTGGTTTTGTTATATTATTGATATGTAAAGGTTGGGTCTAAAATGATGTTTTAAGAATAGCTATTTGAATTGCACCAGCTGTTGTACCATCTTAATGCTAATATGAACTTTCTCCTTAATTTCAGGTTTTATGCTGCTGAAATTTGTATTGCTCTAAACTTCCTACATGAAAGAGGCATCATCTACAGAGATTTAAAACTGGACAATGTTCTCTTAGATGCAGAGGGTCATATCAAGTTAACAGATTATGGCATGTGCAAGGTAGGATTTTCCTGACCTTTCTTCTGTCACTCTTGGAGGACACCAAGAAAATACATCTTTGTCTTAACACTGGTGTTACTGAGCCCAGAATTTGGTGGTGGAATAGGAAGTTTATTAAAAAAAAACTTAACTGTTAAATTGGAACCGAATTGTAACACAAGTTTTGTTTTCCAACATTTATTTGAAAATTACTTCCAAACTGTTTAACTGATTTTTAAAATGTATCTGTAATTAGTAAGCAAAATATTGTTACCTACATGTTGTAACTCAGTTTTGATCAACTTTGCTGAAGAGGAGCTGTGAAGTCATAGGCCATTTTGAGCACTATGAGCATTTATTTTGTGGACATAAGCTCTTTAAACTCCCTGAGTAACTTGGGGCTTTAAGCCTAATTAAAGGAAATTCCCAGAAAAGGAGGTCAGCTTTTAATTTATGAAATGGTTTCTGCATGTAGGAAGGTTTGGGCCCAGGTGACACTACAAGCACTTTCTGTGGGACACCAAATTACATTGCACCAGAGATCCTCAGAGGAGAAGAATATGGTAAGTCATGACTAAACAACTGTAGCTATAATAAATACAGCTGTAGCTTGGCTCAAATGCAATTAATTTTTTGACTTACACATTTCTGTGTTACTATACATTAAAAATTAATTGAGTGCATGTTATACAGTTCATTTTTTTCCTGAAATAAGGGTTTTTTCTCTTCCAATCACTCATTTCAGTTTCTTTTAAATCTTACTTGGCCTGAGAAATATTTATTAAATGATATTATAGGAAAACATTTTAGCTGCAGCTTTGCTGCCTGAAGGCCACTGAGTTCCCCTACATTTGTCATCCCAGTTGAGAGAACTCAGACTCATCCAGTGATGGTGTAAATCATATCAGTGACTTCAGTACTAAATCCAGGCCATCAATCCTGGTTTGTGTGAGAGAGAACATCCAGATTCAAGGAGTTGAGGCTGAGAAATCTCTGTGTGCCCTTTGCAGGGTTCAGCGTGGACTGGTGGGCACTGGGGGTGCTGATGTTCGAGATGATGGCGGGGAGGTCCCCGTTCGACATCATCACTGACAATCCTGACATGAACACTGAAGATTACCTCTTCCAAGGTACACCCTGGGGCTTGGGGTGTTTGGGGGTACTGATGCCTTGGAGTGGCTGCTAGAACAGAGGCTAGACAAGGTTAAGAGGATAAAGTGGGTATTTATTGAAGGCCTTCACCTTGGGCAGTTAAAAGCCTCTGAGGGGCTACATCCAAGATGGACAATGGTCATGAGTTTTTCACACAATTGTAAGTTTGGTCTATTTGCATATCAGGGGTTAATCCTCCAATTACAGCTTCAGGTAATGAAGTCACATTCCCCCACTTCACCCCCCTCCAATTCACTTTTGTTTATACTTTTCAGGGCCTGAGGCTGTGGGGTGTCCTTGAGTTTCAGGCCTAGAGAGGAATTGTTTTGTCTGACCAAAATACCAAGACAGTAGCTTACACTTTATATGGAGTTTAGAGTTATGCACTAATGCAGTGTGGGATTGGAAAAATATAAGGGCTAAAATGTTAAGGCATCAGTACAATCCAAATGGGCAGTTTGCAGAGCAGAGTTGGGGTTTCCTTTCCCAGTGTTACCCCACAACTGCTGGAGTTGGGCACCTGTGAAGCTGCCAACTCCATAATAGGCAAAAACTTCTTTAAAGTTCCTGCAGTTCTGTAGCAGAATCTGTCCTGCTCTTCTTGAATGGCCTAATATTCAATCAATTTCTGTTTAAAATTACACTTTGCCATATAGTGAGGGCTGAAAGGTTTATTTCCTGTTTATACAACAAATAATATCAAAAGGTAATGAAGGCAACACGTCCCTTGGGAAACCTTGCAATGTCAGTAGAACAATGCTTTGAATTCTTGTAGCTCCTTTTGTTTGCATGATTTTAAATGATTACTTTATCTTCCATTTTCTAACTGGTACCATACTGAAATAATAAATGTTTGTATTGAAATCATGGTCAATGTCACAAACCAAAACCCAATATTGCTGTTTTTAAACCTGTCACAGTTATTCTGGAGAAGCCAATCCGGATTCCAAGGTTTCTTTCTGTCAAGGCTTCCCATGTGTTAAAAGGATTTTTAAACAAGGTAAATAACGTTCTCTTATTTTTAGCATCTGAAAGCTGGAAGTCGGAGCTTCCTGTTGAAAGTGATACACTTAAGAAGTTAATCTGCTTACTATTAAGGAAATCTGTAAAATCTTGGTATCTTCCATGTTAAAAACCCCCCTTCTTAGTTGCAAATTTATTTAGGGAATTCCACAGCATAGGCTTGATTTTCAACTAGGTGCAGGCTTTAAAGAGTAACTATAGCTTTGTTTATAAACTTTTCTGTAATACTTATTACTCATTTAATTAAGCTGATTGAAATCTCTAGAACCATTATCATGAATGGTGAAAAGAAGAACAGGAATTATGCATTGCTAAATAAATCCCTTACTTTAAGAAGTTGTAAAACATAATTTAAAAATTAAATTTCAAGCAAACTTGATTAAAAAAAAAAAAAAAGACAAATCCCTTGCTAGCCATAGTGTTTATCCCAGCAGAGTTTGCACAGTCATGGGAATGCTGGAGTCATCTCTGTGGGCTTTTGGCAAACGTGGGCTGTAAGTGGCTTGGAGTGTGTAATTCCAGTGTCTGTGTTTTCCACAGGATCCCAAAGAAAGGCTTGGCTGTCAGCCCCAGACAGGATTTGCTGATATCAAGTCTCACACGTTTTTCCGCAGCATAGACTGGGATCTGGTAAAAATCACTCCTTGTGTTTCTGGGTGTTCAAAAGGAATAATTTATTAATTTATTAATTGTGTGCATATGAGCAACCCCGTTGCAGACAGGGAAAATGAATTCTAGAAATGTAAAAGTAGTACTCAGACTACATCAAACCCCAGCTGAATTTACCAATTTATGACTCCTAAAATCAGCTGAATAATCAGGATTATTCAGCTGGGTGTCAGGGTTCAGTGACCTGAGGAGGAGTGAGCAGGATCAGTCCCTTTTGTTAAGGATGTGGCAGGAGAGCAGAGGGGTTATTTATAAAGGGGCTGTGATTACAGTTTGCAGGTTTTCTTTAGTACTGCTGGGCTGAGGGAGGTTTTTGGTTCATGGTGAAGAAGATGGCTTGCATTTCAGTGGGTTTGCAAGCATAAAATTGTATCAAAATTGGGTTTTTAAATCTCCTGCTACTTAGTAATTGTGTTTCCTTCTGTCTTCTGTGTGGAAACCATCCCAGAAATGACTTGGTAACATTGACACTTGAGCAATGAAGCTGGGAAGTCTGGAGCAGCTCCCTATCAGCCTCACATTTTTAATAGCAAGTTAACAATTGAAAAGCGTGTCTGTAGTATTTCCATAGTCTGGGAAGGCTGCAGGAAGTGTAGGAGGAGGCAGCACTAACATGAAAGAGTTCACATGAGAGAAAGCTGCACAGTTTCATTTTCCCTTTGAAGCTGCTGCTCTGAATTTCATTGTAACATTCTTCAGAGAATACACTCAGTGCAGAAAGAGCCAGTGCTTTAAAAGACCTGGTGTTTACAAAATTATCCCTGTAATGAGGGCTGTCTTTAATTTTGTCCTACATCCCTTGCTGGGAGTTCTCCCTTCAGCCTGAGTGGTTTTTTGGTTTGTTTTTTTTTTTTTTTTTTGCTATCTTGTGGAGCCACAGTGCAGCTCACCTGGGGTGTGGAGCAGAACATGATGTCCTGCAGTTTGTTCTCCTTTGCAGACTTTTGAGAGAGAGGGAAAAAAGACAACTGTTGTATTTGTATTTTGTTTATTTGTAGAAAAAAACTTAATTGAAATTGGTACTTCTTGGTCAATATTTATGCTGATTGAATTTTTATATTTTCTAATCTGTTTTTTGGCTGAAAGCTTTAATATTAAATACCTATTTTTTTAATTGGGAAGATTTAGGTGATCTGTTTTTGTGATATGATTAGGTCAGTGCTGCTCAGGAGGACAATGTTAAATAAACTTGAAACTAAATTTCTAATAAGTTTTGGCAAATATACTCAGGAAAAAATGAGGAAATAGTTGGAAAGCTTTTTTAGTTATTAGAATCTCCCACTCACCACCTGCATTTCAAAGAAAACATTTGGACTTAAAAGCTTTTCCAAATCTTTTCAAGTTGAAACCCAAGGAAACGAGTCTAACACTGACTTAAAACTTGTTCTGTGTGGAGCTTGAGCTAAATGGAAAAATAAATAAAGGGAAAGTGAACACACAGCCCAGGAACATTTTTGCTGCTGTTAGTCATCCAAAGTGTGTGGCACAACCCAGAGCACTTCAGATTGCTCACTCTGCTGTAGGATGGCTCAGCAGCATCCAGGGCAGTTCTTTTTTGGATTGTTTTGGGATACTCAGTCTATTCTTATCTCAGTGCCAGTTTTATGGTGTTTAACCACTATATGCTGGAGCAAGAGCTACACAGTCATAGCTATTGTGTGCATGAGGTATTTTATAGAGCTGCACCACCTATTTTTTCAATCATTTTCTCAAGTTAAAGGCTGCAAGTTCTCTCTATGGCTTATTAAGAGAGCTTTTATGCTTTACTGGGTACGACAAAGGAGGAAGCCTGATGTTTAACCCCTTGTGGAATAATATTGCCTGGCTGTTGGATGTGAGTGTGTGGCAGCAACTCCCAGGGACAGTTCTGGCACCCTACATCAGTTTTGACATATTCATTTTGCTGATTCCCTCATGCTGCCATTCTTGTTTGGGAGGAGCTGGTTATTTCTTCCTCACAACTTTGATTTCATGGTGCTTTCCCAGACCTGATCATTGATGGGATGTTGATGTGTTAATTCAGCTCCCTGTGACAGTTTCACAATTTCCTCCTATCTCCATCTGTACTTCCTGTGCTCTTGTTTGAAACCTGAAATCCAAGATTTGTCTATGATTTATTCCCTGTTTTGTTTGCTCTGTACCAAGCATCATGAGAGATACTGGCCCTAAAATCAGGTTTTCATCCCATGTTGGTAATACAAGTGATCATTTTGGTCAGTGGGGACTACTGTTCACATCATGCTTACCTGTCCTAAATTAGATTATGGAGATTTGTAGCCTAGACAGTTTTTTAACTGAATATAAATGTTAGAATTAGAATGTTGGTGTCTGTGCTACTATAAATTGGACTAGGTGACAGATTGCACACAAATGCAGGAAGAAAAGTAGGTCGATTTCTCAGGAACAGAAGTAAATATATTGTGCTAACTGCTGTATTGCAGCACTGTGGGAATTTATCAATCCTGAGTCTAATCTACCAATTTAGAGAAAACTTAAATGGTTGAATTATTTGTGGATTTTTAATTTCAAATGCAGAGCAGTAACTGTGTTGATATCTGTTGCCTGGCTTGTAGGGTGTAGTACTTGGTATTTTGATATTTTGACATTCCTCTCCAATAGCATTTACTGCAGTTGGATTGGAGTTTCCTGAGGGATTTGTAACTCTTGCACACTGTAATTTTTCCTTTCCCCCCATATTTTGGGCAGCTGGAGAAGAAGCAGACGACACCCCCATTCCAGCCGCAGATCACGGATGATTATGGCTTGGATAACTTCGACACGCAGTTCACCAGCGAGCCCGTGCAGCTCACCCCAGATGATGAGTATGTGCTGCTTTGCCCCAATCCATCTGCATATCAATTATTAAATTATCAAATTAATTCATAAAGTATTTGAAAATCACTAAGGGACTATGTGCTTGCCATTAGAACATAGTCACGTTACAGTAAATTGGAAATTCTCTGTATCTTGCATAAGTTATTATATGACAGAAGACTGCCCAGTGTTCTGGTAAACTAAACACTGCTCTCGTTTGTTTTTCAGAGATATTATAAAGCGAATAGATCAGTCAGAATTTGAAGGATTTGAATATATTAATCCATTGTTGCTGTCAACAGAAGAAACAGTATGAAGGAATGAGCTCATTGGGGACAGTGTGAATGACACTAATTTATCCTTAACTACAGTATATGCATGCGAGGCTGGGGACTGGTCACTTTGGATGGAGACCAATGATCTAAAAACAAATTTGCTGCTGAAAATCAAAGAAGAGAATAATGATTTTGGTGGGTGTCCTCTGCCACTTAGTGATTCTTAAGTTCTGGGCACTGACACTACTGGCTTCATTAATGAAGGAATTTGCATTTTGTGCCTGTTTCATGAAGGATTGAAACATTCATTGCATCCCTGCAAAAGGAGATAATGAGAAACTTTGAGATCCACACACACTACAAACATTTGATGCAATGAGCTCCCAGTTGAAGAGCATTACAGTGTAACATCCTGAAGAATAAAATATATTACAGTGGTGTTGAAGCTTATTTTTGATGCCTTTTTTCACAAGTGGTACCTGTCTAAACATCTCAGATATATTTAAAAGGAGTTGTGTTTTATTAGCAATCAAAACATAAATTTGGGTACAGGATTTAAGTGCCTAAATGGATAAACTGCATTGAAGGATTATTGCATTTTTGGGACGTTCTTACACCTGGTAAGTTCTGTTTGTTAATATTAAGTAATATTTCCATCTGAAACGTACAGTTCATAGCTGCAGCCTGATGTTTAGTTGCATTTTTACAGAATTTGGAATGCAGAGTGACTCAGTGAGATTAATTCCAAATTAGAATTTGCAGTATCAATTTCAGAATCCGTTGTCTTAAACTCCAAATTTACCAAAATGTAGAGATTGAAGAAAACTAAATTTGCACACAAAGGATTTCTAAACATACTTAAGCAGTGCCTACACCTACAATGATATTGTGTTGTATATTAGATTTTTGAAAAGTATTTTTATCAACAATACAAATATTCAGATGTAGAGCAAAAGCATAGTAAAGCATAGCCTTAAAGTTTAAGTAGTAAATCTAGAATAACCATAAGATAAAATCCACTTTCCTGATAAAGCACACCTCCTACTTATGATAAACTGTCTGCTTACAGCTGCTCAGTGTACATTAATAACTAATCATTCTGCAGCAGAGAATGGGATCTTTCAGCAAAATGATTTGCATCAAAGTAGTACCATTGTTTTAATGGAAGACAAACGAATACCTAAGAAATTGGAAAAAGCAAAAGACAACTGTGGAATCCCTTCTGGTGGGAAGTGGGGGTGCCAGGGGGAGCAGGGGCAGGGGAGGGCTCAGGAGCTGGCAGAGCTCTGCTGGAGGGGTCAGAGCTGGGCCCAGCCCCAGGGTTCTGCTGCCTCGGGCTGGGGCTGGGGTGGGAAGGGAAACAGGAACCCTGTGCTGGGGCATCTCACCTGATTGGGTGTAAAACAGGATAAATTGTGACACTTTCACTTTCTTTACATTAACCTATGGTTTTCTCAGGGTACAGCATTGCATTAGGTGCTGAACATGACATCTTTGGGATTCACATCCAAGTCATGAGGTGCTAGGACCAGACTGCCAAAACATTGTTTGAAATATTCAATTAATCATTGATTAACAATCTACGTTTTGTATCCCCTCCTTAGCCACAATTATGCAGACCTGTGGTTGTTTAGTTCTATGAATCCCATTCAGGTTTCAGTTGTGGGTTTCTCTGTTGGACTGTAGCTTTTCATATTCAGCAAAATGTGTTTTAATCAACACTAAATAATTTAACTAGTAAAAAGTACTTGCCTCAAATGCCTGGACTTTAGATACTTTATTATCTACTAAAGGCAACACTACCTTTTAAATGTAATCTGACATTTTTTTAATTGCTCCTTTTTCCCCTTTTCCCTCTTATTTTATTTACCCTGAATAACTTCCCTTTCAGTGTTTTCAAGTCCCCTGGTACTAAAGCTAATCAGGAGTGATCAGAGTGACTGCAGGCAGCTCATGAATGGAACTGTGACAGGTTAAGCTGTCCTTTGACATGCCAGGGCATGGAACTTTAAACTGGAAATATTAGAAATGTGGGTTGGGGTTTTTTTTAACCTTTTTTCTAGGTTTCAGAACACTTTGGGAGGGAGGGAAGGAAGAATAGAAAGACACATTTTGCTAATCAAACATTGTAAAGACTATTTGATTTTTATTTAAGAATTTACAGGCATTTACAATGTTGCTGTGTTGCCAAATAGTTTGCTGGGTACAAGTTTGGTTGCTCATGTGCAAGTGTTTGAATAATGTTCTGTTCATGATGAAGGGGAAATTTTTTATATAAAGTACTTGTTTTATAAATAAAAGAAAATGAAGGATGTAATTAAATGTGTGGTTTGGAAAAAAAAATCCTAATATATTACAAATGGATCTGGTAATGATATATAGTTGTCTTATTTGAAATAGTAAATGAAAATTCTAGCTAATTTAATGATTGTAAAACAGTAAATATGTTCTTGTAGTTTTGTATAATTAATTAGTTGGGATCTTTGCTGACCAGTTTTAATTGTGCAGAAGATGGTATACTAATCCATAACAGCTGAGATCATTTATATTCTTGCACATCTATTAAAGACTTTAATGAAAAAGTTAATAGACTGTTATTATTTATCAGTGAACTGGGTATGTCCAACCTCTGAAACAGACCCTGCTGTAAGTTAAATCCATAGGAGCCTCCCTGTATTTTTATTCTGAACTCTGTGTTTATTCTGTGTCTGAATCCCAACTCAGCTGCAGGTTTGGAGGTGCAGGGCACAGGGAAATAAACCAGAGCAGGCTGGTGATCTCATCCCTTGGTTTGTGGTTACTGGACTGTCACTAAATGTCATTTACTGTCGTTCCCAGGCTTACCAAGAGTTCCCCTGCTCCTCTTGAGAAGTGACCAGAGGAGCAGCTGAGCCTCCTGAGCCCCTCCCAGCCCCAGCAGGCTCTGGGCTCTTCCCTCTCTCAGCCCTTGCTGGTGCGTGGGGGGACTCTCTGGAACTGGTACCAAAATCGGCTCTTTTGGCTCACTGATTGTGCTAGATCTCCCTTTACAGCTCAGCATTGTGACACTGGCAGAAGTGTTCCTTCTGCAGCCTAATTAGCCCACTCATGTTAATCACCTGTTTAGCACTGATACTGACTTAGAAACCTGCACTGTAAGGTTTTGAATTTAGCTGGGCTCCTTCAGGAACATAAAAACCCCACACCCTTTATTTGGTCTGGGCTGTGTTTTCTCTTAAATAACTACACTCACAGAATCAATTGTACAATTATACTTTCTTACTTAGGTATTTTAAAAAAATGCAAAGTTCAAATTACTTTTTAACTCCATTTATTTTCATACATTACCTCTAGAAAAGAAAATGAGTAAACTTTTGGATTAGAGTAAGTAGCAGTTATCTTTTGCTCAGCTGCTTTCTTCTGTCCTGAGCAGTCCAGAACTCTGGTGCATCAAAGCTCCAGGGATTTCCAATAGTGCATCATTTCAGGAGTACCAAGCCTGATTTCCCTGAGTGTCTCTGGGACATCCCAGAGCACCATTTTCAGAACTATAACTACTTTACATGCATTTGAGAGACTTTAAAATAAAAAAAACCAAACCAACAAATAGGCAGGTGGCACCTGAGCTTCTACTGAATTACTGGTTTGTGATCCTTAAGTCAGAGCCAAGGCTGTGCTTCCTGGACACATTTTTTTCCTTTTCCTTTGAGAAAGCTTCATCCTTGGCCTTTTCCTTTGCTCTCCACTCTCCTGGATTTACCACATGACATCATCTGCACTTTCAGACAAGCACCTGGCAAGGTGGCCATCAATGTCCAGCTGGGAGAGTCTGCAAACACAGAAACAGCCACATCCTTCTGTGACTCTTCTTTACTCCCTCCCACAAGCGTTCTGGTCACTCCTGAGCCCAAATCATCTACCCAAACCTCTCACCCCTGCTGTTACTGCTGCTCAAACTGGAGCTGAGTAGCACAGACCTGAATATGGAGACCTGATGCATTTTAAGCCTTTCTCAGTCTCTTGATGGAATGACCAAAATTGTCTAAATATTAATGCAGCTACTCGTCTCCCTGTTCAGCCTCCTAACAACAGGAAAAGTGACACCCAGCAGAGCTTGCAGGGTTAGAGGACCTGTTGAAAAGCACATTTTCAGCAACTCTGCCAGCCTAAGTACTATGAAATTGTGTTAACAGTTCTTACTGTAGAGCAGATACTCAACTTGTAAATGGGATTAAAGCAGGTAATTCTGACAGCTGAAAAGGACCTTTCAGTAGCAGTTTTGTCTGCTTTTGCTATTCTGTATATAGAGGATACATCCAGAACCTGCTGGGGTTCAGTTATGGGAAAGTTACGAAAAAACCAAAATGCAAACTTACCTTCCACTAAACTGCATCAGACACATTGGACAACTGTCAAGAGCTGAAGCTGCTTCACTCTGGTTTTCCATCTCCTCATGGCTCTCAGCCCCAGGAGCGCTCCCAAGCCGAGGCTTCTCCGCAGGCACCTCCGTGGCCTCCCCCACTGGAGCATCCCCTGGATGTATTTGGATTTCAGGTTCTCCCTCACCCTTTCCTGTCCCGAGTGCCCTGCTGTCCTGTGCAGTCCCTGTGCGGCGCTGCTGAGGGCTCAGAGCTTCTGCAGGGCTTTGTGCCAAGGCCAAGGGCTGAGCTGAGCTGCTGTGGCCAGGGAGTTTACATGACTTGGGACTCACATCCAGCTTTGAAACACCTTTTGTGTCTGCCCCAGATACACTTTGGGCTTGATCTGTACCCGTTCCCCCGCAGGTTTTCTCAGCTGTAGATAAACTTTTCAGTTTATCTGCTTGGCCCTGTCCTTTATGTAATTCATTGCTCTGGCTCTGTGTTGGCTGCTGGGAGCTCAGATCCTCGGGGTTCAGACACTTTTCTTTGTGAAAAGATGGGAATGATACCCACTGAAAGTCTTTCATTCCGACTGTAAAGACTTCCTGCTGTTCTGGACTCTTTTCCTGTTGCTTCTACAACACACACACAGAGAATGTCTTAAGCAAGTGTAGCTCAATCAATACCTAAACCAAGGCTTTGGGAACACATTGCAAATACTGAGAAAGCTGAACTACAGTGAAGAAAGGAACATTTTATTTATGTCCCTCCTCCAGAAGCCTGCTGGATCTGATGGAATATTGGTCTTCCCTTAACGTTTCTAAATGAATACAATGCGTACTCATGTGGGGAGTAAGGATGAAAACAACCTGCTGCTGTTCAGGGGGGAAGAAAGTACTTTGTAAGGACTGGTTTTTACATTGTGATCTTGCCTAATGCCACTGGAGTGATGGCAGGGTGGGCTCTGTCTAATTAACTCCTCCAGTTTACCTTTTCCAGTTTCATTCCTTAGGGAAATGCTGGTGTGGCAGTCAGCGTCCTTACACAGGCTCCCTCTTCCCAAAAAAATGTTGGAAAGAATTTGCTGTACTGCAAAAAAAGCCTCTTGTAGCTGTCCTTATATTCCCTGCCACACCATGCTCAGCCACACTACTGCATACAGAGATTAAAGAGCTGAAACCCCACATCTCTAAAAGCTATTTCAGGTTGTTTCCCTTTAACCAGGCTGTCACTATTGGAAGCAGGACACAAAGTGCAAAAACAAGGATACAGCACAGTACCTTTTCCAAGAACTCCGGAAAGCTGGGCACTGTGTCCCAGTTTGTGCAGTGAGAATCCTGACTGATGTCTTTCAGTAGCAAAATCCAGGTTTTTTCACACTCATTTAATTCTTCCTTTTCAAACCAGGAGCATCTGTCAGTCGATGTCCTGTAAAGACACAGTCCAATAGCTTGAAGGTGGAAGAGAGGAAAGAAAACACTGATACTAATTTGCCTCTTTTTTTCTGGAACACAAAGACATTATTTAGCCTGCAAACTATTTTTTGCAGCTTTCTATGACTTATGTAATTTGTACAGTTAGCAGAAAATTAATGTCTAAATGCTTTTCTTTCTGCTTGTAACAAATGAGCAGTAAGTATCTAGCACTGTCTTCACTTCCAAGTGAAGCAGTTAAGTGCAGCCACTCTTTCATCTTCTCAAATACCAAACTGAACACCTGCTGAGCACAGAAATCATGGAAATGTTTGCACTGAGGGTGGCAATTCCCATGTATGTCTGGGCATTCCCACACTGCCATTTGAAATTACTGATTATCTTCCCAAACAACTTGATTTAATCGATCCTAGGAACTACAAGCACTAAAAGGTAATGCTGTATAAAGACAATTCCAGGGGAAGGATGGATTGTTAATGTCACAACGATATTTCCAGCATTCTTCCTGATGCGTTTTATTGGGTCACTGTCCAGGAATGAAACTGCACAGAGAAGAAAACAGAAAATACAGGTCCTCAAGACTGATGAACCTCTCCCAGCCCGTGGTGGAAGGGACACAGCCGATGGTATGGGCTCATCCCCTCGAGCTCGAACACGAACCGAGCCACTCACTGCCTTCAGTCCTCCCGGGCTGGAAAAAAGCAGGAAATATTTCTGTGCTCCTGTGAGCCGTATTCTGAAAGACAGAAATGTATGAGTTTTCATACATTAACATTTCTCAGGCCCTGTCCTCGCCAGTGCTGTTCTGTACCGAGAAACGTGCACAACGCACAGGGCCTGGTGTGCTTTATTCTGCATTTTTGTCTCTATTTTTTTAAAGGCGCTGCGGGCGGTGTTCTATGAAGTGACCTTTAACAGACACAGATCTGTTCGCGAAACGCCGCGGGTCGCCGGGTGAGGCGCTTCGGCCCCCAGAGCCCATCCGATCTCCTCGGGGCCGATCCGGTCCCCCAGGGCCGACCCGATCCCCTCGGTCCCGACTCACTGGGGCCGCGGCGGGGGCTCGGGGCCGGGGCTGCGCTCCCGGCTGCGGGCGGAGGGCGCCGTCCGGGGCTTCAGGCGCAGCTTGGCGGCTCCTTCCTCACACATGGCCGGGGCTCCCCGCTCCTCGCCGGGGGACGGCGCTGGCGGCCGCGGCAGGGCGGGGAGAGAGGGCGGCTGGTGCTTCCTCCTCCTCCTCTTCCTCCTCCTCCTCCTGCCCCGGGCGCGCTGCCCGGGCTGTGACTCTCCGCCCTCAGAGCCGCCCTCACGGCGCGGGGCGGCGGGGGCGGGTGGGCCGCCCTGGGGCGCCCTGAGGGGAGCCCGCCCTTCGCCAGCTGCATACGTTAGCCGCCGGGGGCTGGTCTGCCTCGAAAACAGCCCTTTTTGTGTTGCTTTTACCCCTCGAACTTTATGTTTTTGTAGGGTTTAGGTGTGTTGGGAAGGGCAGGGTCGGGGGCTGTGCTGGGTGGTCCCTGTGGCTGAGGGGAACAAGATGGCGGCGGGTGAGGCCTGGCCGGTCCTGCCCTGGGTCTGGAGCTGCAGCCGAACCCAAAGGTTGTAAATCCAAATAATAAAGTGCATTGGGAGCACACCTCTGACCTAATTTCGCTTTTAGAGAAGAATCTGAAGTGATGAAGTTTGACGTTTTTGGCGGGAATGTCGCCGTGTGGCTTGAAATAAAGAAGGTGCTAGAGAGGGTTTGAACACTCCCCGGGCTGCAGCTTTCTCAAAAACAGACACCAGATGAATGGTGACAGACACTTCATCCCCCAACAGCACATGAAAGGATAAGAAAGTAACTCTGCTGTTTAAATTAATCACAATCAATGCAAAAAAATAATTGCACAAGGAAATAAATCCAGTTTGGTAACAGGTGTTTATGAGGGAGCAGCAGTACAGTGGACTTCTTTCCATAAAACCAATTTATTGTTGGTAAAATACGAATCAAAGTTCACATCCTTTTTCTGTAACTGCATTTATGCAATGCTAGATGTCTGTGGACTGCTCCATCCTTGGATTTTTCAGAGTAGAAAGAAGGCATCAGTATTGAAAAATAAAAATAAAAGTGTCACACTAGAGGGCCTGCATTTCAGCTGTGTGATGGGCAGAGTAAAACGAGAATGAAATTCGGGAAGAGAGAAACGAGAGTGGAAAAGCCAACCCCTGTCACACAGACTAACCTTTTCCCACATTTATATCTGTTACAGCTACTGCAGTGCCCAGGGAACACCCAAGGGACACTCACAGGGTCTGCCTGTCAGTGCTCTTGCCATTTAGAAGCTGCTTCCCAGCGTGGCGAAAGGAGACGCCAGGAAATCAGCTCTCCTTTCCCTCTTGGTCGGGAAAGGTGTTCCCCCAAAAGCTGCAGGTGGCACAAGGTAAGTGGAACGGAGGCAAAGGGTGAATTTGGATCTGAAGGTTTTAGGCTGCAGTGGAGAGGAAGGTGGTGGTGGCAGCAGAGACAGCGAAGAACAGCAGGAGAAAAGGGATGTAAATAAAGCAAAAGTGTGGATTGAAGAGGGATTTGGCCGTGGAGATGGTGGGAAATGAGATGACAGAGGAGGGGTAGAAATTTGATTTTGCAACCAGCTGAAGAAGTGTTCCTTGGGGGGGATTTCACTCAGGATCACTGGGAATTGCGGCCCAGCGCTGACTGTCACCACATGGAGGCAGCAAACCATGCAAAAACAGAGATTTAACAAAATCCGGGGGGCTGTGAGAGCACTCCGAACATACTCCTGGGTGTATCTATGTTAACGATCAGCGATGCCACAGGGTTTCTTTTATTCCTGTGGTGTTTGGGTTCGTGTTTTATGTTTTATGACCCCTTGGGTACTCCTGGGACAATCCTCTGCTGGTAAATCATGCGTTATACCCATGGATTGATGTTGTTAGATACGACTTCTCCCAGAACAGCCATCAGGAGTGCAGCCTGTTCTTCATGCTGGAGGTGTTGCTGTGTGGTGCTGTGAGCACTTACAGCATTTGCAAAAGCTTTGTTATGGGGGAACATAAAAATTGGTTATTGTGCAGTAAGGGCCACAAATGAAAGAATATAGTAAAAAGAATGGGGGAAATTATGACTGCAGCTTCTGCTTGTAAAAAGCAAAAGCAGAAAACCTTGCTTCTGTAGCAACTGTAGATTGTAGGTGGATTTGGATTTTGTAGATTTAACTGAAAATTCTAAGTTTTTTTTATTTTTATCTGTTCAGTGATACCCACTCTAACCGTGTCACAAATGTTTTTATTCTTGCTCTACCTGCCTCTGTAACTACCTGCATATTTCAAACTAGAAATCTTTGTCCATTAAGGGTATTTAGTATGTTTCATCTGCATCTTTCCGGAATTAATAATGTACTAAGAATAGGAAGGCAAAGTGTAGACTAGGACCTGTTCTTGGGTTTGCTCCTTTGCACAAGATCAAATCTTCTGTTTTCTCCACTGCGTGAAAATCCTATTAACTTCTTGCTTGATTTTGAGTCTTGTTAATTTAATAATTAGAATGTTTAGTGATCTTAGAAAAAAATTCTCCTAGAAATGCAGAGAGTAGTCTTTATCATAATCAGCCTTGGCTGGATTTGAGCCAGTGGTCAAGGGATTTGAGCTTGTGGAAGCCAGAATGCTCCTACAGATTATCTGCAGGGATTTCCTTGTAAATGGAGTGCCAGCATGTATAGTTATCTCTTCCCTGTTGAGTCTCATCAAGCTGCACACGCTTAATCTTTACTTACATGGTCCCTGATTCTTGCTGTAAAGTGGGCCTCAGTTTTAACTTTTGCTCTCAGGAAGAAGGGGCTATTATAACAAATTCTAATCCTTTTGCAGTTCCACAATCACTAAAGCCTATAAATTGCCTGCCAAACAAACCAAGTGATCTTTTCCTGGGCTGAGGGAAAGAGGAGAGTGTAAAACGCAGGTGCCAGCATTTGCTGGGGAAGAACTGGTACATTATCAACTAATCCGCCTTCTGCTATTTCTGATTTCCTCCCCAACAGCTGCAGCATTGAATGAGAGCTTCTGCATTTGGGAAGAATTAGAAAGCCTGGTAATGCAGGGTCTCTATTACAGATACAACAGCTCACAGACAGGGAGGAGATTTTTGCTGCCGGTGTAGAATTTGGAGTGCTAGGCATTTTATAGCCTGGAAAAATTGTAATTTTCAGCTGTTGTTATGGAGTAATCAATGAAGAAGAGATGCCACAGTTTCTGCTGGGTTTCTCTCAGAGCCTGATGTCATTGCATGCAGCAGCTATTATTTTTTTTAATGTGCCACTTTGAGGCTGAAGCACATGCAGTTTTTATTAAAACTTCTTTTTTTTTTTATGATGACTGATGCTTGCTGATAGTTTTAGTCCTTCTGAAATATCTTTGCTTCTGTAGTGATAGCTCCTGTATCAGATAAAAATGTTCAGAAGAAATTGTTCCTTGCTAGACCATTGAATTATTATTATGTTTTAATTATTTTATCCAATCAGTTCTTAGCTTAGGAGTACATGTTGATAATTTTTTGTCCTTGTCAAACAGTCTGTGACTTCACTCAAGGATGAGCGTGGCCATTCTGCTAAATGTAATAAAGGACAATGTCCCTGAAGAGACCACAGTGTGCAGAGCAGCAGGGAAAGCTGCTGCAGCAAATGTCCCACAGCTGAAATGCTCCACTAGTGTCACAACCTGTCCCCTGAACAGCCCAGTGGCAGCAAATGCAATCCTGGAAAGAGTAACTCAGCCACACTGATCCCCTCAGTCCAGTGCTAATCACTGGCTGTGGTGAAATGGGAAAGTCTGACTCTTTTCATTAATGTGATGTGTTACAATTAAACCACAAAATGAGGAGAACTGGGTAAGACTGGCTTAGTCAGGAGAATAAAGATGACGTGCGTTTCAGTTTGAGAAGTGCAGGCTCATTGCTGCTTCCAGGGAAAGTCAGTTGAGTGGAGACAGTTTTGTGGGCTCTCCTTAATTTTAGTTGCAGGAGACATTCTCTTTTCCACAAAAAGTCACTGCCTTTGAAACCTGCTCCCTCTGGTAGCTCACCAAAGCTGAATTTGCCAACGTGCAGAACCCAGTGCACGACTCATCTCTTCAATTCATCCTTTCCAAATGCAAGGACAGATCATCACCTGTGTGGCTGGAGATGGAAAACCTAGCCTTGTGACATTCATATGCCAAGATGGGAAGACCTAAAAAGAGGACTAGGGAGACTAGCATGGCATTTGTGGGTACCAGGTTGCCAAGGAGGCATATTGTATTGAAACAGTTGCCTGGGAAACATTTAAAAATACATTGAATGGAAAAGCATATGTGATGTGCCCACAAGTGTTCTGTGTGAATGAAATGCCATGGCTGATGATGGCACCAAGAGACTGTTACTATTACATGTAAAAATGCTGCAAGTGATGTGTGGTTTTTTCCCTTTTGTGGTGTTTTCCTACCCTGTTTGCAGGAGGGGCACCGAGGGAAGGTTATTTTGCTCTTGGCTGATGGATTAAAGTGGATGTAGGGAAGGTGGAACACACAGGCAGCAGCAGCAGCTGGAGATGGCAACAGCAATTTGGCTTCATTTAGGCAACCTAAACCAATTGACAAGGAGCCTGCACAATTCCCCTTCAAAAGTAATTACAGCACTGCTCAACCTCCTACAGTAGAAAGAGAAATGGTTCTCTGAGCATTGCCACTTTAATTGGTGCTGAAATGGTACTGGGAAGCTCTGATGTCATTGCAGTGGGACTTCCCTGTAAACATCATGGAAAATGCAGGGGTTTTGATTAGAGGTTGGTCAACATATGAAAACATCTCTCATTGACCTTATTTTTTGTTTGAGGCACTGAAATAGAGGGAGATGAAGGGAGGAAGTTTCAGAAGATGGTTAACTACTCTAGTCCTTCCTCAGATCAGAGTCAATTACTTAGAGATGGTGCTGACAAAAAAAGGATGATGTCACCAGAACCGAAACAAACAATCATATCCACTCTTTGTCTCACAGAAAAAAACCCTTTTTTTCCTATGCAGCCAAGAGACAAGAGAGCTAGGAACTGTAATCTTGGATATCCTACCTTGGACAAAGAGGTTAATCTGCTAGCAACTTCCAGATACTAAAATGCATCTCTTCTTCACTAAGAATGAGTGGCAGGTGAGAGGCTGGTTAGGATTATGGTCACCCCGCCTAATCCTCCTTTGGAGATTTAGAAACAAATATCCTACTCTTGATTTGCTAGAGGCTTAAGAAGCCTGTTTGGGAGCTAGCAGATTTAGCTTGGTCCAGGCTTTATGTGGTACAGTAAATTTTTTGGATGAGAGATATAGTGGAGAGGAGTTCAGCTGAGTAAGAAGGAAGGTCTGGAGGGCTTTTTGTTGGTGGCAGCTCTGCAAAGAGGGGAGGCACCAGGGCCTTGGCTCCTGGAAGATGTTGCCTGTTTGGGACTGGGAGGTTGTTGCCTGTCTGGTGAGTGCAGTTCCCCAGGGAGGAGGAGACTCTGCTGACTTTGCTGTTGGTTTGGCCAGCCAGGAGATGCTTTTTGGCATTCTGGTTATCTCCTCTTTTCAGCACAATCTGCTCAGGGGTCTGAGGTGATGCAATGATCACGTTGGAAAACCATGAATCAGATGAAGTCTCCTTGGTGTCAGTCAAGTCCCAGTATCAACTCATCATTTTTCTGGCCCAGTGTGTGTTTGGTTAAATCGAGTCCTGCTGTTTCTAGGCCCCGGGGTTAGTGTAAGAGAGGAGGAGAATCTGCCTTTCATCCTCTCAGAATTTTGCAATGTGACTGAAAACTTGGAGAGAATGTGTCAGATCTCAAACAAAGATTAGGTTTGATGGCTCGGAGCCGTGGGTTCTGTGGCCCAGCCCAGAATTCTGCTGAGGGAGTTGTATCATCTCCCCATACTTTAAAGGATTTAGACTCTGAGTTTAGAATGAAATATGGCTTGAGGTTTTCATATTTATTTCTTGCTTGCTTTCTTGTTTTTTGGGTCGGTTTTTTTGTTTTTATTTAATTCCAAGTGTGTCTCACAAATTATAACCAATAGAAATCTAAGTTCCTCTTCTTTGCTGTGTATCATTCCTTCATTTGAAATCAACATATTAAAGAGCTCCACAAAAAAAATAAAAATCCATAAATCACTTGTTTATGGGCATGAAACCACAAAACAGTGGGACAAAATTACCACTACTAGTTAATGTGCTGTGATTTTATCCATAACTACAATGGTGTATAAAATCAACATAAAATAGAATATAATTCAACAGATGAGTGTGTATTTATTGCTTCAGCAAATGTGGGTAGTAGGTTTAGTTAGCTTTGGTTAACTAGGGTTTTAGAAAGAAAATAGGGTAAGTCTGAAAGAATAATCAAAGCTGTGGAGGCAAGTATAAATCTTTTCACTGAGAAGAATGTATTTTCATATTCATCCTCCCTTTGTCATTAATGCTTTGATAAAAGAAATACAAAATGGAATTAATTTAGAATCCTGACAGTGAAATACAGGAGAGCTCTGGTTTCTTTTTTTTCCAGGTGTCATTTATTTAATTGTATCAGACATGGGCTGAGTTTGGTTTATTTACATTGTCTTAATACCCACAGAAGTGAATGTTGAGACGTTGTCAGTGTGAGAGGTCGCTCTGCCTGAAACGTCCCTTGTTGTGACAACTCCCAGTCAGAGGTGCTGAGCAGGGCTGTGCCTGCCTCTGCTGCCACTCTGCAGCTCCCAGCAGCTGTCACTCAAATCCATTCACTCAACTCCAGCAAAAGGAAGCTGATGCCTTCCTGCTACATCCCAAAACTGCTGTTAACAAAGGCTAGCTTCATGCTACTGTTCCTTTCATGAGTGAGTTTGGAATTGGACTGATTTTGGAGGATTTTCCCCAACAGAACCTCTCCTGCTCCCCAAATCCATTTTGCTGTTCCTTTAATCCAACTGGCCTGCTCTCAGAAATTTGGGGTTGTTCCCTTTTGATCAGTGGAAGTTCTCTGAGGGAGATGTGTGGTAGCTAAACCAAGATGTTGTGGTGCTGGCTGAGGACAGGAAGCATGTTCAGTTAGCTGAAGTGCTTGCTCTGGTTTGTACCACAGTCTGGTTCCATCATTAGCCTGTTTTTATGAGTCTGTCCTCCCATACTGGAATCAGATGTTTTATCAGAGCACTCTGAGGAAAAGCAGCAGCCTCACAGCTCTCCGTGACTGTGCTGTATCCTGCAGAAAATGAGTTGTTTAACTTAAAGCCACATCCCACCAGGCAAGAGGCAACATCACAAAGAGCTGCAAAGATACTGGCACCATTAAACCTCAGTATCAAAGGAAGAGATGAATCCGGGTCCTTCCAAGAAGCTGTTTGGGCCTAATTGGGTTGGCTGGGCATGATGAGATGCAATCTATGACCAGTGCAGCTTTGTAGGCAGAAATGTCAAATATAGATGCATTTAAGTGAGAGTTGCCTCCTCTTCCCTCTCCAGCCAAATGAGATTTGGAGGAGCCTGCTCACTGCAGGGTTCAAAGGACAGCAGGGATCAGCAGGGAATTGTCGTCAGTGTTTCCGGGAGTGGGGTTTGGGTTTTGCAATTAGAGGGAGACTAGAATTGACGTCCTCATTTGCTGGTCCCATTATTTAGTAAGGGATGGTTGTTTTTCTGAAATGTTTACCTGTTCGGTGATGATTTAATTTAGGAATTAATTCAGGGAATTTCTACTGCCTGTAGTGTGGTGCAGTTAAGTCAGAATACTTAATTATGACATGCCCTCTGCCTTAAACAGCCCTTCCTCACCTAATTTCATACTGATACCTGTCCATGTCCATGAGATGGAACATGGATGCACAAAAATTAGGGATATTGCCTGTGAAAACAGAGGATCTAGGAACTGAACTCTGGCCTGTTCACTGGATCTTTGCATAGGCATGAGACTGATCTTCCTTCCAAGCCCTGTTTTACTCCCAAGGGCTTCCAACACTTCTTTCATCAGCTTTGGGTTCACTAGAAAGAAATAAAAAGCTGGGACATCTTTCTGAAAATCTCTGCCTAATGGCTTGTGTTTTCCAGAGTATTGATAATCCCCAATGCAAATCCTGAGCCTCCCCTGCCCCAGAGACGTGCTCTGGCTTCAGTACCACACTTAATGACAAACAGCCACCTAGTTTACCATATGCATTCTTTTATCTTAGCTGCTCTCTGTGCATGCTAGGAGATTTATTTCTCCTCATAATGCATTTCATGTGTGTTAGTTGTAAATATTGTGCTCATAAATCAGCCTGGAGCATCCAGCCCCAAGGATGGAGACAGCTCACAATAGGTCTGTCTGCTTCACATTGTGAGGCTGAGCTCGCTCTGCTTTTTCCATTGCTGGGCTCTGCGAGTGGCGTGCTGCCAGTCTCCTGCCTCACATTAACAGGAATACTATATATTACTGAATTCAAAGTGTTTTTCCTTCAGGACTAGAAGAATGTCATGGAGCATGCATCAGGCAGCAGGACACCGTGGCTATGGTGTGCAGGGAATCACCCCCAGGGCTCCCCGCTCCAGTCACCTGGGCTTAGCCCAGGCTGGGGACGCCTCATGGCAGGGACTGCAGGCAGATAGACACAATATGTCATGAAAAACTGTTTTTTCTCCCAGATTCTCTAAATTCAATACCACAAAAGTAGCAAGTCTGGAGCATATTCCCAAGAACTCCATTATTTTTCATGCCACTTCTAAAGCCAGCTCCATCTGTATTCACACCTACTGACCTCACTTTTTTCATCTGGAATATGGAAACTTATTCTACTTGCCTCATAAGGAGTGTTTTTGAGAGTGAATTTGTTCACTATGGATGTGCATGAGGACATGGCAACACTGCAGAGGTGCATAGCAAACTACCCCAAAACTGGGGTTGTTGCTCCCCATTTTAGGGTGGTGTCTTTTGACTTCCTCTCCATCTATCCTTTTGTTGTGAGGCTTGTCTGCCTAGTGGGAACTGCAAGAACTTTCTGCAGTGCTCCTCATAAATTATTGCCCTTTTACTGACTTTAAGAATGTTGTGCTCTCAAAATTCCTGTGTTTACATGAATCGAGGTTGCATTAAATTGCATGGTCTAAAGCAATCAATATTCAATAAGTTTTGCTGTTTTAATTGGCTTGTATTTGGAAGTCTGAAATGGGTTGTGCTGCAGGACTAAAACTAAACAGAGTCTGTCACACCAAAAATACTCTGAAGGAGTGTATTTCTTCATGGTAGTGCAGCTGAAAACACCCCGTTTACTGTAATGAGTTCATCTCACTCTTGTGACGAGGCTTCCCACCTAATTTATACATATTCAAATATGTTTCTAGGTATCTGATTCTTGGAGACCATGTTAAACCAGTGCCTCCTGTTGGTAATTCTGGTCTAGTCAGATTTTGGTTTGCCTCATGCAGTACATCCCAAAATTATAACCTTTGATTTGCCTCACGCAGTACATCCCAAAACTCTGACCCTGCATGAAGAAAATGCTCCCCCAGAACAGTCTGTAACCATGATGCTCACGATGCATTTCAGAAGAGCTGGAGAGGAGTGTGGTGTCATCACCTGAGGGGAAACACAAAGCAGAAAGAAGCGAGGAGGGGAAATTTCTGTGCTTATTTTTAGACTCCGTGGGTGAGTATTATTTTCAGCCTTATCTCTATTAATTTCTGCAGAACACAGTGTTAACGTGTGATTAGGCTACCTACGAAGAAAGTATTGTAGTTTCTAGCTCAGGCTAAAGTAATCCCTCCCTGGCAATCCCTGGAGAGTCAGTACACCCCTGTGTGCCAGGGTAAGGCAGCAGAGACATGGCTGCAGACGTGGATGTGTCTGAGACAGCTCTCAACTGTTGAGAAATAAACCTTACACGTGCATTTATGCTTATCGAGTTCACAACAATTGTCCCTGACACTGGGTCAGTCCTTCCTGTAGCTGAAGACACTCTGTCAGTGAGCTGGTTTAAAGCTAAATTTCAATATGTTGACGGGGATCTGTTCTCACACTCATCATCACATACCTTCAGCATCTTCTGTATTTAGCACAAGACTACACACTCATACGTTTCATTGAAGAACATGCTGCCTGTTAATCAGCACTTTATTGTCTCAGTATGCTTAAAATAAGCATTTTGTCACTTTCAAGAAGAAGGAACTTTATTGGTTTGCATTCTGGCACCGTGCTCCATGTTGTCAAGTGCTGTCAGTTGGCTTCTTTCTGTAACTCATGAGATTGAAACATTCTGGTAACAATTTTCATCAGATACATATTGGATGTGTTAGAGAAGTATCTCTAATGTTCCAGAGAAAAGAGATTTAGTGGGTAACAGTTTGATCTGGAGTGCCAGAGGTCCCCTTTAGAGCCTCTGATTGCTGTACGGGACAGGGAACACAAAACTGAAATTCCCCTGTTGAACAGAGAATACAGTGAGAGGAAGGAAAGAAGATAACATCTTATCAAGGGATCTTCTTGTTTCCTTTATGAACAGCTATGAAGCAGCATTAGCCTTTCTCTCACTCAGTATTAAGCAGAGGACCTTTGAGGGAACAGTGGCTGCCAGGCTACCAAAATTCAGCTTGACTGTCTGAGACTGTCTGGAGTGTGAGGAGCAGTAAAAGCTCACACTGCCTTCAAGCCAGATGTTTTGAATTAGGCTGAAATGCTGTTTTTTAGTTTGGTGTAGAGGCAGAGAAGTACAATGGAGTGTGATCTTTGCTTTGAGAGACCTGTCAGTAGCCCTGAGCCTTTCAGCCAGCTCTGAGCCATTTCAGCCCTGCAGCACTCCCAGTTCAGCACCAGCACAAGGAGCAGGGTTGTTCTTGATGTAAGGAGGGCCTGATCTTGTTTGACAAGATTTGATATCACTGTCATTAAGTTCAATAATTTGCAGAAATGTCCATTGCTAGTTTATGTTCTAGGTGGAACATCAGAAGAGGCAGAGGAGACTGAGTGGAGACAGGGAGAGCCAAACCCTGAAGTGATAAACTCATGATGCCCAAACCAGTCTGGGGAACCATAAAGCACATTAATTCCTAAATTCCAATAATTTGTGAAAACTTTTGAGGCTTGACTGTGGAAAAATAGCCCAGAAATTTGGGAGGAATTGAGTTGAGCAATGTCCTCTGCAGAAGGCCACAAGTAATAATAGGCTTGTGTAAGCCTATTAAATCTGCTTAGGTTCTTGGATATTTCCTGTTGTAAATAGATATGGTTGGGGGCCTTACTCTAGGCTATATATAAGAGAATTTAATTGTGGGTATATATTTTAGCCTGTTACAGAACACATCTCTTTGCAGCTGTTATTGAGAAAAAAAACCCAAGCAAAGCAAAGTTTCTTAGGGCAGGTGAACAAAAAATAAATGCACAAGATTTTTGTTTTGGAAAATGCAGCAGATTGCAGCTAACCTTGAACTCTCTTATTGGGAAGAAAAGCTGTGAGAATTTAATAAAATGCTATAATTATCCATGTTTCTAATGGAGTTTTTTGGGTTATTCACTGAGTTTTATCGTGCAGCAGCTTTTCCAGAAATCATGGGAACCAGGAGCATACCATTAAGTCTTGTTTTGAATCACCCAACTGAGAAAAAAAAAATCTAGAAAAAAAATTTTTTTTGGAATTCCAGAATGTCAGAAGCATATTGATATAATTATCCTTAAAAGGAGATATTGTAGGAAATAGGATGGATTAAGTTATTACAAACATTCATGGAGTAAAACCACTATTAAAGCATTACAAGAGTCAAACAACCAGTGAACCAAAAGTGTAAAAACAACGCTTTGGAAATGAATATTTTCCCAAGAAATGTTTCCAGTAAGAACCTGGGAAACTGCACTTTTTCTTGTGGGTGAAAAATAGTCACATTCCGACTTTAAAGGGACAGTGCTTCTGGAGAGTTTAGACATTCAGGATGTTCTCTATCTCCATAAAAACTGTGAAAAAAGAAATTTAAGGGCATCATCTGGGTTTTTTTCCCAATATATGCCCGTCAGTCTTTTTGTGTGTTTTTCCATGTGGACGATAAAAGTAGACGGGACAATTTCACAACTGCTTCCATTTCTTTTTCTGACTCCTGGGTACTTGTGGCATTGCTGCTAGTGGAAAATCGTAATAAAATCCCTCTGGGGAGCAGAGTGCCCAGCATATTTTGGTGACATTTATGGTGCCCTGGGTAACCCTTTCCCTCCCCCAGCTCTGTGAGGCTGCTCTCAGGGAGGACTGCTGTGCTTTGCTCACAGTCTCTCTGCTAAGGAAACCAGAAACTTTGATTGCATTTCAAATCCAGTCCGTGCCAGGAGCAGCTCCCTGGTTGTTTTCCATAGGGTTATTTTCAAGTGGCCCATAAATAAACAGGGACATGGTCCCCGATGTGTTCTGGCCTAAATGACAAACACGATTGATCTTAATTGGTTTCCTTGGTAGTTCTCAGAAAGAGCTTTCAGAAAGAGAGAACCTTGACTGCTTAGTTAGCCTCAATATTGCTCATTCCTGACTTTTGCTGGTGGTTCCTGGAAGTTTCTCAAGGCATTGTTGATTGAAATACACTGCTGAAACAGTGTCCAAGTGAAGTCCCACCCTCCCACTGTCAGGACTGGACCTTTTGTGGAGACAAAGGACTGCAGACTCCAGGGCTGTCATGTCTGATATCCTTCACTGGAGCAAACACACAGGGAAAAGGAGAGAGCAGAGGCAGACCCTGCTCCAGCTCCTTTCTGTGTGGAGGCACAGAGCTTGTAACATGTACTGTCAAGCATAAATACATATATTTATATCTGTATTTTTAACTGTGTACTGCTGGCTGTGCAGCTGAGAGTGTGGAAGGATTCAGGAATGATGGGATATTTGTATGGCGCAACCCCCCCCGGATTTGTTACAGTAATGATCTTTAAAACAAAATACAGCAGAGAGGGAACAAGAGAACTCTTTTAACTCTTGGTGGTGAAGGAAAAACATCTCTTTTTTTGGATTGGTATGTCTTGAAGTGTCTTGAAGTTTTGTGTGAAGCAGCTTTTCGTGGCCAGTGTCAGGGAAAGGATAGTGGGCACTGCATGGGATCCATTGCAGCAATTCCAGTGCTAAAAACAACACCAACAGCATTTGGTGTCAAGAAACAGAGGCTTGGTCCCAAAATTATTATGGATCAGAGGAGTAAGCTTTTGAGAATGGAATGAAAAAGGAAACAAAAAAAAAAAGGAAAATAAGGCCTGATTAAAGACTTTAAAAAATGCTTCTTCCTGTGGGATTATTGACAGTGTCGTTCTATCATCATAAATTAATTCTAATCCAGCAGTGGCCATCCTTCTCACCACCTCTTTTCTTTTTTTTTGTTTTTTGGCTTAGTTAACTGTACAAATTACTCAATTTTCCTGTGTAGAAATTCAAACAGAGAAAAAAATAGTCTAATCCCTGGATTTCTAAATTCAAGCAGCTTTCAAATCAGAAATAGTTTTGAGGCAAGAACAATAATCTTTCTGGTAGTGGGTGGCATAAAAAGACTGTTTTTTTCCATTCAAGGCTTTTTCTTTTAAATGTATTTGATTTAGATTGATTTAGCCTGGTGTGGGAATTGAAAGTCTGACTGAAACTTCCTGTTCTGAGTTGTGGCTTGAGGTGAGTTGGTGGGTGAAGGTGTCGGAGCAGCCCTGTATCCTCTCTCTTGCATAATGATCCTTGGTTCTGATGAGTTTCCATCACCTGCGTGGGCTTGATGAGGCAGGGTCCTCATGACTGGTTAATAGCACAGGAAATCTGTGCTTCTCTCCAGATCTCCTCTGTTTTCTGAGAGAATTCCTCTTGCCTCAGTTTGTCAGCACAGTGTAACTTTTCTGAGTGCTCTGAAACCCTGTGGAGGACTTGGTGAAGCCCTTGGGTGGAGGTGACACTTGATACTCCACAGGTGCTTCTTTACTGAAGTGCTAAATAACCTCTGCACTGTTGGTGGAAATAGTCCAACTTGCCTTTCCTTCTTAGAACCCACTTCCCTGTTCTTACAGTGAATTGGTATTTTTCCTGTTTCCAATACTTTTTAAATGGTTTTGTGGAATGTTGTAGGATGTCTGTGGCAGCTCAGACCTTGTGCTCCACTGAAAGCTGAGCAGGTTGGCACCAGAGGTTTCTGCTGATCTAAGGCACATGGGAAGCAGTTCTGTCTTTCCAGGCTGTGCAGGGAAAGCCTTGAAATTACAGCAACACCTACAGATGTTTCCCCTCTCCTGACTGCTCCTGTCAACAGGAAATGGCCAATAAGCAGAGTGGCTCCCAAACTGCAAACTCCTGCAAGAGGCACGGACAGAGATGGCAGTGCTGGCACTCTCCTTCTCAGAGAGACGTTCCTGCACTCTGCAGCTTCGTGGTGCATGGACACCACTGACCTTGTGCAGGGTTTTGGTGTTGTGAGGCACAGCCCTTTCCCACAGGGCATTTTGTGCTCAGCCATCCTGACCTAGAGTGGGGGCACTCGATGCTGTGCACGTGTGCTGGGGCCATGTGGCATGAAACACTCCCCCAGAACAGCTCAGGCCTTGTGGATTGGCAGCACAGACCTGGGCTCAGGATCTGGAATGTATGGGAAAACAGGTAGTTTGTGTTGATTGTGTGATCCCATTCACAACAGGTTGTGTATTGAAGCCCACATCCTGAACACTTCTAGGTTTTTTTAACTGCTCAACTGATTCCTTACTTACACTGAACAGTTACTACTTTCTTATGTTTTTTGGAAATTTTCCCCTTCTTTCCCTGCATCAATTAATATAAACTAGAGGTCAGAGCAGCTCTTCATTATGAAAATGTGCTAGTTTTTCTCTGTTCTGTGACTCATTTTTCGTGAAGAAAATCAAGAAGGAAAGAGTCTTTGAATCTTTTAGTGTGATAAAAAGTACATAAAAATGATTCCTTTATGTGCTTGAGTGTATGATGTTTTCAAGGTTCTGTTTTTGAAGAAAATTTTCAGAATCTTACTGATCATATTGACCTGCTGGATTTCTTTCTGCACTTCACATTTCTAGTGAGTGATACGTGGGAGCACTAAGTTGAAATCATCTGAGGCAAATCTTTATGCTTTTCAAAGAGCATAACTTGCTATCCAAATCCAGTGTCTGTGAAACACCATCTTAAAAATTCAAATGTCAGTGAGGACAATTAGCATGGATTTAAGTGAGTACACAATTGAACTTTGGAAGATAAAATAGGTAACCTTTGGCTTACTACAGAGCATCAGGCACAGAGCCTCTGCTGAGATGCTGAGTTCTTAGTGCTCAGGCACTGACAACACAGTTCCTGAGTTTAACTGTGGGATTGGCTGTTCTGTGTCCAGTTTGGCAATCCCTTGGAGTCAGCTGAGCAGCACCCCTGTGCAGTGCCACCTTTCCAGAGACTGTACATCCCCTCTGAGTATGTAGTGCCCAACCAGTCAATTGTTTTTCTCCTTAGCCCCCCTTCCATGGCTGTGAAATATTTGCAGGACCTGTATTTCATTACTGGCCCAGTTACTGATTTATCTGCTGTACTGTTTATCCCACTGGGACCATGTTATTTTTTTTCAGAGCTGACCTCCCTTGCTCGCAAACCACAGCTAATTTAGGTTTATTTCCCTCCCTGCCCCCTCCTCCTGGCATGCTAACAGTGATTCCAACTGGCTGTTAACTTCCACTCAGGAATTGTCACCGGATCTTTCCAAGTGAAATCTTGCAAATGAAAATCACAATATGCTTGGCACTGTCTTCACTTGGAGGTGCAGCCTGCCCTTAGGAGGTGATGGTCATTACCAAATGTCAGCTTTGGGAGATCCAACAGATGGGAATGCTCTGGTTTAGATTAACTGCCCATGTATTTTGTTTAGGCAGATTCAGGGCCACTTCTGGTGCCTTTGGAAGCCAGAATTCACTGGAAAGGAAGGGGAACATGGAGGTGGAAGGAAGTGCTTGAGGTGCACATTAAATGCTTTCAAGTAAGATTTTGAAATTGCACGAACAGTGAATGCTCCTGTTTGTTTAAAATAAATCTGGATGGGCATTCCCTCAGGTGGCTGAACCAGTGCACGGAGCTCAGCTTGTGGCCCACCTTTGGACACCAGAACAACCTCCTGGACACCAGGAACAAATCTGGACACCATAAATAACCTCCTGGACACCAGGAACAACCTCCTGGACACCAGGAACAGAACAGACCTGGACACCAGGAACAGACCTGGACACAAAGAACAGATATCCTGGACACCCAGTTATTGACAGATGTCTGTGGGAACCAAGTGTCAGCAGTAGTAGCTGAAGCTTTTTAGAAGCAGTCTTTTCTTGCTTGCTTTTCCTAGAACTAAAATAAAATGAGAACAGGATCTGTGGCCTGGCCTATCTCCAGAGAAATTTCATGGACTTTATTAATCAATTATATAAGGAAGATCATTGGGCAATGGGCAGAAATGACAAAGCATCTCTGTGAACTTGCTGAGTTTCTCTAAGCAGCCCTTTTAAGGACCTCATTGTTTTTCCTGCTGAGGGAGAAGAATCTCTCTTCACAGAGGCAGTTTAAGGCAGTAGCTCCTTGTGATGAGAAGGAATGAAAACATGGCATGAAAACTTGGTTTTGGTAGGTAACACAGTAGGTCATGACAAAATTGTCTTGTTCTGGGTGCTAAACATGGCCCACTCTACTGTTCCCTCTTGTAACACACAGCTCTTGGTATTGATGCCTTTTTCTGGTCTTAGGAAATAAAGGCTCAGACATGGTGAGAGGGTTGGGGGTCGTTTCCCTCGGGATTTTAATAGGATCCCATTCCATGGCTTCTGCCGTCCGGGTAGAACGCGCCGCAAAAGCCCCGTCCCCCCAGTCGAGTGTACAATTAAAGACTCTACACATTAGCAGATCTACCAGGAGGGCCCAATAAGGGACTGGGTGGGCTCACTTCTAGTTTACAAAATCTGTCCTACTAGGAGACCTTGAGTGCTTACGAAAATAGAGTGTTTGGTCTTCTAACTCTCCGTAGTTTCAGGGATGTTTAGTCTACTGGCCCTATAAACACCATGAAACTGGGCTGAACTATCACCCAAAGCATCACAAGTATGCATGCTGATACTTGTGAATATAGGGAACAGTGTAGGAAGTACTTAGAAGAAAAGCAGAAAAATCCTTCAGGCATCAGTATGGCCCATGTACAGCTCTAATAAAGGGAGTCATGGTGGTTTGACTTGCTAAAATCCTTTCCAACCTGGGGAAGAACCAGGTATTCAGTTCTGAAGTTCCACAAGTCCATCATTCCACGTGTCTTTGTAATTGCAACTGATCAAAATGTCAGTGATCTGTGTAGAGTGAGTAGGGAAGGAGGGCATGAAAATAATTAAATGTGGATAAACTGCAGGTGAATTCTAAACATGCACAACTCCAGTGTGGGTAAGACTGAACATCTGAAAGAAACATTATTATTGATATCATTAGTCCTGGAGCTCTTCTAGGTATGAGCAAAAATGAAAGGCAGCAGAAATCTGTGTCACACACCTCTCATTTGCATGTCTTCTTTAACCTGAAGGTGTTCCCCATGGAGCTTCTGTAGGCCAGCCCAAAATAATCTGCACGGATCCAAACAGACTTAATTTTCTGTGTGTAAGGAGACTGAACTTGGCATTTCTGAATCTTACTAAGCTTTTCTTTTTAGGCTTAAACACAGGAAAGACTTCAAACCTCATTTCTCAGCTTATCGTCCAAATAATATTCTGAATCTTGCAGGATCATAACTTTTTGTATAAAGCTTTCCAGCTGTTTTCTGTTGATAAAAGACTTTAGCTGGGCACCAGGAGATAAGACTGTGGCACTGAGAAATTGCTGACTTAGTCTTGTAATCTTCCAGCATGGCATTCCCATAGGGAAGTTATGGATAGGTGTAACTCTGCACAAGTTAATGTTCTAATCCTTGAATCCCACTCAATGGCTCAGCCACTGCATTTGATGGAAATTCTGGGCACCTGACACATTTCAGGATTCAGTTTTATGCAGAGACTTTCAATTCCTGGCAGATTGTCAGTGTAGAGCTCAAACTGATTCACTTGGGGCTGTTCCTCTGGATTTGAGAATGGCGTGTTCTGAGAGCAAACCTGGCTGGGAACCTCAGTGACACCCTTTGGAAGGACTCTGAACTTCCAGGCTCCAGATCAGGAAGAAGTGTCAGGATCAAACATGATTTATAGCACGAAGAACTTTATTTATTGCCAGCAGAGAATGGCAGTGGAGTTTGGAATAGCTTAGATCTTATGTTCTTTACTTCTGGTGGCAGAGAGATTGTCCATCCCTCTGCTGGGATAAAGGCTTGTCTTGATGTTCCAGATAACTCTAATTATATAGACAAGGAGATAAAATTAAGACAAATAAACTGAAGATGGAAAATTAGTTAGACAAATGGAAAAAATGCATACAGATGGTTAGGAACACCTAAAATCCCACACGGTGCAGTGACTGCTAAGTCAGCCAGCAATTTTTTATGAATGAGAAATCTAATAAGGAGGGGAAACCAGTTAAAATTTACCCTGGAGCAATTGTAAGTTCTACACCTCTTTTTTTGGTTCATAAACACCTCTGTCGCCTGCAAAAATACTTGTGAAGATGCTTTTTAATATGGTTTGCTAAGTTTTGTTGCTTGACTTCATTGTTCCTGCAAATCAGCAAATGAATTCCATTCGCAGTTGGGTTTTTTTCCTGAGACAAGGAATGTTCATGCCAGATTGCTGTTCCTACATTTACCCTCCAAGCTCACACAGCACTGGAGCTCTGTGCTGTGCAGGAATACACGAGTGTAGGATCCATGTGGAAAGAGCCAGACTATGACAGGTATTTTGCAGTGCTAATCCATTAAGTAACTCGAGACATACATTGAATGGCACTTTTATCTCACATTTAATGGGTAAATACAGGCAGTGGAGTTGTTGGCTGTGTGTCACAGTCCCTTTGTCTCAGCTTCACATGGCAATCATTCTCTTCATTTCACTTGAGCTGTCCTGCAGCTGATTTATCCCCAGCCCAGCAGATAAGACACTCACAGAGTGATTTGAGTCAAATGCAAGACAAATCTGTGTGTTTGAAATCAGATTTTTCCTTAGACTAGGGAAGGAAAAGTGTTCTCCTCTACTGGGGCAGCTGGAGGGCTGCTTTGTTTGCTTGTTTATGCAGAAGTTTGTGACTTTTTAATATTCCACTCTGTAGAGGACAGTGCTGGTGCAAAGCACATCAAGAAAATAAGAAGTGTAAAGTAGAGAAAGTCTAAAAATCAGACAAGGCTTTGGACCTGGTGAGAAAATGAGAGGTGACATGAGAACAGGAAGGAAAGGGGAAGGTTATGTCATTAGAGGCTGGAATTCAATGTTTTGATGAAACTCCATGGATACAGGAAGGAGCAGGGCGGGTAAAAATAGCTAAATGAAAATGGTATGAGTTCCAAGAATTCAACTCTGAAAAGAAAAAAGGAAAGATACGTTCCTGCTCAAAACCGGGCGGAAAAAGTTACGTGTTCTTATGAAGCATTAGAAAGAACGAAGCAAAATTTGCTGTCTGCACTTTCTTTATGCTTTGCTCTCCAACCAAAACTTGAAATTTGATGTTATTATACACATCTCTTCCAAATCCTCAGTGGCCTGGTTCCCAGGAGAGGGAACACTTTGTCAGGAAAGTCATCTCATCAGAAGCCCTTGGATGCTGTTCAGATCCGAGGAGTTTTTTGGGGCTGGGCACATGCAAATGCTTACAGACACAAGAATTCTCTCCCTCCCTGACTGACAGGAACACTCCTGATCACTGCAGGAGGAAATGGCCATCACTGAGAGAACAGTTTACTTTGCAGGACGTGGATTTGCGCAAAGCCAGCGAACAATTACACTGCAGTCTCTATTTTCTTGTCCTGAACTCTATGTGCTCACAGTTCCCCTTGGAGATTCACTCTTATCTACAGAACAGAAAGCTCTTACTACAAGAAAAAGAAAGAAAGAAAATCAAACCCATTTGCTTACTTTGATTTTGTTTTTGTTAATTTCTGAACAGATGGTAACATACCACAATGGAAGTTTTATAAAAATTTCCATCTTTTAACTGAGTGCAGGCCTGAAATTTTTCCCTGGTGAAAACACGGAGTGTGAGTCATTAAACAGGCTCTGTGCTATCTGCCTGGGATTTTCACTCTCCAGTCAGAAGAGTCAGAAAGCCCTTCCATTACAGTAACTACCTTTTTTTCCCCCTTCAGCTGGGCAAATGGCCAATTCCATCATCTCAGGCTCAGTAGGAACAAGGAAGGTACAGTCCGAGGAGGGATATAATGCACAGACAAGGGGAGAGGCGTTGCTACAGGCCAAGAGCAGGAGTCCAGTTCTAGAGCTCAAACAATTGTCAAAAGGAGTGGCCTGATTTATGATTTCTCCAGTCCAGTCTGAATTCAGTAATTGAAAAGTTATGGGCTGGGTTTACAAGGGAGACATTCTGTTGCCTGTGGAGTGCTCAGCACCTACTGAGTCTTGGCCCCAAATTATCATTATGGAGATAGAGAGTCTGAAGTTAATCTTTGTTTGGGCTCCGTTTGAAATTTGGCACTGATTGCTGTGGGACAAATAAGGCCCAGAGATGCTGAGTGTTCTTTTCTGCAGGTCTTCTGATGTGACCTTGGAGAGCTGGAGGAGTCCAAGCTCTCTGGTCTCCAGTACTGTTCGTCTTAGTGAAGTTACAGAACTTTGCTGGAGGGAGTTGGAAATAAAGAGATTTTTTACATTGAGACTTCAGGGCATTTTTAAAATCTTTGTGTCTCCCCAGGGCCCTGAGTGCAGGCTCTGGTGCCCAGTCCCCACACACAGCATCTCCCTGAGCAGTGCAGCCCTCACCAATATGTTCCTTGTCTCGGCCTTTGCAACACCTGTAGAGAAAAATAACCTCAGAAAAATCAAACCAGGGTCTGAAATTGGCATTTTGGACTTTTCCTCTGTATCACATTGAGGTGGTGCTTTCACCAGCTTTGGAGTGGAGATGTGACAGAGTTGCTGACAATTAATGGGTGTGTTAGAAATGCAGAAGGATGGATGGATGGATGGATGGATGGATGGATGGATGGATGGATATATCAACCCTCAAGGTCTCTGTCATTCAGGAAATGATGAGTTAATCCTTCTCAGTCTGTGTGACACTTAGTGACATGTACAGGAGAGGTGAATGGCATCTTGTTGCATAGCAAGGGTAATATAGAACACAATTTCCCCTGAAGAAATAGCTCACATACCTTATATAATGAATGAGCTCATTTCGCCTGTGTTTGCCAGAAACAATAAAAGTTAGAAAATGTCCCAGTAATTAAAATAAAGTGTTACCCAGATTTATGGTGAGAAATGTGAAATGTCAGGCAATTGAGTGCAGCTCCACACTCACAAATAAGCTTCACATTCGTTAGAACAGGTTGCATTCATTAGGAGGAACAGTGTGGGTCCAGTGCTGGCCCCAGAAGGCAAGGAATGGTTTCTCCTGCACAGGGAAAGAAAGCAGAGGGGAGGGAAAGGTGCCAGCTGGCACATTCCCTGATGGATCCTGGTCCTGGTGGTGATGCTGCAGCAGGCACGGGACAGACAGGATCATTGCTTCAAGATGGGCCTTGGATTACATGATGGATGGTAGGGGGAGAGGAGAGAGTCCCACTGTCAGCCTGCCACGTGCAGGAAAGAAATCTAATAAAAATTTCTGAAGGGTGGAGATGAAAAAGGGAATCTAAGCATGGCCAGCCTTTCCTGCAGCCCTTCCTCTCACAGTCACTGTTCATTATTTTAATATAAGTGCTGTACCCAGGAATAGTTTAGAAGTTTACTAGATATGAGCTCATCTCTTGCTTAAAATAATCTTAAACCCTAATTATTCTATTCTTTGTCAGAGGGCCACGTAAGTGAAGTGGGTTTAATCTACACAAATACCATTCCTGCAGCCATAGGGAACCCTGAAAGTGCAGAGCTGCTGGAAACAGAAGTAGAACTCTCTGAAAGCCTGGTGGAAGCTCCTTTGAGCAGGTCCTGCTGGAATATCCCCAGTGCCTCTGTGCTGTGGAAATGTCCTGCTTGGACACAGGTACTGGGACACTGGGAACCTGCTGCCTCAACCTCTCCTGTCACCAGCTTTTGTGCTCCTCTCTTCTGACACTGCTAATTAAAAATTGAAGAGACTTGAAATGAAAATGCTTTACATAAAAGCTAGTCTGACAGTTGATGCTGTCTAGAAATGAAAAGGTTCAGTGCCTTTTTCCTGAAAAAGAGAACAGGGCAATGTTGAATCAGACATTTCAGGAAATGCGAATCTGGTGGGGGACTTCCACTACCTGCTTCTACCTGAAGTGTCTGATTCAAAACACAGCCTGTCTTGTCCACTGGAGTATGGAACAGGTTTTATGGACAAAAAAAAATAGTTCAAACAACCCCAGTCCTCTTTGTCTTTCAGTGTTGGATTCTGTCATTGCAGAGTTTTGATTTGGGAGTAGTTCTAGGAATATTATGGAGTTTTGTTAGGAAAAAAACACAGTCATGAAGTCAAAAGCAATTGATTTTAACTTGGTAAAAGATTTGGATTGTGATAAAGATCTGCAGGGTGGCCTTAAGCCAGTTGTATATCCTCTCTGTTCTGCAGTTCCACATCTGTAAAATGACACAATGAATTTGTTTCGTTTTCATTACATGCTTGTAGGAAAAATCTCATTATGCTAATGAGGTGTGCATGTGCTTTAATCACAGGTTCATTCAGAAAGCCATAAATGAAATAAATATGAGATCAAGTCCTAAGAATTTGTGAGAAAGGAGTAGAAATCCAGGATTTTTAGGACAGCATGTTCTGAATGAGTGAAGTGATGATGCAAGCACTGATCTCCACAGAGTGCCTGGTGCTCTGTGTGTTATTTATAGGAGGCACAGGCCTCTACAGTAAATTGCAGGTTCACCTGTCAGAGCAGCAGACAGGGGATCACTTTACAACCAGAGGGAAGAGGTCATAAATTTCAAACAGACTCATTCCCTGCCATGAATTTGGATGTTGAGCTGCTGTAAAGGATGCACTAAAGGACATGAGGAGAGACACCAGGATCAGAAGCCGTGGTGATAAAACCCCAGTGAGCAGATCAGAAAGTCTGACAGAGTCTTTGTAGCAAAGGTGCACTGAACTTATCAGTATTGTTTGCAAAATACAGATACCATGATGATGAGAAATGATCTCAAAGATGGAAGAGATTATGGAAGAGAGAGGTGAATTCCCTGGAGTCTGTGAGAGGCTGTGGAGGGAGGGAATGTTTGGCCTGTGGATTCTGGGTGAGCTGGGAGCGAGGCCGTGTCCCTGCTGCTGTCACAAGTGGGTCACGCTGGTTGTGGAGCCCAACTCTGCTCCTCTTTGCTCATCCCAGCAGCTGCAGCAGATCCAGTCAGCATTCCCAGAGCTTCTCCTCATGGCAGAGTGTGTGTGGGAGGGCAGGGAAGGGCAGGTCACCCACCTTGTTTGGTGCAGCTTGGGTTTTGCTGATTAGGAGCTCCTGTGGGGCAAAGCTGGCACAGTAATTTCCTTGAATATGGATTGCTTTGGGATAAGCTGTGGGAGAGACCTGCTTAAATCCAGACTTAGCTTTGTCTGAAATGTGTTAATTTTTCTTCCCTAGAATGGCGATGGTGGCTCTGGGAGGAAATGCTGAGGGTGGACAGCAGCAGTTCAGTTCATTCTTTGCAGGGGCAAGGCTTTGGCTCAGTGTCCCTGTCCCTTCCCCTGCTGGATGTGGATGCTCTGCCTTGTTTGCTCATTGCTGACTATGCTGAGAAATGAAAGATTTGCTGTTCATATAAATGGCAAAGAGTCTGTGAAGCCCTGACTCCCTACAGGACCATTCTGGAAGCTCCTTTGGGAATCCCAAGAGTTCCAGCTTTATTCCCTTCTCTGACTCTGACTTTTCCCAGTGAATTAATTTTTTTATTGGCGGTAGCAAGCATGTTTTTTGTATTTTTTTTTTAAATGAGGTGTTTGGCAGCATCCACCAGGACATGTAGGTGCAGAGTGTGTGAGGGAGGGAGGGGCAGCCCTGAGCAACATACCAGGCAACTTGGGACAGAAAAATTCCAAAAGATGGAGAACTCTTTCATGTGCTTTTAACAACCCCTCACCTCCTATACTTCCTAAGATGCCTGCTGATTTCCTGCAAATTAAATATGAATTTTAGGTGTGAGCAGGTCATGTTTTGAGCAGGTCATGTGTTCATTACATGTATTCATCATGGATATATGGCCACTAGGCCATGACCAAGAGGCTCTGTACTTGGGAAAGATATAAAAGATACAGGAGACAGGTTATGGAGCTGGGCTGGACAGAGCCAGGAATTGGGGAAAGGGTTAAGAAAGTAATGGTGAGTTCTGAATCCATGGGGTTCTCTGGGAGAAGCTGCTGTGAATGTGGTAGAATAAAATCAGTTAGCTGGACCAAAGCCCTAAAACACAGCCTTGCTGCCATCGCTGAAAAGTCCCAGCCACCTCACTGAGCTCTTTGCCCTGAAAGATGTGCTGTAAATAGTTGACTTTTCCATTAATTAAAAAAAGAAGGGCTGTTTTTGTTGTCATGAATCTATTGCTGACCTTCTCAGACAATGAAAACTTTTGTTTGGTTCATCTTAAATATGACTGATTCTTGAAATTCTTTTTGGTGACTTTTTAGGTATCTTAAATTCACCTAATTCAGTGCACATCTCAGAGAAATATGTACAAAAATAAGTGGTGTTTTTAAAGTAAATATTTCAAAATTCATTTTGGCTGAAAAGATAATTTAGTTCACATTTGTAAAATAATTTTCTGGAAACGGAATATATGTGTTGATGAAAAAAATGAAAGATTTGAATGAAAAAGACCACCTGACTCTCAGATAATCCTTTCCAACAGAGAGTTTGAAATCTTATTCCACAGGTTCTGGATAGTTTGGCGTTCCCCAGTTTCACTGTAATTGATCAGTGAAAATGACGGCCTTGATAAATGATAATCTCTAAAGGAAAAGAGGGAAGGAAATATCCTGGCCATGCAGAAATTGTTTGACTTCTGCCACAATTAGCAATGAATATGTACAGTACAAGCATGGAGAAAGTGGAAATTGGCTGCTCCAAGGGCTGTGCTGTCTAATGTGAGCTGCAGCAGGAATTTTGACGTGTCGCATTCGCACCCACGCTCCCCCCTTCCTTCTTCACAATCTTCACAATAGGCCCTTCCCAAACGTTTTGTCAAATAGCTGCAATATGCAGCACAGCCCTTGCTAATCCCCAGTTCTCCCCGAGCAGGCAGGCAGTGAGAACCAGAGGGGGCTGGGGGGAACCCTCTCGGAGCACCCTTCTCCTGTGTGTGTACAAACACAGGCACAAACATCCCCCCACCCGGGGGACGTGCAAAAGGTGGGACCCGGTGCTGAGGAGAGGCACCGAGCGAAGGCGATGGGGAGGGAAGCAAACTGCCTGTTAAATATGGAAAATGGAGTCTGCTTTTTGTTCTGGGCCTTTGGAATCTGTGGGTGGATTGGAACTGGCAGGCAGGGAGCAAACACCCACCCACCATAGGGCTGTGTGGTTCAGAAGTTTACAAGAGTGTTTGTGTTCCAGGAGCTGTTGGCCTTGAAGCCAATGGAGAGGGGGAGGGAGAAGAGGGAGAGAGTGAGAAAAACACTGTGGTGTTAGGGCCCTTCCTCGGAGATATTTTTCCCCTCTCCTTTCTCCAGCTCCAGGGCTTTGGGAACTGGAGCAAGACAAACAGTGGCTGGGGGACAGATTAATGTGATTTTAAGATGCGCAGGGCTCACAATCCATCATCAAGAGGCAGAGACTTGAGAAGCCACTGCCACCTTAATGCCACATGACAGCTCCCTTTGCTCCCCCTTCTCCTGCCCTGCTGCTGTTCAGTTCTGCAGAGTCTGTGGGATGTGAAGATGTGGAAGTTTTGCTGTGTTGCTCCTGCAGGAGTTGAAGCTTGGTTTCTGTCCCGTCATGGCTTTCAGTTCGGAAGCTGCCACTCCAATTGCTCACTGTCTGGGTATTGCAGATACAGAAACTGAGGCACAGAGAGACTGAACAACTTGCTCAAGGCAACAGGAAATCTGTGGGAGATCTGGGAATAGACCCCAGATGTCCTGAGTTTTCTGTCTTAACCACAAGACTATCCTTCCTGTCTCTTTGGTAGTCCCCTCTGCTTCAGGAATTCCATTTACGAATTCCACCCATAAACAATCTGTTGCACGATCCAGTGATTTACTTGCATTAAAAAGTCGTTTGGAAGAGAAAATGGCACCTCTCTTAAAATGAACTGCAGCTACTGCTTGCTGTCCTTTCTTTCTAGGGGATGAAGGAGAGGGAGTGAAAGAAAAAAACAGCTTCCAGAGCTGAGAAGCTTTTCCATTGCTATCCAAACTTCCTGCAGGCATTAGTTTGGTTCTTTAAAAGAATCAGGAACTCCATATGTGATGTTTGAGTTTATCTGGCTGTTTATGTTTTAGTGGATTAAAAAAAAGCCTGAAGCTGCACTAAATCCATCTAGGGAGTGATCCTGCTGCTGGTCCCCATTGTATCCCAGTGTCTCTGATGACAGTCTGGTCAACTGCCACAGCCCTGGGGGAATTCACTGTGTGTCTGGTGCTTCTCCCTTGTCACAGTCACAGTCAGAGCTTCTCCAAGAGGAGGCTGAATGCTGGGAGGGGTATTCATTCTACCAAAGCACACCCTTGGGTTTGGAAATGGTGGAGTGGATGGATGCCCCTCATATTATCAAAAGGTGCCATACATACCTTCTGAAGAATATAATTTAAAAATTATTCTTAACTAAAACCTTTTAGATACTCCTGTTACCTGGTGAGGAATATTCCTATCCCTGCTTTCTCTTAATGTGGTAACTTCTTTAGCATCAGGAATCAACAAGGACTGCATGGCCTAGATAGTTAAATCCCACCTTCAGACCTTGGTATTGTGGTACTATCTAAAAATCCCACTCGTGGATCACCAAACCCACGTGTGATGGATTGTGTAAACATAAACTGCAAGGGTCTTTCTTGCTGCCAGTGCCTATCTATTAAAGCAATTTGGTGAAGACCCTCCAAGTGTCTTCTCTGAGCACATGAAGACACAGCAGCTTACCTGGACCAAGGTGTTCGGTTCCTGCCTTCTCTGAAGCCATTTAACAGTTGAAGGGTTGATGTTGAAGTTGGGTATGTGAGAGCGGGTTCCTCTCTAGGGAAATTCTGACTTAGGGGCAAGGTCAAAGCTCTCACACAGCTCCGACACTTTTTCCCTTTATTCTGAATGGGGTTTCAGAATATAAAAGTACAAATAGAACACAAGAGCTTGGTGTGTGCCCTGCCCCAATACGATGAGTCTGAGTAAATCACAGCGGGTTTGTTTTCCAATTGCTCTTTCAAGCACTGTTTGGATATTTGTCTGTTTGCTCCTCCTCTTTTGTCCCGATGTGTTTTTTCTGCTGTTCCACTGCCATGCTGAATTCTTCCAGAGGACACTGTCCAAAACTCAATGTCTGTGTCCCTCAGTCACACTTTATGGATGAGCAATGCTTAAAGTCCTTGTTGCATTACAAACACGATTAACAATTGTACTGGTGTGAAAGTGCTCCCCAGCCCTTTTTGGCACACGCTGTTGACAGAGCTCTGAGATATCAGTGGAAACCTTTTCAGCTTGTTCCTTATGGTGATGCTAAGTGGTGATTGAAATGTTTGTTAGAATTCTGGGTGTGCAGTTCATGGAAAATGGGAGAAGACACAGTTTTTTTGCTTTGAAATTTGTTATTAATAGAAAGCAAAAGCATCTTACTCCTGATCTGAATAATAAATCCATAATGGAGTTGGCAGTGCTGCTGGGCAGTGGGGTGCCTGTGCCCTGGGCAGTGGGTGCCCATGCTCGGTCATTGAGTGTTTGTGCTGTGGTCACTGGGTGTCTGTGCTATGGTCAGTTGGTGTCCATGCCATGGGCAGTGTATGTCCATGCTATGGTCAGTGTGCGTCCGTGCTAGGGGCAGTGGGTATGTCCGTGCCCCAAGCAGTAGGTGTCCGAGCCACGGTGAGTGCGTGTCCCTGCACTGGGCAGTGTATGTCCGTGCCATGGTCAGTGGTCAGTGTATGTCCTGTGGGCAGTGGTCAGTGGATGTCCATACAGTGGTCAGTGTATGTCCGTGCCCTGGGCAGTGGTCAGTGATGTCCGTGCAGTGGTCAGTGTATGTCCGTGCCCTGGGCAGTGGTCAGTGGTGTCCGTGCCCTGGGCAGTGGTCAGTGGTGTCCGTGCAGTGGTCAGTGTATGTCCGTGCCCTGGGCAGTGGTCAGTGTATGTCCGTGCCCTGGGCAGTGGTCAGTGGTGTCCGTGCAGTGGTCAGTGTATGTCCGTGCCCTGGGCAGTGGTCAGTGCTGTCCGTCCATGGTCAGGCCTGGGCAGTGGTCGTGCTGTCCGTGCCCTGGGCGGTGTGTGTGCCCTGGTCTGCTGTCCGTGCCTGGGCAGTGGTCAGTGGTGTCCCGCCCTGGGCAGTGGTCGTGTATGTCCGTGCCTGGGCAGTGGTCAGTGCTGTCAGTGCCCGTGGGCATTGTCTGTCCTGGGCGGTGTGTCAGTGATGTCAGTGCCCCGTGCCCTGGGCGGTGCAGTGGTGCGTGCCCTGGGCAGTGGTCAGTGTACCTGGGCATGGTCAGTGCTGTCCGTGCCTGGGCTGGTCAGTGGTGTCCGTGCCCTGGGCAGTGGTCAGTGGTGTCACGTGCAGTGTCCGTGCCCAGTGGGTGGTGTCCGTGCCCTGGTGTCCGATGCAGTGGTCAGTGGTCCGTGCCCTGGGCAGTGGTCAGTGCTGTCCGTGCCCTGGGCAGTGGTCAGTGGTGTCCGTGCAGTGGTCAGTGCTGTCCGTGCCCTGGGCAGTGGTCAGTGGTGTCCGTGCAGTGGTCAGTGGTGTCCGTGCCCTGGGCAGTGGTCAGTGGTGTCCGTGCCCTGGGCAGTGGTCAGTGGTGTCCGTGGCCCGGCCGCGGTTGCGCGGGGCGGTCGCAGTGATCTCTCGTCGGTCGGTAGAGGGCGCCCGTCCCCGGCGTGCGGGGGGCGCTCGGTGCCCCCGGACACTCCGGACAGTCCCGGACACTCCGGACAGTCCCGGACACTCCGGACAGTCCCGGACACTCCGGACAACCCCAGCCCTGCAGGTGGGAGCCCAGGAGCCGACCCACCCGTGTGCCACCAGCGTGGCCTGAGTGCTGCCTCTGCCTTCCTGCTCCAGCGAGGGCTCGGGCGGCCCCAGCCCCTGCCCACCCGCGCTGCGGGTGCGCCTCTCGCTCCTTCCACGCGCTGAGCGTCGCCTGTGGGTGGAAGGAGCGTGTGACGTGTGCCGGGAGTGGGGAACACATGTGTGTCGGGACAGGGAAGCACGCGTGTGTCGGGACAGGGAAGCACACGTGTGTCGGGACAGGGAAGCACGCGTGTGTCGGGACAGGGAAGCACACGTGTGTCGGGACAGGGAAGCACACGTGTGTCGGGACAGGGAAGCACGCGTGTGTCGGGACAGGGAAGCACACGTGTGTCAGGACAGGGAAGCACACGTGTGTCGCTCGCCTGTAGCGCTCGGTGGGCTCAGGGCTCCGGTGCCCCGTGGCGCCCCGCGGATGCGCTCTGGTCCCGCGCGGTTGTCGCCCCTGAGTCGCGCTGTCACGCCTGTGATTGAGGTGGGCGCGGGGCGTATGCCCGCAGTTGATGCGGGCAGGGCTCCGTGAGAGCTCACACACGCTCCGTGCCCGTGCGAGCGCGACCAGCGCCGCTCCCCGCGCCTGTTCCATTTCAGCGCTGCCAGAAATCCAGCGGCGAGGGAAAAAGCCCTCGCCCTACCGCCCCTCCTTGGCGGCGCGGCGGTCCGTGAACCCAGCAGTTTATCCTCCCCCCGCTCCCTCCCTCCCTCGCCGGCGCTGCCGCCGGGGCCGCGCCGCGCGCCCGCCCGTGCAGCGACTCGGCTCGGTTCGGCTGAGCTCGGCAGGGTTCGGCTTGGCTCGGCACGGCTGGGTTGGCTCGGCACCACTCAGTACAGCTCGGCTCGGCTCGGTTCGGCTCGGTTCGGTTCGTCACGGTTCGGTTCGGCTGGACTCGGCACATCCCAGCTCGGTTCGGCTCGGCGCGGCTGGGCTCGGATCAGCTCGGTTGCGCTTGGCTCACCCGGGCTCGGTTGAACACGCTCGGCTCGGCCGGGCTCGGTTGGACACGCTCGGCTCGGCCGGGCTCGGCTCGGCTCGGCTCGGCTCGGGTGCTGCCGGCACATCCCGGCCGGTCTGGGCGCAGCGCAGGGGGGAGGCGGGCGCTGTTCCTGGAAGAGCCCGGCCCGGGGAGTTGGTCACATTCTTGGCCGGGATTCAATGACTGAGGCAGACACCAACAAACAGAGGGGGGGAGGCGGAGGGCGGGAGGCTGAGCCCGCCTGCATTAGCTCAGCTCTCAGGCACTCTCAGTCACTGCTGGAAAGAGGAGCTGGGAGGATGTGCGCGCTCTCACCGCGGCTCCCCACGGCACAACGAGAGCACCGACACGAATAAGGGAAGGAAGGCGAACCGAGCGCCGAGGAGCCCTCGCAGGCCGAGCAGAGGGACCACGAGGGGCAGCGGAGCCGCTCTTCGCCCGTGGAGCCCCCGCGCCGCTTTGGCAGTGCCGGAGACCTGGGCCTTTTCTCCTGCGTTGTTCCTTCCACAGACCGAGCGTTCTGCCTCCTCCTGCTTTTTACTTTCCTCCCCCGCGCCTTCCCTCGGTGGATATGGACAGAAGGGGGATCACTGCAGAGAAGCAGCAGCCGCCAGAACATATTTGAGCCCCGGGTGCTCGGAGCGTGGCACAGACTTTTTGTGTTTCTGTGGGTGGTGTGTGTGTGTGTGAGTGAGTGTGTGTTGGAGGTGTGGGAGGAGGGATTGGTTTGCCTGGGGGTTGGCTGAGGGGGTGAGTGCTCGGATGAAGACCTCTTTTTGCCGTGATTCTGTGCTCCTTCGGGGCAGCTTGGAGACTTGGAGGGTTTGAAATTGTAACGCGAACCAAGAGAAAAGAAAGAAGAGAGAGACACGCATACAAAAGGATTTATTTCCTCTCCGTTAGTGGATTGCTGAGTGAGAAGGAGGAAAAACACAAGGGTGGGTTGTTTTATTTTGTTCATATTTTTTCCTTATAAAAAATCCCTTGTGGATTTGCACCAGGGTGGAAGATAATTGGAGATTTTTGCTGTTTGTTTTGGGAATAGAAACTAAAAAATGGAGACTGTAAGTAGAAGCAGCTTCCAGCCTCATCCAGGACTGCAGAAGACCTTGGAACAGTTTCATCTGAGCTCTATGAGCTCCCTGGGTGGCCCTGCTGCTTTCTCAGCACGATGGGCACAGGAGATGTACAAGAAAGACAATGGCAAAGACCCAGCGGAACCTGTACTGCATCTGCCCCCGATCCAGCCTCCTCCGGTCATGCCTGGTCCCTTCTTCATGCCCTCGGACAGATCCACGGAGAGGTGCGAGACCATCCTGGAAGGGGAAACCATCTCCTGCTTCGTGGTGGGCGGAGAGAAACGGCTTTGCTTGCCCCAGATCCTGAACTCGGTGCTCAGGGACTTCTCCCTGCAGCAGATTAATTCGGTGTGTGATGAGCTACATATTTACTGCTCCAGATGCACTGCTGACCAGCTGGAAATCCTCAAAGTCATGGGCATCCTGCCCTTCTCTGCTCCTTCCTGCGGGCTCATCACGAAAACTGATGCTGAGAGGCTTTGTAACGCCTTGCTTTATGGTGGCACCTATCCTCCCCACTGCAAGAAGGAATTCTCTAGCACGATTGAGCTGGAGCTCACGGAGAAGAGCTTCAAGGTGTATCATGAGTGCTTTGGGAAGTGTAAGGGACTCCTGGTGCCAGAGCTTTACAGTAACCCCAGCGCAGCCTGCATCCAGTGCTTGGACTGCAGGCTCATGTACCCACCTCACAAATTTGTGGTCCACTCTCACAAATCGCTGGAAAACAGGACTTGCCACTGGGGCTTTGACTCTGCAAACTGGAGATCCTATATCCTCCTCAGCCAGGATTATACTGGGAAAGAGGAGAAAGCTAGACTGGGCCAGCTCTTAGATGAAATGAAAGAAAAATTTGACTATAACAACAAATACAAGAGGAAAGCCCCCCGGGTAAGTGGTGCCTGTAATTTTAAAGGGGGCGGGGGGAATTTCGGTAACATTCATCGATGTACCCAAAGTGTTACCAGCTGCTTTTCCCTGGAGTCATTTAGCAATTTTAATCGTGTTCTCCATTCTCCCCGCGTGTGTGTCACTGTGGAGAAGCAGTGCTTGAGATGGCACCTTTATTTATCTGGTTGTGTTCTGACCACGGTGGTTGGAGTTTGTTTAAGTTGCATCCGTGTATTTTTATAATTTACTATATGTGAGCCCTGATCTTTGAAGCCCGTCACACTGCCCCAGACTTTATCTGGATGTGCGTGATTTCGGGTCTTAAAAGCTTCTTCACTCGGGGTCAAGGCAAGGAAGAAGCCAGAAAAAAGGAGCAGGTACTGATGGCTCCAGACACAAGTCCGTGCACTTTTCTGGTCGACTGAGTGTCGCCAGGGACGGAGGTGCTGGGCAGAACACTCTAAATGCTTGTATGGAAATAAAACGTGCCTGTTAAGAAAAAAAAAATTGTGCCGGTAGTGCAGGTTACTGGTTTATAGATGAAGTGTGCAGAACGTGAATGGAGAAGTCCCTGCTTTTAGAGTATCCCTGTGGAGCCTAAATTTCCCCAGCAGACAGGCTTTTGTATATTTGATTATGTATGTATCCAGCAAATGACTCTGTCTAGGGCCAGCTGCAGCAGCTCCTTCAGGTATTCCATGCCGTGCTGTGCTGAGCCAGACAGCTAAAGCACGTTTTTTAGGTGTCACTTGTTTTTCTTTCAGTCTGAGCTGCCTTTAGATCCCAGAATCCCTGGTGTGTGGGTGGGAGGCTGCCTTGGCATCTGGCAGCGGTCCTGCTCCATGGGCAGCAGTGCCACAAGGCCTTGAGCACTCGCAGACACCGGCATGTCTGGCTGGCTCCCGGCGTGGTGCAACTGGCTGGGGATGAGCAATTCTGCTTCCTGCTCCTTCCCCCGGCGCGAGGGCAAAGCCAACTCCTGCCTCCCGAGTTCCCCCTGCAGCTTTGGTGCTTGGGTTCTGCCTCAGTGTCAGAGATTTCCAAACTTTGGGGTTTTTGTGTCTGGAGTGGAAGGGCAGCGCACAAGCCTGGAAAAGAGAAGTGATGTTTAAAGCCCACTGTGAAAATTCTGAATTAACTTACCAAATACCTGTTTAAAGGGGCAGACACACACTCTGACTAAGGTAGAGCTTTTATTTATAAAAAAGTGCAACAAAAATACCCAAACAAACTCCAGATTTTTAAAAAAAATATACTGTGCAAACAGCACAGTAATTCCACAGCCAGCCTAGGAGGCCTAGTGAGCCCATCCGACTGGGCTGCACACTTCTGGATTAAGGAGCAAGAGTCTCACTCTTCCAGTTCCAGTTTCTGTCCTGGCCCCCGGCTCAGTCCTTGTCTTCACCCCTCCTTTTCCTCCCTAGAGTGTCAGGACGCTGTGACAAAGCTGGGCTGTAATGAGGCACATTATCCCCGTGGTTGGAGGTGGATGTGTTTTTAATGGCTTGTCTATTCTCCGTCAGTCATGTGCTGAGATGGAATGGTGGGATAGATCTACATGGATGTGAGAGGAGAATATGGCTCTCAAACTGGAGACGTTTTTCATGCCGGGAAAGGAATTTTCTAGGGCATGCTTAGTTTGGGAAGTAAAATTAAGAAATCTCCACTTTCTTGTTGTATTAAGGTCCTGTGCCCCTGGCTTGGTCATTTCCAGAGTCTAATTAAAATGGATCTTACTAGAGAAGTGCTTCTTTCCTCTTCCTGCAAGGCTTTTTCAGTGTTCTCTTCAACAACATCATTTATCCAACACCCCAGGCAAGCCTGCAGGAGGAGAACAAGAAAAGGTTACTAAACCTTGGCTTTGCCTCAGTTTTTTTGGGGACCCTTTCATAGGTCCTAGTTCAGAACATGAGAAACACTCTTCCCTCATGCTCCAAAGTCTGCCTGGAGCACAGCACTCCTTACAGAGTGAATTAAAGATATCTAATAGTGAATGCCAACAATTCTGCGAGGAAATGGTGGCCATCTATTTTCTGAAAAATTTTGCCAGAAATCCATCATGGTGAAATTCTAAGTCTCCTGCATAAATTCATTTGGAAGGTGACAAGGAGTGAGGTAGGGAAGAATAGACTGGTGTGTGCTCAGATGATGGGGTAGGGAAAACAGAATGTTTTATCTCATATTAAGTTTCAAGGCTTTTGAGCTGCCTGCAGGACTCTTGTATTAAAGCAGTGCAGTCCTGAGGAGACCCTGACGGTGCTGGCAGAGTTTTGTACGCTTATCCTTCCTTTTCCTGAAGTCTTTTTCCATTGGGCTTAGCCAACGGATATCATATGCTAAGGTCATTTGTGTTGTAGCAGTGTGTGCGGATAATTACGGAGAGATTTAATCAGGCTCTAAGATTGGTAGGCTGTGGCCAGGGGCAAGTAACATCGGAGTAAAGTTTAGATGCCTAGTGAGGAAATGGCAGGATGGTCCCATTCCGTGTGCATTAAATCCTGTGTGGGTTTTGTGTGTCTGTGGGGCTCTGGCTGTCTCTGGGGATGAAAGGGTGAAGCACATGTGTCTTTGTGGTGGGCTTCCTTTTTGATGTAGATCTCAGTTGTGCTTTGTTCTGTTTCATACAGAGGTGTTCGTGTGCGTGCGTGGTGTGCCATAAGCTGCTGTGTCAGATATTGGGTTTTCTGCTTTCAGGAGTGACCTTTTTTTTTCAGTTTCTCAATTTATTTGTTTCTCTGTGTGTGTACACACATTGCTTTGTGTGGTGTATTTTCCTGGGGCTCTGGTAGTATGTTGGTAGCATGGGATGCATATGACCAATTTTATGGCTGTTGAAGCTGCAGTGAGTGTTTTGACCTTTTCATGTGTCTCCATGAGGTTTCTGTGATGAGGTCTGGAGATTTCTGCCAGCACAGCTCTGCCTTTTAAGGGTCTGACTTAAATGGAGGAGCTGGGTTGGCACAAGCCCCTGGTGCAGATTCAGTGTAGTGGCAGAACTGCCTTTTTTTCCTCTCTTTTTTTTTTTTCCCTTTTTTTCCCTTGGCGTGGTTTTAAAGCTTTGCTACAAGGCATAGCTTTTCCTAGATATTTCATTCCCAGTGCATATTTTTCTATGTATCAGGTATCTGTGGTGCATATCCACCTTCTGTACCAGGAGATGGATGTGTAGATGCAGAGATCTCCTCTCTCAGTCAGCTGTGCTGCTGGTTGAACAAGACTCCAGTTGCCTGGTCTTGCCACTTCCAGAAGAACCCTTTGTCCAGACCTGTGTGAAATCAGCAGAGGGTTTTTACCAAAAGCTGGTGGGAGTTGTGACAGCTGGAGCCCCCACTAGAGCAGGGACTGTAAAGGCCCTGCACCGAAAAGTCACTTTCCTTACCCTCTTCAAATTTTGGGGTTTATGTCCTCCTTGTTCATCCTTGGATGAGTAATTGACCTCCCATAAGGTCTTTCATCTTCCTGCCACTTAAAGCTCTTTCTTTTCTTGAGCCATATAACTTCTCCATTTTATTTATTTTGTATCCTTCACTGGGTGTTCCACCTTCCCATGCAGCGTTTGTTGTGCTTTGCTTTCTCTCTGCACCAACACGGCTTTTACTTGTGTGGGTGTCCTATTTCCCTACCTGTCTCATCTCATCTCATCTCATCTGATCTCATCCACCATTACTGGCGTGGAGCACAACCATTACATTCTGGGGTATTTCTAGAAATTAAAAATGTGAATAACCTGACGGGGTTGCAAAACAGGGTCCTAGAAATCCACCATCAGTGCCAAAGCCTTTTCTCGGGCTCAGCCGCTGGTGCCTGGCGTGTGCTCTCCTGTGGGACCAGCGTGGCCTCAGCGTGTCTGTGGCACTGCTCTCCACTCCCGTGTGACAGACAGCTCCCTGCTTGCCTCACATCGGGATGCTCCACTCACACAGAATTAGTTCAGACGCAGCCCTGAAGGCTTTGTTGGTTGCTATTTCCAGAAGAGGAGGGTGGGTTTGGCTGTGTCTCTTTCGAACCCTTTCTCTCCAGTGCTGCACCGAGAAACGTTTGACAGCGCTTTGAGATTCCCCACCTGTGTGCCAGACGTGTACCCTGAGCAGGACTGGCTGTGAGCAGGGCCCAGGAGAGCCAGAGCTGTCCTTGCACGCGTGTGAGCACACCCACACACCCAGCGCTGCCGTGTTCCCACGGTTCAAGTCCCAGCAGCACTTCTATGAAGTAGCTGGAAGCCAGAAGCAGCATTCTGGGTACTGACACACAAATGAGCACATGAGGCCTCCCACTTTATTTCACAATGCCTCCCAACCCAGCGCTGCCACAACATGCAGCTCTCTCAGCTGGAGGAAGGTTTAGCCAGGTCAAGTGTGCAGCCGAATCAAAGAACCCAAATTGCTGCGAGTGGAGCGGCGCAGCGCTGGCGCGGCTGGAGGGAGGACGTGGGCTTTTAGGTGCTGCCTAATGGTTGCTGTGCTGTGCTTTTTGGCCACCTGAAAGGCTGCAGGAGCAGAGCTGGAATGTGTGTCTTACCCTGAAGTGCTGCCTCCTGGCAGTAGTAACCTTTATGTGTTAATAGGTATAGCCTATGGTGGGTGTAGCACAAAGATTCTGAGTTTATTCCCTGGCAGGGGCGTTCTGACTGCAGGATGGATTTATTCTTCTTGGTACAAACTGGCATGAGAAATATTGTTGCAAAATTTTTGCCCAAGAACTGAGGATTCAGTTGTTTTCCCATGGAATATTGAAGTCATGTGTTCTACCTGATGTTCAAGAATTGTTTTAGAGATTCTCCAGTAAAGATTTAGAAGTCCCTGAACCAAAAACGTTGACGTCTTGGGGCAGTAGTTTAGTAAAGAAGCCTTTTACAGCTTAGAAGTTGAACTTCAAAAGGGACATCAGCTTGAACGAAATCCCATGTACCCAGGGAGATGTCAGTGTTTAAGCAAACATCAGCAGTTTTTCCCAAGCGTGCAAACAGTTTTACAGATGTTGTAGATCGAGAACAAAGCAGCAGGTACGTGCATGTGTGTTGGACAAAGAGTATGCTGCCAATGACCTAATGGTGTTGAGTCAACCATGGCTCTCTCTTGCTCCAGAAGAGTTCCTAAGTTCCTCAAGTCAGTTCTCTTGAATTAGGGTGGGAATTATAAGCAATCTCTGCTTTTGAAAATCACTGCCTAAAATATTTAAACCTCTGCCTCTGCCTCCATTGTCTGGGCTGTCTCGCTTGCCTCTCCATTTCTGTGGTTTCAGGCTTGGGCGTGTGTTCTGCCCAAACAGTAGCGCGCTTTGAAGATGCGTGTAAACACCGCTTATTTTTTGGATGTGCTGGGAGCCCGACACCTGGTCCCTGGCAGGCTGGGAGCCCAGTTATCGCTGGCTGGGGCTGGCTGACCCAGGAGGGTGTGTTTGCACTTGCTGAGAGGCGCCTTTGGATCGGTGTTGTAAAAGCATCTGGAGGCGTCTGCACCAGGCTGCTCCGAGCGTGTCCGGGCAGCGCAGCAGGGCTGGAGCCTCTCGTTCCTTATCTGTACCCCAAGCACCAGCACTGCCAGAGCAGGGGGGCTCCAGGGCCACAGCCACAGCCTTGGGATATCTGCAGACATGCAGTGTCCAGTCTCACTAAAAACTCACCCTATGTTCATCTGCTGGCGGAGTAATTTCACCGAAGCGAAGGGTTTGAATGTCCCCAGTGCAGTAAGGAGCGGGCTGGCTCTTACTGGGGATCACTGGTGATTGAACTCACATTGCTGGCTCAGCTGGCCAGACTGCTTTGCCATCACATGGGGAGCTGGGTCTCCATGTGTGCAGTATTAAGTCACAGATTTATTTTTTTTTTTATATATTTGGCTTGGTTTGGTTGTTTTGGTTTTATTTTAAAGCACTCTTTGGACTTGACACTGTAATTCTTATTTAAGATGGAATCATCATGGAAGAGTTACACCAAAACCAATTGGGGATCTTGGAAAAAAATTAGACAAAAATGACTTATACTGGACTGTGGAGAATCTATTGATATAATCCTGTCAATTACTAGGCTGATCTATTTTAGCTGAGTGGCCATAGAGCACTTAATTCAAATTGATCTTCACATACAGGAGGCATGACTTAAAAATGTAGGAATATGGCATGTTTTTGTTTGAAATCTGTCAATTAGAGCATGTGTGTTAATGATGCATTTTATTAGATAATATCTGCTTTGCATATGTTTTGTGTATCTGGGTAATGTGTATTATGAGTTAATAAATCAGTACCAATTTTTTAATGCTATTCCACTCTCTGTCTCTTATACAGGCAGTGTATATAATAGGAAAATAATTTCAGAGAAGCAAGTTTGCTCTGAAAAGTTTTGCTCTGGTCCCTTCCCTCCTCCTTAACACCTTGTGCAGTCTTGTATGCCTTGCATTTCATTGTCAGCATAGAGATTCAGCCTCAGACTGTCCCTGAAATCACCTGCTCCGTATCTTCTGGAACACAGCAGGTTAATCCGAAGGTTTGGGGCTTTGGGGCCGGTTCTGCAGCTCCCACTCAAGCAATCAGCCCATAGTAATTGGAACCAGTTCACCCACAAACCACAGCAGACTCGTGTGTGTCAGAGTCCTTCCTGTGTGTTGGCTGGCAGGGGCCAGGGGCAGATCTGAGCCAGAACATCCCAGTGCTGAGGCAGAGTGGCCTCACTAAGTTTATGGCCTTAGCTGGTATTCACAGGACTGTGCTGACTCTGAGACCCTCTACTGCTACTGCAGTATTTTCATTTTGCTCATTAACAAGGATTTGGGTTAATAAACATTTGGTGCTCTGATCCTGGTGGATCTCCCTGAATGGGGCAACAGGGAGCTGGCTCCAGACTGAAAGGGTCTTTGTCTGTTGGTCACTACATGCAAGATTCGGTTTTAAAGTTGTGGTAGAGATCCACCACAGAGATCTTCTCTTCCTGTATTTAGGATTTGTCAGTTATTATTTTTTTATTTTATTTTTTTACAATGAAGAAATATGTCTAAGGTTGTGATAAGTATCAGCCTTTTCTGCTGATGCAAATTCAAGGACCATAAGCCTGGCCTCAGAGTTAAATCAGGCTCAGCTCATTGAGTGTGCAGCTTTCCCTGGTGTTAGGGAGTCCTGCTGGCTGATAGAGACTGTCCCCTCTGCACTGAGAAAATGATTTTGCTTTGACTTTTGGTTGGATGAGGTGACGAAAACACTGATACTAATTTGAGCTCTGATCCTGTCATTGTATGATGGACAGAGCTCTTCTGGGAGCCAATGGGAATTCCCATGTGTGGAGCTCTTATCATCACCTCCATCTATGGTTTGGTTGCTATCACATAAAATTAGGCTTCTCCAAGCAGTGGATGCATATTAACACAGCCTGATAAGCTGCACAGACATATGTTCTGTGAAATAAGGCAGGTCCTGCCATCCTAACTCAGGCAGCCTTGTTCTAACAGTCCTGTTTAAAGAGTCAGGGAAAACGTACATGAGGCTGGAGATTCTGTGTGTATGTAAAAATTGCAGCATCATTCTGTATGCTGGAGGTAAACAGCAAAGGAGCTAATCAATAACCTGGGTTCTGGCTTTGTTGTTTATTGATTTATGTACAGTTACCTTTGCACATGCTTTGTAGAAAACAGGACTTTTATGTTTGGTTTTCTGTAGTTTTTTTTCTTCTTTTTTCGTAAAAAGAAAAATGGAAGCTTTTTCTGTTTCAGCATGAGAATCAGTGCCACTGGAAGCACAAGAACTGCTCAGGCTTTAAGGATTAAAAGACAGCAGTAATACCAACAAGATAAGGTAGAGCCTGGTGCTTGTCTTTTCCTGGGGAAGATTGCAGTGATGGATTCGGGGGCCGTGGTACCCTGTGCTTTGTTCCTCGCCCGCTGTTCACTCAGTGGTATCGTTTTATAGAATAAGGTCATTGACTTGGATTGCTTCTTGGTTTCTCAACCCTTTTCACCAGCCAGTTTGTGTAATGTCTGTCTGAAACATTGAGTAAGGGCATTGAAATAGCAGACAGGATATCAAGTGTTCGGAAGTCTGGGTTAAGTATAACAGACAGTTCTGGCTGGCGAAAGGGGAGCAGCCCCTGGAGCTCGCTCACAGCTCAGTCTCTGTGGAAACAGCAGACTGGGGCTCTGCATCCCTGTTCCAGCTCTTCCCCTCTGTTCCCTCCACACCCATATAATTAATCGTGTGTGGGTGCACCTCTTTTCTAGATATGTCTTCCTTGTTTCTTAGTGGCACAGAATTGTATGTAATAATGTCTCTTTCTAAGGATTACATAAGTTGAAGATGATTTCTCCACTGGGAGAATTATGCAAGTTTAAACTGAAATGTATTTAGAAAGCTTTTATGTGTGTGTTTTCTGACTGGCAATGCAGAGGGTGATTTATTTGCATCCCTAATTGAACAACATCTGTTGGGGTTGGAAGAAAAACCATTTCGTATCTTTTCACTGTCATATCCTGCATTTTTATGAAGTCCTCTACCCCTTCCACTTCCCACATTACCTGTGTTGCAGGTGCTCATTTTTGCCCAGGTAGATCAGCCAGGCACTCTTGTGGGATGTTCTGGGCTCTGCAGCATTGTTGATGCATATCTGCTGTAGTGTTTTCTTTCAGCTGTTGGATTTCACAGAATCACACCATCACTGAGGCTGGAAAAGACCCCTGAGATCCTGAGTCCAGCCACTGATCACCATCTTGTCTATGGACACTTGAGTGCTGTGTAAGAAGTCATTGCCTTTATTACCATTAAAGTCTGAAATACCTCTGTAACACTGCTCTTGGTATTCTTTGACCATTTAGTAAGAGAGTTCCTGCTGCCCTTGAGCAAAATCAAGGTTTGTGTCCCAGGAGAAGAAAGCACTGCAGTCAAGAGCGTTTGTTGAACTTGAAGAGGGCAAAACAACTTCTTGTTTCAGTGTGAATTTCTGTGTGAGGCTCTTCATGTGACCATGTCATGGCACCTGTCCCTATTCCAGAGCTTGCACAGGTCTGGAGAGCTGTTCCTGCACTTCCAGTGGCATTGGGAGAGTCATTTTCTTGCCCTGGGAGCTGCTGTTTCCAGGATCGAGCTCACAAAATTAGTTCTGCTGAGTAATAAAAAATACAACTTGCACAGGCATCCTGCTGCTTACTGAGACAGAGGCTGCAGTAGTACCAATTAGAAGCAGTGAATTACTTTAAATAATCAAAAAACTAAGTGTTAAATTTTTCTATGTTCTGTGTTTTTTCACCCTACAAAATCCTGAAGATTGTTTAAGTTTACCTGTTCATAGCAGTGAATCTTTATAGCTTTTATATAGAGTAATGGACTAAAAAAGGCAGAAAATGGACAATATTAAGGCTAAAATATGGTTTGATTTTAGTTACCTTCACTGATGTAATGAATTTCAGACTTACACTCTTGTTATTAAGAATTATATGTTAAACAGGCTTTTCTGAAGCACCATCATTCCATGCTCCTTTTCTAAAACCTGAATTTCTAAAAACATTTCTGTGACAATCTTTTTCTATAATGGATTCATTGATCCTTCTTTTGCCCTGTTGATTTTAGAGCAAAGGTGTTGTGTTGAAGACTACTGAGTTCTGAAGGAAAAAATTAAATTATATTTTTATTATTATATCGTTTTATACTTTTATTATATAAAATTATGAATACAAAACAAAAGTAAATTAGTAATTTTGAAGGGAAAAAAGGGTAGAGGGAGTTGGCAGTGCCTTAACTACTATTTGCTTGTATTTGTTGTATGACTTGCTTCATTATTTGTACCATTAACTTATTCATGTGTCTTTTGAGTAAATTTGGTCTTTTTGCAGTTTTTTAGTAATTAACCTAACTGTGATGAGGCTTGAAAGAATATCATCTGCACACCTGTTTAATATTAAAGATGAGGCATTCAGTGCTTTGTGGCTTTAGCTTGAAATTCAAGTTGCTTTGAGTCATCCCTTTAGTCTTTTGTTTGGGTGGAAAAAAGGAGTGGCAGCAAAGGGCCTGCAGCTAAGAAATGAAAGAGTTGAATTAGGTTTTAGAAATGTTAGTCTTGGCATTTGGGCCATTTGCATTTGTAGAGATCGTCACGCTTGGCTTTAGTTGGGGTTGAGCAGTTGGGAGCTGGGGATGGAGAATGTTCCACATCTCTGTCGCTGTTACTCCACAGGGGCACTGGGACAGTGGGGAGGAGCTGGACTGGGAGCTGTGGGCTCACGTTTCCACCACACTCCCTCGTGGGGATTATTGCTCCACCTGTATTTCCATGCTGAGGTGCACAACTAACTCATTTTTTCCTGACAGCAGCTAATTGTGTGACCCAGGGGACTCTGCATTCTTAAATCACAAACTTGAGTCCAAGGGACACAAACTGCTACCAAAGAATGGCAGCATTCTCTTTGTTTCCCTTGTTTTGGGTTATTCTGTGAGGCTTCATCAGTTCCTGCAGCTCCAGGAGAAGCTACTGTGGACAGGGGGACAGATGTGGGGAAGTTCCCAGCAGGAACATCTTTCCTGAGAATTGTGTGACCAGCCCAGGCTGGTGTGACACCACTGCTCTGCTTAGTCCATGCATTTATATTGGTGTGCTCAAGGTCAGCTTTAAGTGCTGCCATGAGAGAAAAGAGAGAATGTTCTAAATGTCCCTGTGCTCCAGATATTGAGGGTCTTTACCCACTTCTCTTGGCCTGGGATGCAGCCAGGATAATCCACGTGGCATCAGTGCTGCCAGGGAAACGCTGCCAGGGATTCATGCAGGGAAAGGGAAGAAATTGGAGCTTCCCTGCCCCAGACCCTGCCCAGACCCTGCCATGGAGCCCCCAGTGCCTCACTCCAGCCTCTGTGCTTTAACTCCAGTGAGGTCACTGGACTTGCTCCAAATTTATTAAAATGTGGAAATCACTCCCAAATGTGGCCAGGTTTTCCTCACTGGCAGTAATTAGAGGGCCACATTCTGCTGAGATGTTACAAGTGAAAATTTCAGTAATTGATGGGATTTCAGTGGAGGTTTTCTTTTCAGATGTCTGTTTCAACATTTGAATTCTGCTCTTAGAAATTTTCATGCAAATTTATAATTTGGGTTTCTAAAAAATTTTATCAAATTTGCCCTCGTTAGCTGGACTAATTTATTGGTGCAGTTTTCTCTTATTATAACTTGATTTGATTTCAGTAGAGTCACACAAAACTCCATATATTCCTTTGTTTCTAAGAGGGATGCTCATTCATGTGCTTGTAAAAGAGCAGCTGGATCCCATCTTGGCAGATGTGAAACCCTTACATTGAAATTGCTGTATTTTTTGTATGTAGGTTTTTTCCTTGAAAAAAATCTCTTATTAATTAGATCCCCCTCACGTTTGAACTTTTTTGCTCCCTCAGCCAAAATCACAATCCCCTGTGACATCAGAATTAACTGCTGCAGACACTTGTGATGTCACAAAGTCTCAGGGAAGAGAAATATGGAGACACACAGATCCTGCTCTAACCAATTTCTTAACCAAAAAAAAGGTTGCTCGGTTTTTGTTTTCATTTTAAAAATAGAAACAAATTTTGCCTCAGATTATCATGGCAAAGTAACAATTGAGTTGGCCCAAATTTGCCCTCAGCCATCATGTAAGGGCTTCTCCAATCTGTGATTCCTGCTTGGGCAGGGGAGAGCTGCAGCTCTGGGCTCTGTCACTGTAGGGCCAAAAGTGAATTGCAGCCCTGGAAAATTTGGTAAAGACCAACAGGGCAGAACCATGTCCCGAAGGAGAAGTTTGCAGAAGTAAATTCATAATTACCAGCTCCGTTGCTCCTCTTCCTGCTGGTTTGGACACACTTGGTGGCTCTTCTTTTTCTTCTTTTCTTTTTTTTTTTTTTGGGGTGGGGGTGGGGGGTGTGGTGGTGTTTTTGTTGTTAGGTTTGTTGGTTTGGGTTTTTTTCTCCAAGCTCCTTCTCTAGGCTCTGTGCCCGAGTGCATCTCGGGATTTCCCTTTTGCTGAATGACCTGCTTGTTTGAGAGGGAGGAAGTAAGGTCCCTTCTGGATTAGGAGGGAATGGGGGTGGAGGGTGGGGAAATGTCCTGTTTCATATGCAAAGCACACTGAACTGAAAAAACCCCACATGAAAACCTTTTAACAAAACCATCCATGTCACAGACTGGCAGAGCAGCTGCTGGCTTTGTTAGGGAGAATATTAATGTTTCAAAGACTTACAGAACCTTTCAAAAATGAGATACAGAATTGATTTTATTTTTTTTTTTAAGATACAAGCTGAGGTAAAAAAAAATCTCCTTATCAATATCTGTGAATGGAATGTGCAGTCAACTGAGGTGACACCAACTTCATACAAAGTGGTGAGATGTTGTTATGATCTCCACTCTTCTTTTGGAGACTGGAATGCCAGAATGGCCCTGGTTCTCCAGGTGCTCACGTGTACATTGGTGTAGGAATTCACTTGAAAAGCAGATTACTGAAAGGAACTCCTAGAACCGTTTTTTACCACGTGGTGAGGTTGTGTTCCTGACTCTAAGTCTTTACCCACTTTAAGAAACATCATCTGACCTCCTTGGAGCAGAGCTTCTGCCAGGCTGGGATCATCCTGCACACTTTGGGTTTGGGAATGATGGGAGTAGCAGGTAATTGCACATTTTTCCTGACTCTGGTTGATCTTCAGAGTCAAAGTGCTTCTTTGCTGCTACAGTCTGCAAGTTTGCTCAAACCTTCCTGACATTCACACTAAGTTTAGTGGCAGAGAGGGACAGATATTGATATTTTTTCTTCTGTGGTTATTAAAATGAAGGTATTGGGGTTTTCCAAGTAGAAATGGATTCTCTTGAATGTAAGCCCATTTTTAGAGTAACTGGGAGCTGCATAGATGAGCAGACAGCAATCATGGGTTAAACAGTAGAGAAATGGAACAGATATAAAACACTTGCTGTAGTTCTGAATATTACTATTGGAATAGTACGTGATAGCAGTGAGTTCTATTCTAATGTTCCTCACAAATGTTGAAATCTCTGCTGAGACTTTCTATTTCATTCAGAAACTGGCATTGGTTTTGTCCTATAACTTAGTTTATGTTACTGAGCTGCCTTCCTGTACAAGGAAGTGCTTGTGTAATGCCCGAGCCATTCCCATTCCTCACTGAATGATATGCAAATCTAGTCAATTAAGCAGGGGGGATTTAATTAGCAGTTTAAGTTCATGTGTGAAGTGTCTTGCCTTAATTACTTAACAGTTTTGTTGCAAATTTGCTAAGGTTTTTTTTTTCCCACAGAACTATCAAAACTGTGATTATATTTATTTATTTATTTTATTTTTTTGGTAACATTTTCCAATCCTGAGCATTGTCCAGTGCCTTTAACCTCTGTGTGCGTGTGTCCCCCTCTTCCTGCAGCTCTTTTCAAAACTGGGGGTGCAAAGCAGGACTATGGTTATTGTCTCAGAGCAGAATAACACATACAGAAAAAAACTCAGGAATTTTGGAGTGAAAAGCCATTTATTTGTTGTTTTTTTGCAGCTAGGTGACACCATTATAGTAGTATCAGTAGCAGCCTCGTGTGGCTGTCATGATTATGTTAAATGGTGGCTTTTGTTTCATGTTCTGCCTGGCCAAGGTGCTTTTTGCAGCCCTGGAGGAGCTCAGGCTGTGGCTGTGTCGGGGGTTGCAGTGCTGCAGGTCACTCAGTACTGATACAAACAGGAGTTTTGTGCTGATATCAGACCTGGTGGGTTTTTATTTCACATCTCCTCCTGTGGAATACCTGGGCACAGGAGGGTGGCACCAGAAGCTGGGGCATGTGCTTGCCCCTGCATTGTGATTTGTGTGTCGGGAGGTGCTGGCTGCTGGCCTTGCCTTTGGTTTAAGGGTGGGAAACTGCCATGGATTGATGTGGTGTCACCTGCTCCCCCCTCACCACTCATATCTGCATCAAAACTATAAAATTAGGGGCTGCTGTAGCTTCATGCTTTGTTCTGCTCTGTTTGACCCCGAGGGCTGGTTTGTGTTTGTGACCTGAGCCCCAGAGCAGGAGGGATGTGTTTGAGCCAGTCCCTTGGCCAGGAGGCCCAGGCTGTGCTCAGTGACCCCCAGCCTCCTTAGACTGCTCCACTGCTCCTTCTGCAGCTGGAGATACCACAGGAGGAAACCTCAGGAGGTGAGGGAAGAGGGTGTTGGTGTCAGGAGCTGGGCAGGGATTGCCTGAAGGAGCCCTCAGGACCATGTCTGCTGCTCTGTGGCTTCACAGAGGTCCCTTGGGGGGGTGGGTGCTGTGCCTTTCTGGCCCAAGGGTTTGATTGCAGCCCGATCCAGGCTATGGGATGGAGCCATCCTGAACTCTGAGCCCTTCATGATGGACTGAAGGTGTCCATCTGTTTGTATCTCATAGCAATGGTGTCAATTTTGGTCCTTTTACTGCTCCCTGGCTCCAGTTTTGGATCTGTGATGTGCATGCATGGAGGAGGGGCTGGTGAGAGACAAGAACAACATTTTCACTGCACCAGATTTACAGGTGTGATCCAGTGATTGTTTTAAAGGGTCTGTTCTTTAGGATTGACATGACTTTTGGATTCCTCATCAGTACCTTGTGAAATTTTGCCTTCCACAATGCACAAAATGCCTTTAACTTCTCTGTGTAGTTGATGGTGTAGCAGTGACATCCTGGGCTTAGAACTTTTAGACTTGAAAATGGGGTTTCTACCAAGCAAGAGTTTGAAACACATGGGTAGGAAAGTACTGCATTAGTTCTAGTGACTAATTCTCACATCTGGGCATCTTGCAGAGAACAGATTTTAAATAATTCAACACACAGATTGAATTGTCTGCGGTAGGAGCGTTGTTAGAATCACTTCAGTCAGCAGACATCCAGTCTGGGCAAAAGGCTGGGATGCTCATGTTACCTTCAGGTCCTTGGGTTAAAGGATCCTGTTTAAAGATTTACTGTAGCGCCCTATGATGGGAAATTCACCCTATTAATAATTCTCTTTATGAAGACAGGAGTCCTCATGTCATGGAACTGCTCTTTGTAAATTGCTTTTGTGAAACAAAGCGATCAAAAAGAAAGAATAAAACCACTACACTTCTTACAAGCAGGGACTGAAATCCTGAGTTATCTCCACCACCCTAACCCCCAATATTAGTGGAAATATCAAAGAATACTGTAATACAAAGCACTTCTCCCTCTCCACAGACTTGCAGCACATTTCATATCAGTCTGTTCAGGTCTTACATCCTAAGCACAGTGTAAGGGGCTCAAGAAAGCAAAAGTTACCAAAAACACATGGAGTGACCTGACCTGTTTGGTTTCCAAACAGAGGTGTAAATGCTGTGATTCAGAATTTTCATTCTGCAATGAAATTTCATACCACTTCTAAAAATAGAATTATATAAAATACCCACTTTTAATTGGATGTGTTCATTCCTTCATTTTTTTCCTTTGCTTTCCCAAGCTACATTCTGGAGGCATTTTCTGCAAATTTATTATTATTACTAATCTTATTAAGATCCTGCATTGGTGCCAGGATATTTTTAAAGAGAATTTCTTTCCAGTTCAGCCAGGGCAACCCCTTTTGTTGAACCTTCTTTTGGATAGTGTTCCCATGTGCTGCAAAGGCACTGACACATGACCTCGTTACACACAGAAAATCCTAAATGTCCTGCCCCTTGCCAAACCTATCACAAAACTACCCATCACCCCCTTTTCAGGATCCCAGATGGTAAATAGCAGCAGGAGGTGAAAGGGGAGCTTTGTCTCCATTCTGAGGCCTGTTTTAAGTATTCTGTGTCTGTCTGTATCCCTCTGCTTTTCCCACTCTGCCCATAAATTAGCAAGCCAGCTTTTCTGACGAGGGAAGACAAAATGTCCATAAGCTGCAGTAACATCACCTACTCAAGAGAATGTTTTTGAACAGTTCCATTTATTTGATTGTGATCTCTCTTCATTTTGGTAGAACCTCTGCCTGCCCTGCCCACTGCAGCACTGAGGGAAAGGCAACTTTTCCCAAATACCAGGCTGCAGTTTATAATCTCTGTGCCACATTGGAGTTTACCTACAAACAAAAAACCCAAACCCAAAAAAGAAAAACCCTACAAAGATCTGCTTGTCTGGTTCCGGTGTTTTTATAAAGCCAAAGTGGCAGGAGGAGCAGCAGTTCCTGCTGGATGGGGAGTGCTGGGAGCAGCTGGGAGCTGAGTTAGGAGAGGATTTCTCAGGCAGGCAGAGAGGGGAGCAGGAATTTGGGCAGGGGATTCAGCAGCAAATCTGGGACCATTTAAGCTGTGGGGATGCACCAAGCAGGATATTGTCTCTGCACACTTCCCATGGAGTTCCCCTTGCTGGCAACAATTTCCTGTCCCTTAGTGCAGGAAAGATGATGTTGATTTTTGTGCCGGGGGGATTGTGTGGTGTGAGCCGTGCTGGCCTCTGGAACAGCCTTGGCAGATCTGTGTGGAGGCAGTAGCTGGGTACTCACTGTGGATTTGGGCTGGCAGGGGTGAAGGATGTGTGGAATTCACACACGAGCATCTCTCAAAGCCAGATATCAAACTGACCCAAACATGCAAGAATAGGAGACGTGGTGGTTCCTGTGCTCTGCTCTGTGCAGGTTTCACACTCAGTGGCTCCAGTGGCTCCTGCTCAGTAACACTGATTTATGCTGCCCGAGTACATGTCCTTGTTTGTTGGCACAGGTTGTTTGTTTTTCCTTAATTAAGATACTGCATTCTCTTTATTCTCCCGTATAATTCCCCAACCACCCTGCATTCATCCTGAACCTGGAATCTGGCAGCTTTGTCAGTCTGAGATTAGTCTTTCCTCTGACCTGGGCTGTAGCTGGAGTAATGACTTTCCAGTTTCAGCTGACTGGAAATCAGAGACTGGTGAACTGAAATACTGAAGGCTTAATGAATTCCCTGGATTCCCTGGTGGTTTTTTGGTACATCTTTATTTTAAACTGTTGAATATTAATAAGGAAAGGGGAGTGGGAGTGCAAGGCCTGTTTACTGTCTAGTACTTGAAAGGGATATTATTTTTTATTTGTTTGTTTCATTTTATGTTGCAAATATTGTTGCAGAAATCCTGTATGTTTGCCAAGTTCCTACCTAGCCTTTGGATGCCAAGTTGTTGTCAGCTGGGAAGCTGCTGGGAGGGATTTAAAGCAATATTACCTCTTTTGCAAATGTGGCTCTCAAACCAAGAGTGAGTCCACTTTTGACCATTTTTTAATGAGCCTTCATTTTTAAGTTATGAGGAGAATTAGGAAGAAGAGAGAGAAGAGCTCATGTGTCATTTGCTCCTTTTTTCTGGGTAAGATTATTCTGCTTTCCACATTTTAAGTTAATTAGCAAAGGTTTTTTTCCTCCTCTGAGATCTCCTGTGTTTTTCCTGACCTGTAATTCTATGTATAGTCATCAAGTAAACTAGATCTGATGGGCTCAGTTCTGACATGTTGTGTTTTGACAGCACATTTTGTTCATACTGACTCAATACTTTTGAAGCTGTAGTTGCTTGGTCACTTTAATTTGACATATATTTAGTTGCTGCCAAAACTCCTTTTGGCTTCTGCCCTAACACCAGCCTACTGTTCCTGTCACCTTCTTTGACTGTCACTGGTGCTTTTATGGCTGCACAATGTGCAACAACTCACCAGGGAATCAATCTGCTTGAAAATTAGTCGTTATATAAGGGAGAGTCACAAAAATTACCTGAACAAATGTGCTGTTGAGTGCCCAGCAGAAGCACTTTGGGGTCGGCTGGTTTGTTCACTGGGGTTGTGTGTTGCTGTTTGAGATTGCCAGAGGTGTTAGAGTTTCACTTAAAAGAAGGGTGTGTTCATGTTGATGGCTTATCCTGTATCCTAAAACCCAAAAAACGTAAATAACAGGCTAACAATGGTGGGAGTGTGGGTTAGATTCAAACAGTACTTCTAAAAGTACATCTGTAATTTGTTAAACTTTTGTGTGGTAGATATGGCTGCTAAAGCTTAGGTCAGTGTCTTAAACACCTTATTAGGCTCTTGCTTTAAACCAGGAGCTTCTGGGAATGCATTTTTCAATTTTTTTAGAAGGGCTTTTGATGGATGAAGCTGTAAAATGAATAGAAATAGTGTCTCCCTCTTCCTTTTTCCTCCTACTCAACGCTCACACACAGTCAGCCCTGGGGTCTTTTCTTTCTGTGTGGTTGGCAGAACAGAGGAAAAGAGAGAGAGCAGGAGACTGTCTGGGCCCCTGGTGCTGTCAGGAGAAGAATAGCCGTGCTGTTACCGCTAAATCCAAAGGGACAGCCTGGGAGATGTGTGCTGCAGCAGCCAGCGGGCTGAATTAGTGCCATTTAGGCACTGCTAAGAGGCTAATTGAGTCACTGGTACTTGCTGATTAAACCAGCAAATCCAATAATGTATGGATGTGCATGTTTGGGTTTGGTTCTGTGCTCCCTGGAAAATAAACGCTCTGGGTTTGCTGTAACCCCTTCTGCTTTGCTCAGGTTACTCAGTGGCTTAAGGAATATCAAAATGTCAAAACTAATATTTTGGAGAGAGCTGCCTGTGTTCTCCTCCTCCTCTTTGCAGTAGGATTGGATGAGAAAGCATTAAAAGAGTTCCATTACCAATGGCTGAACTCCACCAGTTTTAAAAACACTACCTTAAGTGAGCCCTTGGTTTAATGTGGGATAATCCGAACTGGGAGGTGACAGAAGGTAAAGAACTGAAGCCATCCAGGGTGGGTGATACATCTGTGCCACGTGGGGATGACAAACAAAGCCTGTGTTGGAATTTTGGTTGGCAACCATCTCCAACCACCCCACCTTCTCAGAGGTGTGTTAGTAATGCACAGGTGGTGCTGGCACTGTGTGATAATGAGGATTAGAATGTGGGTAAAGGGAATTCTTGTTTTCAGTGGGTTATAAGGGGAGTTCATTGGGAGTCTGTAAAGCTGACCTAAACTTCAGTACACCCTTGCCATGTATTTTCTAATCCATTGTCACTCCTGAAATGTGCCCACAGGCAGGCCCTGCTTCACTTTTGCTCACAGTGGTTGTTATAATGATTGTGGCTTGATTGACTTCAGCAGAATTATTCCTAATTTGCAGCACTCTGACTGGAGAGCAGAATTAGATTCTTGTGTTTTTCTTTGAAGTATGCAGAGCTCTCAGGGAGGCTGTTGTGCTGAGGGCATATTGCTTTCAGTGATTCTTTTTAATTTCGTTTTTAACATTTAAGAAGAATAAGACGCCTCTCAATCTAAACCAGAAGGACTTGTATGAAAAAATAGTGAGACTCAGAGGCGAATGGTGGGTTCAGAACCTTGTGAGTCACTGCGGGGAGATTGACAGTTTGGGAACATGAACGCGGAGGAGTGAGGATGGGATGCTCAGGGGCTGATGAGATAAGGGAGTCTATGGAGTGGCAGCACAGGGGTCAGCAGCAGCGTGCATCTCATTCCAGAGTTAAACTCAGGCATTGGGAAATGGCATTCCTTGATGGCAAACACAATCTGACAGTTCTCAGCTAGCTACAGTATTCACCTCCTCCTCCTCCCCCCAACTGCCGAGCAGTGGGTGCTTGGGAGATCGTGTCTGTTCTTGCCTTCAAAGCAGCAACAAGAAAATATTTAAAGCCACAAGCACACCTTGGAGGCTGAGCAGGGTAAGTTAGGTTAGCGAGACATTTCTGCACTTTAAAAACTCTGTCCCTGTTGAGGCAGCTCCGTCCTTGGGGCAGTCGGTCTGGTTTAGCTCCTGCTCAGGGATTATGATGCTTCACTTGATACTGAGCACTTCACTTCTGTCTTTCTTCTTTGTCTTTCTTTCTTCTTTCTGTGTATGTGAAAGAATTTCCCTCTGCTCATGGGCAGGCCTGAACTGGATCAAGCTCCTGGAATTAACTGCATAGGAGTTCATTCATCCCTCCTCTGGAATTACTTAGTGTTTGCTAGGTATAACTTGTTCATGGGTGGTGTTATTGTTATTACCAAAGGTGCAGGGAGGTAATGCTGCCTCAGTGGGTAGGGCAGAAGATTGAGGCAAGAGCAGGTTTTTATAGTCCCAGCTCCTGACACCACTTAAGGGTGACCTTGGGCAAGTTACTCCCCTGGCAAGTCACCTCACCTCTCTGTGAACAGGACTAACAATATTTACCTCCCTGCCCAACACCGCTCTTAAGAGGAACTTTGTGAAGCATTTTACATATAGACAGGAGCTGTTACTGCTGAGAGTTGTTGTTTCTTTATGAATATGTATGAAAGGTGCCAAGACGTTACCTCACCTTGGCCTTCACACGTTACTCATTACAGGCTTGTGGTTGCTCTGAATTTAGGCAGTGGCAGAGACAGGGAGTGTTGTCCTCAGAAGCTGGTGACGTACTCAGAAGAGAAAGTGCCAAACAATTTCTCCTCTAATTAGCACTGTGTTAAAAGAAAAATGTATTTATTGTGAATGTGCAGTCCTTCTGGTGACATTTTAGGGATGGGCCTAGGAAGGTTCCTGTCAAACTAAGTCTGTATTATTTTTCTGTAGACCTTTTTGTGGAAGATCCTACAATGCAACTCATACTGCTGAGGGAGGAGAAATAATGGTGAAACATTGTGCTATAGTTTTATTTTTGATTCCTGACAACTGAGCTTTGACAGGGAAATCAAGAGCGCAGCCCCACGAGGAGGTTGCACAAGTGCTGTCTCCAGGGTGTCACTCCTCTGGTGTCAAGGAAAACTTCCTCTTTTAATCAATTCCGCAGTGCAGCTGCTCTGAAAGGGTGCTCAGAGCTGGGAGGGTTTCCAGTTTGTAAAGGAGAGACGTGATCCTCATCTCATTGGATCTTTTAGGCAGGAGTGCTGTAAAGGAGACCATTGCAAATCTGGGATGTGGAGGGAGAATGTTCTTAGGCAGAAGCTAAGAAATACAGCCTGGTGTAGTGGTGCTGGTGCCCATACGGCCAAACCCTGCTTATTTTATCATAAATGTGTGTTCCCAGATGCCACGTGAAGAATTTGTGAATTCATTTCTAAGATTTTATGGATGTTATTCTTGAGCTCTCCCAGTATTTCCTTCCATTTCTGTTGTGCTCTCTATGAAAAAAAAAAAGGAAGGAGAATTTTTGATGGAGTTGCCGTAGGTTTCATGTTTGGGTTGCAGCTGTTGAAAGGCAGACAGACCTGAGTACCAAGTGCTTTGTAATAACATCCCAGCCCTGCAGTCCAGAGGTCTTCTCAGGTGATGTGACTCAGTGGTATAATGACAGCTCTCAGATAACATCTGTCCCTGCTCAGAGCCAGCAATCTTAGATTTAGTCTGCTGTGTTGGCTAGGCAGGTTTAGGTCAGAGAGAAACCTGTCCAAGCTCTGATCTGAGTAGAGAACTGGGCTTTCTCCTCTTCTGACATCTTTGGATTTGTGCTTTTTGGCCAGGGTGTTAACGCTCATCTCTAAAAGCTCATGGTGTTCACTCCACGTGGATATAATGAATTAAAAAGTGAACGTGTGACACAAAGAAACATGAAAGGCTGTAGAGTGGGTTAAGCATACCTGTTGTTCTTACCAGAATGTAAGAAATTTCTGGAGTGCTACAGTCTGCTCTTCCACAAGTCCTGTCAAGCTGAATGGTTCAAGAAATGCAGTGGATTTTTCACACATTTTAGGGGAGGGCTGTGATGAATTCATTGGGGTTTATTCACTATTAAAACATTTGGTGGTCAGTTTTCCCCACAAAAGGCTCCCCAGTCCTTACCCATGTGGATTTCTGTGCTGGCTGAGAGCCCTGGGGCACCCACAGCTCCCCAGCTCCCTGTCCTTTTTCTGGGACTCGTTCTTACAGCTGCTTTTCACCTTCAGTTCATCTGGGACTTCCTGGAGGAGCGCTGTGCGCTCAAGGTGTTTTAGTGCAGACTGTGATAAAGGTTGTTGGAAGATGACAAGTTGCTCAGTTCAGTCACAGGAACACTTTTGTTTCTAACTTACCACAGGGGCTGTAAAGTAGAAGTGCTTCATATGATCAGAGAGTGTCCAGTCTTTGAATGAACCCCCTTGACACCTTCCCAGCCCTTTCCTTGTGCACTTGATGCCTGAGGTTTCTTATTTCCTTGTGCCATATTGGCCTTGTTGAAATCTTTGAAAGAAACAATGGTATTTTTCCTGTATCCATGTGAGTTCTGGGCAGATCTGTATCTCCATTTGCATACTTAGAGATTTCACGTGGGGTTTCTCAGTTTTGTGGGTGTTCACATTTGCAGATTCTGTAAGTGTGTGCGTGTGTTATAAAATTCTGTATTGGTGTGGTTAAAATGAAAGTGCTTTACCTGCTAAGTGAATGAACATGTAAGGACAACTGTTTGTACAGTGTTAAAAATTCTTCATATAAATCATTATTTGCAGTTTTGGCCCCATATTCAGGTTGTTGTTGTTTGGAGAAAGAAAAGTTATTTTCGGTGGTGGAAGATGGAATGAAATTAAAACGTTTTGTTAAATGTTTGTTTTTGTTAATTGAGGACACAACATACCTTTTCCAGATTGCAAGCAAGGTGCTACCTGCAGAAGTCGGTTGATTTTCACTAGAGGCAGGAATTGCTTGCTGGATTCTGGCCATTTTAAGATTTGGGAGGTTTTGTTATTCGTTATGGTTCTGTGGGCTCTTCTGCCCCTGACACAGCACTGATGCTGCAAGGGCTGTGTGAGCACAGTGGGGTGACCTGTACTAAACAGCAAGGCTGGAAGGTTAAAAATTCTAGTGTGAGCTGTTTCTTCTTCTTCTCCCCTTCCTCCCACCCCGACTTGTTGATAGTTTAAAAATAATAGGTTTGAAAATTTTTATTTTATTCATTTTAGAATTGCATTATCAGTAGGCGTCCGATGGAGGATTGGTGTAAATCAGAACTTCCCACAGCAGTAAAAAAGTTTCACATAAAGAAATACTTTGTTTCGTGGTTTGAAACACAAGTGCACTGATTGGTACTTCCTCTCTGTATTTGTGGCTGGCTTCACCTTGTCACATTCGGGGAGATCTGTGTCACTTAGCACCTGATTGTGCTGTGCAAAGGTCAGGCAGCTTTCACAGAAGATCTTTTTGGGATGTACCAGAGATACTTTCCAATATGCTTGCACTCATTTCATGGCACCTGTGCATTCCCTTCTACTGATCTGACAAAGGGAGCTGAGTGTAAGTGAGAAACAGTTTGTACATTTACTAGGAGTAGTATTGCCTGGAAAGCACCACTGGAACAGTGCAGATGCTTACTGGAAAGGTTTGAGGTTGGAATTCTTACCTTTGAAAGCAAGAGGGGAATTTGAATATGGGCAATTACTCTATATTAAATGTGCTTTCTTAATTTGTAAAGTGCTTGAAGATGTACTGACATGAATGGCCCTGTGAAAGGGTGAGTATGGCAATAAAAAAGGAATTTTGCAGATTTCTGGTCTGTGCGAGGGCTGATTCGACTGGAATGGATTTGTTTAGTTGAAATGGTTCTTGTTTGAGAAAATTAGAAGGGCTTCATTCCTGTCATAACAGAATTGGGTCACTGTCTTTAACTGGGTCATAGGAGTTTCCAGCATGGGAGGCCTCTTACCATGTTTGATGAGGGTGAAGTATTAAGCAGCCCAGTCCTGTTAACTCTTAGAAGGTGTTGAGCTTTCTGCCTGCAGGAGTCGAGAGGAGCTGTGTGCCCCCAGAAATGCCAGCTGCTGCTTTAGCCGTGTTTTGGTAACTGAGCTGGGAGCCAGGTTTTGGCTTCTGTTGTGGCCCGAGGCTCTCCTGCATTTCACTGGGGAGAGGGAAAATGCAAATATATGGGGAGCTGTGACCTGCGTGCCGTGGGCTCACCTATTCCAAAGAATCCTGCTCTAAAATCACTGTGTTAGTGAAGCTCTGGGGGAGTGTGGGAAGGCTTTAGGAGTTCCGGAGCAAACCCCCTCTCATTAGCGAGAGAGGGAGAGTCTCCCCGTTTGTCTGAGTGCTGTGAAAAGAGGCAGTGTCTGAAAACCCAAACAAAACCCCCGGAGCACAACAACTGGCCCTGTTCCATGAGGCAGCCCTGCTCCCAGGCTGTCCCCGCTCCAGGAGCCAGCCCTGCTTCCAGCCCGTCCGGCAGTACCAGGGGCACGGGCTGGCAGAGCCTGCCCTGCTGTGTCCATAAAACCCTGGGGTTTGTGCTGGAGCCGGAGGCTCCTCGGGTTCAGCTCGACTGGAACACAATGTTCAAGACAATGCTGTAGGATCCAGCTGGAGCTTCAGCGTTAGTGCAGCGTCAGCCAGATGGAAATGAGGTGGAGAGGGCTGCGCAGCGATGGGGGATGGGGAATCCCTTCCCTTTGCAGGGAGGGGGAAACAATAGTAACTCTGAAATCCATATTCACATGTATCTGCAGGGTTCAATGCGAGCTCTGATGGGCATGTTGGCAGCCAGCTCGTGCCAGCGAGATGTCACTTGTGCTTTGTGTGGGATTGAGGAAACAGGGCAGAGACGGCACGGGGAGAGCCTGTGCCACTGCACCAGGGCTGGATGGACACCCTAGAGCCAGAGCAGGGTTTGCTCTTTGCCTCTGAGTTTCAGCAGCCCCTGTGAGTTTGTGTGTGCAGCTGGACGTGCCTGGTGTTGACCTGCTTTTCAAAAAGCACCGGATGTGCACACTCTAAAATTGCCAATATTGAAAGGTTGCAAGCAACTCTTTCAAGACTTTAGGATAATTTCTCGATGCACCACGCAGCTGGTAAGCGGTGATAGCCCGAATTTGTCCTTTCTGACACCTTTTATTTCTGCTGATGTAAATGGATGTGCTAATGGACAGCTGAGCACAGAGCAAGGTCCATCAAGTTTTTCCTCCTGGATTTACAGCATTGCTTTGTTCTTTGCAATGGCTGTGATGGAGTAAGGCATCTTCTTTTTGGATAACATGACAGTGAATCGAAGCTCCCATCTCCTATTTGTGCGTGTCGATGCTGTTGAAGTTTTAGATCTCTCTTTGCACTTGATGCCAAAATTTGATATGATGAAAGTAATTCCACATTAGTAGTTGCTTTGAAGAAAAATCTGTTCTGTTTCATCTCTCACTTGCCATACAAGAGTGGAAATTGTGAACTCTACTGAGCTTCTGGAAAATCTGTGTGACTGTGGAGAAACTGGGAATGTTGAATTCATGTTTTCATGGAGAAGACGAGGTAACTTTTTACTACTCCTTCTCAGTCACACAGCCTTGTGCTGCTCTCCTGAGAGAAAGCATAAAATTCAGCAACCAAAATCCATGGAGTTCACCTAAGGATGGCTGAAGAAGCTTGGTAGGTGGCTTGCCATTGGAGCCATTGGAGCCATGGGAGCTCTTCACATGATTTGTCTCTCCATTTTCTATCCATTTCCCATTTGAACAGAGCAAAAGCAGAACTACCTGAATGCAGATTGAACGAGCCAGTTCTGTTTTCACAGAAATAGGGTTTTAACAAGAAGGAATCTGTCCTCTCCCTCTTTCCTTGGTTCATTTTGCTCTTTCCTCTTTAAGAGTGGAAGTCAGCAACTTCTAGTGAACTCTATTTGAAAAGATTGAGAAATACCTCATGGTCCATTCCTGCTAGCAGGCTTTGTTCAGCAATGGCTCCTTAGAACATCTTTGAAAGTGCTCTGGGGCTCTAAACCATGGTTCAGGGCCCTTCTGAGTAACATGAAACATTAATTTAACATCACAGGCTGCAGTTGGATGGCCAGTGGGGCAGCCTGGATTTTGGTCTTTTGGGAGAAAACATTTCCTTCATGTAATAAAGGAAACACTTCTAAAGGAAGAAGAAGAAGAAGGAGAGGAAGCATAGAGGTGTTGCACTTATTGGCCTCAGTGGGCAAGAGGAGGTGAATTCCCTCTCCTGGAATATTCTGAAATGCCCTGGTCATTCTCCAAGGGGCTGAAGACTTGCAGTATCAGAGCTGGCTGCAGTCATGTGTTGGATGCTGAACTGTTAATTAAATTATCCACAGCACAGGTCCCTGGCTAAAGCCTTTAAAAGTGTTCAGCACTCTTTGATCTGTGCCCCAGTATCTTCTGGGAGCAGCTTGCAATTACAGTCAGATCCTGATGAGAACTGTGGAGGCTCTTGAGCAGGGCACTGTTAGTGGCAGGAAAAAGCCAGCAAACTCCGTGATTTACTGGTGGCAGGTCAGTGCTGGGAAAGCCCCTGCCCCTTCTTTAGAAGTCCCCTTTAAAGTTCTCCCAAACCTGCAGTTCCCAGGCTCCCATTCAGGACTCAGAGAATGAATACATCTCTCTCCTCCTCTCCTGCATGTTCCTGTGGTCCTGCCATCATTAGTTGTGTTGCTGTGCTCCATTTTCCCCTGCCTGTGGCTTCTGGGCTTTTGTGTGACTTCTTTAGAATTTCACAAGTACATCACAAGATGTTATTTTGGGTCTCTACAGGATAAAGAGTGTTTAAGATCTTCAGGATGCCCTTTGCCACTCCCCATTAAGACTGTGGAGATACTCAGAAAATGAAATGAATAAACCAAAACTCTTGGTAAATCTTGGTTCAGCCTGTTCACTTTTACTTGCATAGATGAGTTCAAAAGGTGTTGCTTCTTTTTTTTTTTTTTTTTTTTTTTTTTTTTTTTTTTTTTTTTTTTTTTTTCTTTTCCTGGGTTTATTTTGATCCTGACACACAGTTTTCCAAATGCCTGAGTCAGAGGCATATGCTTAATGAGCCACAGAACTGGAGCGTGTCCCTCAGCCCCTCTGACACTTCTTACACACTGTCCTTGGGCAAAGGAGCCGGGTCCAGCAGGAACAAACACTGTAGGTATTTATGTTCTGTCTGGCGGCTTCTCATCCCTCAGCTGAGGGATCCTGGGGTGTATCTGAACATCCACCAGGCTGTATTTCGTTCAGGTATAACTCCTCAGAAGAGACTTCACTTCTCCATCAAACGTGTCCCTTCTTATATGTGAGGTGCCCCCTACCCTTGGGGCTGGGGTGCCCTGCGGGTGTTGCTGTTGCAGGACAGGGTCCCTGCCTCGCCCGGCGTTGGAGAAGCACCTGCCTGCAATCGGCTGCAGGAGCCCGCTGGCCCCAGCGCTGCCTCCCTCCTGTGCCGCATTCCCGGCGGTTCCCACTCCGGCCTTATGTAACTGTCTCCGAGGCAGGAGAGGGGTCACTCCAGGTGCCTGTTTTGATCCGGCAGTGTCTCCTCTCCTCTCTAATGCTGTCTGGAAGGATTTGTTCGAGTCTTTTTCCAGCAGGAGAGGCCGGCCGTGCTCTTTGGCACATGCACACGGAGCTGCTGCGCTGGGATTTAAGGGCAAATGGAAGCCAGGGCTGTGACGGGAGGCGTGATTAGGAACACAATCCTTTCACAGCGCTCTGCTTTTGCATTTAAAGAGACCTGTGTGTGCTCAGCGTTCAGATGGCTGCCCCAGTGACATCCCAGCCTGGCGGGACCCAGTTACAGCAGCACCCCCAGCAGCGCTTTGCCTTCCCGGCTTAGTTTGCTGGAGACTGTTGGAACATTTACATATGTTAAACAGCCATTGTGTGACTCCGTGACAAAGAGTTTTATATTATCCACTGCTTGGAGGAGTAAACTGAGATAGAGAACACCCCGTGGCTTGTCTGTGGCCACACAAGAAGTTTTCTGGTGGACCTGCAATTAGAACCCTCCAGTCCAGGCTCTGCTGTGTCCTGATGACCTGGTGAGCTTTTCCTCCTGGCACACAGCCTTCGCCTCCAGTGTGATGTTCTGACCTCCCTATTGTACCTCCAGACCTGGATGAAAGCTGGGTGCCACAATTCCAGCCGTGAGTGCCTGGAGGAAGCCGTGTGGTCCATGAGGAGGATGCCCTGCCAGCTCCCAGGGATCCCGTGCAGCCTGGGATTAACTGAGGGGACATTGGGAGCTGCCCATGTGGAGAAAATCCATGGGCTGCCTTTGGCCTGGTGAGCTCTTGGAAACACTTATTGTTGCCCTTTGTACACAGAAAAAAACTAAGCAGGATCCTGTTTGGTAACATGGTGCCTCTTTGAAGAAGCAGAAAATCCAGAAACCAACCTCAGTGCTGGAAAGATGAAAGTTTGGATGAATGTCAAAACGCCCTGAGCTGAATTCAAAGTAGAGTTTCTGACGAGTGTAAATAACGGGGTGGGGGGGGGGATTGCACAGCACCAGATTGACACATCTCAGTGTCCTTCCCATGCAGAGCTGCCTTGTAAAATGGAAATCGTGTTTAGCTCTGGTTTTCCCCTAAACTGTATTCCACTTTTTTGTGGGAAAGGTATCTGGATGGCATTGCGTGTTAGGAGAGCTTTCTGCAGAAACACGCTGTCCAAACCAGCATTTATTTCAATGGAAGGTCCTGCTAGGATGTTACCCTATAGAGAAGATGCTGAGGGAGATACTTAACTATCTACCTAAACCTCTTAATTATAACAAGAATTGACTGTAAATAAACTCAAACTTAGCATATTTTGTTTTATAGTAAGCCTTGAATTCATGTCCCTTTCCTCTGGTTCAGCTGTACACAGTTGGACTGGCTCATGTCCCTTCTGCATTGGGCTGGATTTGGGATTGTCTCTTTGCTAAAGAAAAATAAGAGTTATATGGGTAAACTCCTTATTTTTTTAAGACAGTAAGTCCAGTTATATTCAGGTGCCACTATAAAAGGTATCCACGTTCCCCATTCCCTTTTCTCAAAATGTTTCCCAGCCCTGTGTTAATTAATTTTAAAAACTCTCTTCCCCCCCCCCTCCCCAAATGTTAACTCATTTGTAGGCAAAGTGCATGTTAAATTCAGTAAATAACTTCCTGCATTTTTGTAAGTATTTTAAGAGTATCAGACTCTCTGGCAGTGTTGGGAGGATTCATGTGATCTGTGTTTAGTGTTGGGATGTGAGTTACATGCATGCAGTAAAGAAGAGGGGTGGATCAGCCCTTCTGCTGACCAGATGTTACATGAAAAGAAAAACAGAATACAGAATCCTAAATGAAAAATGGCAGGAAAAAAAAGGTGTGCAAATAATTTACTTCTCAATTTGGCATAGGTTTTACAACTAATAACAAGAGAACTCAGTATGGCCAAAATAATGTATCCTTTGTCATAGGAGTGAGTAAAGAAAACTCCATCATGAGAACAGAATTATAAACCCTTCCATTTTTTAGAAGTAGGGAAAGAGGAAGAGCCAACAAGGATGAAGCTGAATTTCCCAAAGAAATTCTCCCTTCCAGAACAATATGTACTTCTAAAATCAGAGATGAAGTAAATTCATCCCCAAGTGGGACAGTTGGGAAACTCTGTTCATGTTTTTTGGTTCTGTTCATTATGGAATATTGGACTACATTGACCATTATATTAATTTCTTTTTGAGGCCTCATTAGTGAGTTATTTACAGTTTTAATTCCGTTGTATCAAACTTACAGAAACACGTTTGAAGTTGTCTGATGTAATATATACTGTGCACCTCTGGGTTTGGTTTTGTTCTGTGGTGGGATCTCATGGGTTACCTGAGGATTCCTGCAAGCATTTGGGCTTGTTATTTAGCACGAGTCAGATCAAGATCACAGGGAAAAGAAAAATAATGAGCATTGCAAAGTCTTCTGGGTTTGTGTCTTTTTAGAAAATTTTATCAGAGCAGGATGAATCCATACAAGAAAAATAACACTTAAGTGTTAAGTGGTGATTGAGCCTGAACAATCCACATACAAATAAGAAATTCTCTCCAAAACAACCTGAAGTCCCTGTTTTGCATGAGATCTGTGGCTTCCTCCCAGCACTGGTGATTCTGTGCTTCTGTGGTGAGATCTTGTTCTGAACCACACTGACTAAAGACAGCACCTAAGGGAGAAGAGGGAGCAATAAAATCCAACTGAAGTATGTGAGAGGAGAATCAATCCCCTAATTAAATCTAGGTGATAAAAATTAAGATACCTTCTGAGTTCCTGCCTGTGTGTATTCTAGTAAAGTTCAGCAGAAGTTAAAGTTGTGTGTAATTGAGAAGCACGGAGTTGAGGCTTTCTCTGGATTTGAAAGGCTGAATTCTTTTCTTTTTCACTTTCTTTCTTTCTCCCCTCTCTCTGCTCATTAAAAAGGTGCTATTTGTGGTCATTAGGAGGCACCCAGAGCAATTAGGTCCAAGTGACCTTCGTGATAGCTATTCAAGACAGAAGCTGAAGCAGGATTGTATTGTAAACAACCCCAGAAAGGGGATCACACTAAACTTTATGGCTTGTTGGTATGTCGGGGGGAGATTAGAGGATGATGCAGTCACCATCCCTGTAAATCTTATTTATCACTGATGTGGGGGAGGATGCCATAACTGAGGGGAATCCTAGGACAGTGAGGTTGTGAACTTTGGGGTTTTATCAGTCAAAATGGCAGAGGGAGTAATGGGAGAAGGAGGGAATGAAAACAGAATAAGCCAAGTGATTCAGCTCTGAGTGTGAACTGCTTGGGGACTGGAGTTAGAAGGAAAAAAATGCCTGATCAGCTGTGGTGTGTGAGAGTGAGTATTCTGCTCATCCACCTACCCCAGTGCCCTGACTTGGAAAATGGACAACAGTGGGCAAAAGAAGGAAAGAGGCTGGGCTGAGCAGGAGAGATGCTTTCCCAGTATATATTCCCACCAGTCATGGGTGGCTTAAGGGCTTCCTGAGTTGGGAAGTTTGTGTTTAAGAGCCTTAAGGGACTTCCCTCCCTTGAATTTGTCAGCTCTCCATTTTACCACTGTTGTCTCCAGTGAAACGCTAATTCTGGTTGAGTACTGGGACAGTGAAGTTACAGCCAAGCAGTCCCTGGCATTTGAGCTGCCTGGTCCTCAGCTGAGTGGGATCAGCAGGTGGGTGTGCACAGTCCCAGCCTGGGAGAAGTGGCTCTTAAAACTTACTTGCCTGTATGGCCCTCCTGGCATTTGAAGTGGGACAGCAGAGAGCCCACCTGCTGCAGTGCAGATTAACTGGGGACAGGAGTTTCTTTAGCTTCATAATCCTGTGGGAAGAACCTTTGGTGTCCAGGCTTTTTTAGCAATCAAGATCTTTGCAGCTGAATGTATTGAAAGAAGCTGGTTTACACCAGCCCTTGAAGCAGAAGCAGCATGTGACACTGCTGAGGTGAGGAAATGGCCAGAGGAACATGGTTAGGGTGTATCAACAACCAGATTTGTTAACATGGAGTCATGGGTGGGCCCACTGCCTGCACAGTGGCAATTCCTACTTCTTTGGAAAAGGAATCCATGAGATTTTTTGGGGTTTCGGTAGGAGGTTTTCTAATTTGTTTGGTGTCTGCTTGGGGGAGATGAAAAGGATCTTAGTAGTGCATTCACAAGTTGGATGGTTATGGTGATGGGGTAGAGCAAGAGAAAAAGAGGATTCAGGGGAAAGAATCTGGACAGTTTAGGCCAAACAGGACAGAGTTGCCTGCAAATGAAATAGAAATTATTTAAATCCCCTTCTCAGGGCAAGGAGCTCATCTGGTGCTCCCCTCCTGGGCTTGCTGTGTACTTTTGGTGTAGTGTAATGTTTTATGGATGGCTGGGTCTAAATCCGGGTGTGAATTCCTTACACAGAATTGGAAACAACGTTGGTACAAATGGGGTCGGCTTCTTTAAGGTTTGGAGGGCTCGGCATCCTCTGTGTGGGATGGGTGGGGAAAGGCTCGGCCCCTTCCAGTTTTATGTGGGGTCAGGCAGTCACGGGGATGAAGAAGGCTCTCAGTAGAGTCCACCATCTGGCAATCATAAAACGAGTAATCAACATTTTTCTGAGGAGGATGGTGAGGAAACAAGCTGCAGACGATTGTCGTGAGATGCCGGCCCTGCACAGACACCTTTATGGCTCTTCTCTGTTCTGGTTGGGTGTCTGCGCTGCAGGTCAAAAGTTCAGCCTGTCCTCTCCCCCTTCTTTTTTCTTCCAAAGATGGGAATTAGGCAGCGGACTGGAATGCCGAGAGACTGTAAAATGGTTTGTCCTCGAGCCCCTCCTACCCTTTTCTCCGTGGTCTCGGAGCTGGGAGGAGGTTGGGCAGCACAGGCTGGGGAAGGCAGGAATTAAACACAGCCTCAACTTTGTCAGAATTCAGGAATTAACACAACCTCAACTTGGTCAGGGAATAAAGGAATTAAACACAGCCTTAGCTTGGTCAAAGAATACAGGAATTAAACACAACTTCAACTTGGTCAGGGAATACAGGAATTAACACAGCCTCAACTTTGTCAGAATACAGAAATGAAACATGGCTTCAGCTTTGTTAGGGAACACAGGAATTAAACACAACCTCGACTTTGTCAGGGAATATAGGAATTAAACATGGCTTCAACTTTGTCAGGGAATGCAGGATTAAACACAGTCTCAACTTCGTCAGGGAGCACAGGAATTAAACACAGCCTCAACTTTGCCAGGCTGTGCTCAGATGGAGGGGGCAGGCAGCTCCCAAACAATGAGCTGGCAAGGGCAGGCTGGCTGGTTACTCTTTTTTTTCCTGAACACAGTTAGTAGCTTATAAAAGTTGTTCTGCTGCAGCAGCAGACCTTGGAGGAAAACACAAACATGAACATTTTGAGGTGTGCTGTTCAGAAGAAGACATGGAATCCTTTTGGAAGAGGTGAGGTGGTGTCACTGGAGCAGCTCTGGGCAATGCTGCCACAGGAGCACATGACACTAAGGGGGAAAACACGTCAGTGACTCAGCAGATCTGATACTACTTTGAATTACACCAAAGGAAAGTAAAACTTGGAATAACTATATAAGGCTTTCTCTTCTGCTGACTCGCACGTTGTGTACAGTCACAGCTCCTCCCACTGAGCTCTGTGTCCATCCCTCTCTGCCAGGGTGAAAGTTGCAGCTGCCCAGATGTGACAGGAGTAACATCTGACAGATGCACTTTGTGCAGTACCCGAATGCCACGATGGTTCCATGCTGAAAACAAAGAGCAGGAGGCACTGCTGAGCAGGCAGCTCCACCCAGGGCAGGGCAGGAGGGGCTCAAGGTGTTCAAACAACTACAACACAAGTCAGAGAGCAGTGTCTGAAACCAGGAGCAAGAATAAAGTACAAGGGAGGTTCAGCTGTGAACATGGAATGTTTTTAAAGTGATGGATGATAAAAGACTGATCTCTTTTTTCTAAAGAAGAGAACCTGATTAATTTCTGGTTCTGAATAATAAAGAGCATTTTAAACCAGCTATACCTGGTTAATATGAATCATTCTATAAACTGTTTTTTCCTCCCACACAGCACAGAACCTCCAGATTAACAAATATGCTGGAATGCAGAAGGCACATCTGGTCTGCATTACTGTGGACCCGGCTGTAATCACATGAGAAAGCTACCTTGGGTTTTTATGTAGAAATGTTTGTATTATACAAACCCCTGTTGCCAAGCAATTTTTATTAAAACAGCCAGTTTATGCTCAATATAGTGTCCTGCTGAGGAGCTCGGAATGCCATGAAAATCTACGCACAGCTTCGCTCCCAGTGCTCGAGTTCCAGGGGCTGAGCGTCACCAGAGGAGGAGGTGATGCCTGTGGTGGCTGAGCTTTGTCTGCACCAACAATTCCCCTTTGGAATCTCCAATTGTTGCTGCCATCCTGACAGCCTTGCCTTGTCACAGTCGCAGTGGATTGCTAAGGAAGCTGGAATTGTAACCACCGTTTCGCCTGGTTATAATGACATGGAAATTAAAATATCACCACCTAGGCTAAGCTAGTACTCCAGGTGGGCCTGGATTCCAAAAGTGGGGAATTAAACCAAAACGTATTGTAGCCAAGGGGAGCATGGCAGGGTTAGTTTTGAGGGCCGGAGGGTTTCTAATGATGCATGGAAGATTAGAAATGCTTACTTTGAAATCCCAATTCTCAGGACATAATTTTAGAAGTTGCTTAGGATAATTCTCTTAGGGACTTAAAATGATTAAGATTTACCATGTGCTTTAAAGATGCTTCACATTAGAATACTGATCTGACCTGACTAGCAATGCTTCCCACAACTTGAGTCTAAAAGTGTTACTGTAAATCCAGAAGTTTGGCTGAGTGAAATTTAGGTAAATAAGTATCTGTGAAACTTCTCACACTCAGGGCACATTCATCTAGACATACTGGGGAGGTGTCTAGTAGTAGAAAGCTGGAAATAAATACTACAAAACTACTCTTCTCTTATCCTGTAAGAGTCAGAACAGTTGGTACTCGTGGTAGATTAGGAAAACTTCTCCAGCATTTTTCAAGATCTGACTCTCCTGAGTTAAGAATGGGTTTTTTTGCCTTTCCAACTCAGAGTGTGCTTCAGAAATCGTTACACACAGTAAACCTGAACAAGTGGCACTAAAGGTCATGAGACAGGAAGGGGAAGGAGGAGGTTTTTTTGGTTGTGTCAGTCACAACTGTCTGCAGGAAACCACAGAAACCTGCCCCAGTCTGGGGGACGTCCAGTCACAACACACGTCATTGGCCAAGTGGTTCCTTCCTGTCCAACAATTCCGCATGTCCTCGAACAGGGAACTTTCTTCTCTTCCCCAGCCTGTCCAGAGGGAGAGCTGGGAGCTCTCACAGCGTGTGTGCAAGTTTATATCTTGCCTTGGCATAGATTGTCTTGCTTTAATTTGTTTTAAAATGCTGCTGCTGGACAAGCAAAGACTGATGGATAGAGGGGCTGCAGGTGCTTCATCCCTTTCCAGTGCCCTTTCCTGCATTCCACAACAGGGACATGGCTCTTCCTGTCCTGACTGGCTAGAAATTGAATGTGTTTTTGCAGATAAATGCGACAATCCTTGATGGTTTTTGCCTCCACAAAGTGATGAGCAGTTTGTGGAATCAGGCCCTAAGATTTTACACATCTGGGATCCACTACATGCTGTGTCCACATGGAAAATCTGCATAATATTTAACCTAATGGGTGAATTTAAACTCCTGCAGCTAAGTCAGTGCAGCTGTACTTGGAATGTGTGCAAACAGATCTGATAAGAATGGTCTTTTTGTTTAGATTTGTCAATTAGGAACATCTTAATTTTAAGTACAACACACAAAAAAATACGAGTCTGTTGCTGTTGACACCAGTTTAGTTTGAAACGGGTGCAGCTTTTCAGTGGAGGAATGATGTTAGTGTTCCTTTCCTCATGAACAGTTTAATTGCTCTCCTTTAAAGAGAAGTTTAAATCTCCAAGGGAGTGTGTGCCAGACTCCTGACACGCATGACAATTGAACTGTGTCTTTCCCTGCCTGCTATTTAACAACACTATTGGCATATAAAAATCACTTAAATTGAATGACTTGGCCTAGCTGAAAGTGGTGTTAGGTGCAGAGATAAAACCAAAGTAATGAAGTTGCCTTGTTAGCATAAAACTGAATTTTGCCTTCATACTCTTACTACAGAGATGATTAAAAAAAACCCCAAACCACCATGCCTGTCCTGTAGCAGGGCTTGTACAGCTTATTAAATCCATATACAGTCATGCAGTGAGGTGCCACTTTCCCTTATTTATACTGAACATGCTCATTATATTTAATTTTTTAGTGCAGGAGCCCTGTTAGAGCTATAGATGCACCACCTTTTTTGAACACATTTTCTTGGCACAAATTGGTGTGTTTTGTTGGTCTGTCACATCAAGCAATATCCTTGTCAGTGCCAACTAATTGCTATCAATCAACTGCTGAGCATGAAAGGCTGGTCTGAACGTTTATTAAAGCACGTTAAAAAGCACAGGACACACGATTCCTCCTCAAATAGGAGGCAGGGAGGGTGGTTCTGTAGGAAATAGGCTGACACATCCCCGTTCTGTGGGTAGATGGAGCAGGCGTGAGTGATTTATGTCAGGATTTAGTGCCTGTCACTTGAGAGCGAGTGTGAAAGTGGTCAGGAGGAAACCATTCCTCCCTGATTGCTGCAGGGACCATCAGGGACCATCTGCCTGCTCACACACGGCTGGCAGAGCTGCTGCTGCTGCTGGGGTGGTGGTGCAGGGCAGGAGGAGTGCAGGTGATGCTGCTGAAATAATCCACCAGCATCCACTTGGGCAATTTAGGGCATAAATGACTCGAGTCTGAATTTCTCCCTCTTGTTAATTCATCTGTTTGCAGGCTGTTTATTTCAGTGTGTGCTGCCTCTTGGATTGTCTTGGCATCCAACCTGATGTTTTAATTGCGTATAATTTATTAAGATAACAGTAGTCTGTAGCCTGGTTGTCCAGAGCTGTTGCTTTTCCTGCCTCCCTTGTTCCTGGGTTCAGACCCGGGATCTCCCCAAAGGCTTTGCAAGCCCTGAGTAGGAGCTGCCTCTGCAGCTCCCAGGTGTCCTTCCCTGGAACAGTTGTGTCCAGCACCTCCGTGTGGATCTGAGGCCCAAAAGGTCAGAGCTCTTGTGTGTGTGAGTGTTTATTACCTTCCCTTGGCTTCTCAGGAGTCCCATTTCATGACCATCATCAGTCCTGGCCAGGGCACCAGGCAGGTCAGGGCTGTTGTCTCTTTTTTTATGGCTCCTGATGTTTTTTTAGGGGAAGCAGTCATTCCTTCTCTCTCTCACAAGCTCAATTGAAAGTTCTAGAAATAAAATTTGCTATCAAGCTTTGAAACATTTTTATTCTTTAAGAGAAGCTGAGTGTTCACCTTAATTTTAAAACAAGACATAAACTTCAAAACCCGAAGCAATTGCAAGACTTCACAGCTGTCTGGAATAACAGCCTGAGTGTAGGAAAAGAGCAGGGTTGGAAATAAGGGAGAAACAGCTGTGCCTCGTTTTGGCCTCTTTGCTGACAGCAGGAGCCCTTTTCCCAGTGAAGGACTTGTAGACTACAGTTTACTGGTGCCCAGTACACTCATAAACCATTTCAAGGGCCCTTAGGATTCTTTTTCCCTTGAAAACGTGAAACATAATTCTGGAAAATGTGACTTGCTATGACAGGAGGCACCAAAAAAAATTATACCTAAATTCTGGGTTATTATACCTAAATTCAGGTTTGGGGAGAAGGAGGAAGAATCACACTCCCCCTCCTCCCTTTTTTAATCTACTATGCTGGATGGTGGAGTTGGGTAAGTAATGCATATTTTGTGTCTTGTGTTTAAATTGTGATGATGGCTTTGGAAGATTTTCCCCAGATAAATATCTTGCTTTCTGACTGGAAGTTGTGTTTTGTCCCTGCTGTTCTATTCTGGAATTCTGTTACCTATCTTCTGTTGTTTCACAAGGGATTCCTTGTGCTTTGGGAACTTTTTATGGAGTAGTAGTTTAGTTCTCCCCCTCCTCCTATTTATTTAAAATAAGCAAACAAACAAAAAGTGGACAAATTATCATCAAAGCACTTGAACACCAGAGCAATGTATTACTGCTTCATGTTAGAAGACATTTGTCTTACCATTCATATGCATTGTCATTAAATTACATTTTAATTTCCTTGTGAATGGTGTAAGAAAATATTTTCCAAGTGGGTTTCTCATGAGCTTTGCTGATAACAGCAGTAATGGGGCATTTTTCTGCAAAAGCACAGCAGAGCTGCTGTTCTGTATCACAGAATTTGAATGTATCTTTGGAGAAATATCCAAGAGCACTGATGCTTTGCCCAGGTGCACTGTTAGAGAAGTGCACGTTCCCCAGCTGCAGATCAGCTTTCAGCATTCACTGGGATCTTTCCTGATCCATCACAGGCACCTTTGGAGAAAACCCCTGAGATGCCTGCAGGAGTCCTGGGCTTTTGTTGGGGTAGCCTAAGTAACAGAACACAGTCAAAATATAGAAACAGGGCTTTAAATTTCATATGCTGCTCTACAAACAGGCTAATGTTTCAGGATAGTGTTGGGTTTGGGATTTTTTTTTCTTTAAAATTAAGCAACTCAAGGCCCAAAAAGAAACATTTCTTCATCATCAAAAATGAAGGCTATGAACAGGTAAAAAAAAATGAAGGTGTGTTTAATTAAGATAAGGATCTCCATAGGAAAAGCAGAGGGATTATAATTCACTTAAGGTCTTAATTTTTGTGTTCTCATACTTCCAGGGAAGCCTCAGTTGTCTTGGAAGTGATGGGTTTCTTTTCCAGTGAGCTGGGCTTGCAGATGGTGTTGGATGAGAGGCTTTGCTGAGATGCTGTTTGGGAAGCAGTGCCAGGAGAGGAAAGGTTCAGGCTGTGCCAGTCCAGGGTCACTGTTGTGTATTTGGGTTTGTCCTTGGAACCCATTTCCTTCAGGCCTGTTGACTTCAGGCCCTGGGGCATTGCTGGGGTTTGCCAGGTGACGCTTTCTTTGCTGCAGGCTTCAATGGCATTTTTCAAGACATTAATTCAGAAGTATTTCAAATATGTGTTTTCCCCTTTTCCCCCCAGTTAAAATAAGATCTGCCTAAAGTTTGTCAGCTCTCGACTTCCCTCCTGAAGCCTGAGCTGGACCTGTCCTGGAGCTTCCCAACTGCAGCTTGGTGCTGTTTCAGTGCAATGAGATGTTCACAATCAAAGTTCAGCATCTTGGCTGCTATTGAACTTTTCCCTTTTTGTCACAAAATATTGAAAGTGAGGAAGTGAGTATTTGTTTTTGGTTGTCCAAACCAAAACCACCTCAAAGGGGCTCAGGTTCTGGGAAGCAGTGAGGCTTGTGTTGGTTTGTAGGTTTGTCACAGAGTGCTCCACAAAGTGTTATTCAATCACTGCCTGTATTTTTAGTCACAGTTTATTTGTATTATGGTAGAAATTGGAGGTAGTAAAAACACAATAGATGTTCCCACTGGTGGGAAGTTTTGTACATAATCCCAGAGAAAACTCACTGGATGCAGTGGAAAAGTGGAGGAGGAAAGCCAAACCCCCCAATGTGCACTGGTAGATGTGTCCTAAAACCAACCCCAAATCCTTGCCAGATTCCATTGGCTTGGTTATCAGGCCAGAGCAATTTCTGAACTGCAAAAAGCAGGAATGCCATTGTGTCCCAGGAAATAATGATCCTGCAACATTCACATCACACCAAATCTGCCTGTCACTGTTTGAATGTGGAATAGATCTGATTGCCAGCTGCACTTGCAGAGGGAATCTGAAACAGGCAGGGTCACAGGGAGGTGTCCCTGTTGGCTGTGGAACTGGTTACAAGATTATTTGCTTTTTTTTTGCTGTATCCAGTGACAAGAGCCTGGTCTGTATTTGTACACAACTTGAAAGCAGAATGATTTGCATTCGATGGCACAGACACAAAAATGGACATATGGATTGTTTTGAAGGAAGTGAAAAGTTGTTTTGTTTCTGCAAACTGGAGCAGTTAAAAATACATTGTCAAAAAATTTCCAAACCCACTTTTCCTTCAGGCAGTTCAGTGAGAGCTTGTTTAGGGGTTAATATTGCAGGCTTGAGTGACTTGAAGTTGTAAGAACCCTTGGAATGTGTAAAGAGGGGAAGGATTCTGTAGATAAGGCTGAACTCTGAACTCGGGGCACAATCCAGTTTACAGTTAATCTCCCCCCATAAAAGCAGCATCAGCTGTCAGACCCAGCCAGGACACCACTCCTCCTCTTCACCTTGTCCAAATAAAGAAAGTAGGCTACTGCACCTGAGAGGAGGGCAGGGAAGGTGGATTCTGTGATTCCTGAGCTTTGAAGCACACAGAGCAGCAGTGGAAAAAGAAGGAAAAGAGGAAGTGTTGTTCTGAGGTGGCTTGGCCTGTTCAGTCTCATGGGAACTGACTCCTCTTGCAGGGGAGTTGTTTTTTGTGGGTTGGTTTGGGTTTTTTCATACTAAGCCCATTGCTCTGACAGCTCATGGTCCCCCCAGCCCATTTCCATTCCTGGATGTCATTGGGAGCTCTCAGGGACTGCCTTGTGTAATTCAGAGTTACCTACCTGCAAGCAGGGGGGAGGGAGGAGAGAGACACCCACTGCAGCTGTGCTGCCATGCCTAAATGTTTCAGTTTCAAAATGATTAAAATCTTATGCAGACATGACTCCAAGTCCAATATTTTATCAGTAGAGGCCTGTTATTTAGTTTGCATGTTCATGTCCTTTCCCTTTTGGGATTGTTGTGGTTTCCTCCTAACTTCATCCCTCAATGAAGTTCTGAAGAAGTTGTCCATATAGGAAAACATGGGAGTGAGTAGATTTGTGTGAGTCTTATTTTCTTACTTTGATTCTCTGATGA